>CM068825.1:147309063-147661563 GCA_028554795.2 Sinohyriopsis cumingii
TACGAGGATGTCACTGTGGTCGTTGAGACACAAATATCCCATCTCATCGTTAAATTAGATCTCATCCTATCGTTAAATTATAATAAATTATTTAGTCTCATCTCATGACTTTGTCAAGTTTGATTTGTGTATTGCATTTTGCACACGACAAAACTGAGTTCTGTTGCGATGTACAAAATAGTATAATCGCATAATTCCTGGAAAGATATGATAATTATCCGGGGGCCACGTGCCTGACGACGAGCTATATGTGACCCGATTGGATTTCTATCTGCATTCGTTTACTGCACTCTGTAATTCTGACATGTGAGACATGATGTTGTTGCTAATACTTAGCTTTGCGTTTTTTCTGCCGTCAAGCGAGGGGTCGCATTTTAGAGGGGCGATTATTAGTTGGAAACCCACTGCAAACTATCATGAGGTAAGTCAACTTTACTGAGGATACCTTGGGCATCATTTTCCTGAATCCATGCATGAATTTTTTTTTTTTTTTTTTTTTTTTTTCTGAAACTTTCTCTTTTGCGGTGTTTTCTTTGGATACCTATAACGTTTCACCAAATCATTAGCAATCACTGCTGAAATAGTTTCCATTTTCTTAACCGGTAATAAAATCTATTTATTACATTTCTCATACTGACATATTTTAATGCATGTGCTAAAATCATACTTCAATACACTTGCAATTAAAACAATTCCTTGCTAACTAGTATTGGCCACTGAATACCTTCCATTTAACGTTTATATGTTCTAAATTTGATGTGTGCATTTTTTAAAGTACGATGATTTTTTTTACATATTAAGTCATCCATATATATATATATATATATATATATATATATATATATATATATATATATATATATATGTTTTGGGTGATACTAACGCAAAAAGCGCGTTTCTGTTACTGGCACTAAAATAATAATTACCTATCCAGAAGTTGACCTGGTGATTAAAATTCTAGAACTCCCAGTATTTCATAGTTTAGTCACAATCTGAAATGAAAGAATCAATGCAAAATGCATCTTTATAGATATCAGTACAATCAATTTTAAACACATTACGTGCAGAGAAAGACATTTATCAAATGTCAGTAAAACAAGGTAATTGTATATTAAAAATACCTTCACCATTACGATAGGATATTTCACGAATAATATCACTTTCGTATAATAAAATTGTTGTTATAATATTATTACAATCCTAAACACCATTTATGGTCATTTATGTTTAAAAGTTTAGTCATTAATAATAATAATAATAATAATAATAATAATAATAATATTATTATTATTATTATTATTATTATTATTATTATTATTATTATTATCAGACATTGCATAAGCTACCATGGTTAATTTTATCAAGATAAATTTCGATCTACAAAGTGAAATGCCCCCAAATTTGACAGATGACCAAGCCCTCATACAATTTGTTGGTATGTCAGAATTTTCCCTCTGTCAATATTTTGTTAATTACAGCTCGCTTTACGTAGCAAGGGCCCCGAGTGTTTGAGTGGTCTAGGATGCTCGCCTTTAGAGATCACTGACATCTCACCTCGGTCCGCGTAGGTTCAAGTCTCGGGCTCGGCCAGTGCAGGCATGTGAGAAAGCTTGATAGTAGCTTCCTGTGGGTCGGTGGTTCTTTCCTGGGTTTCCCTGGTTCTTCCTGCACCGGATATACTGGCCTCCATGTATAGCCTCTAATGTGCTAAAACTCTTATTTCACGTGTTTAGGCTCGAATAAACAGTAATACAAGAAAAAGTGAAAACAACAAGCTTTGAAAAAATACAATAATTTTTTTTCCCCGGAAAAATTCAGTAAAAATGAAAAACTATAAGCTTACAGTTTTATAGAATCAAATCCAAAATAATCAGAGAATCATCCAAAAATAAAATTGTTGAAGTCCTAATAACAAAATGTTCTACTGATTTCAAGTTCGAATCCCGACGAAGAATCCAAGATGGAAGACCATGACGTATGCTGAAATCTGTAGTATTGAAGTCTTCAGTTCCTTGTAGAAACAAGAATTATCACTCCGATTTCTGATAGCTGAATAAATTTTTATAAAAAAAACCTGTCCTTATTCCATAATATTACATGAGTACGCGTATTTTCCAGAAAAATAACATAATTAATCCTTTTGAATCCAAGTAATTTGAAATAACTCCACACAGCACAACATACAACTTCGAGTGTAAGAAAACGCCCGGCTGAAACTGAAATTAATTCTCCAAAACATGGATTATATCGTATTGTAAACGTAAACAAAGGGTCACGTGATCATCTTCTCGAAGGTTACAGAAAATTTTTATTTGTTAAAGGTCACGTACACCCAGGGTCACCCTGACGAAAACCAATCATTTGATTCTAAGAAATAAAAAGTAATACTTTATATCTTAAAGACGAAATCCCATCATAACCTCGACAACAACCAATCTTTTTAAAATAAAGATATAACTTGTTTAATATGGTTGCTACAAATTTTGAAACAAAGTCAGGATTTAGATCAACACCTGGTGTTTATAAACTAACAGTCAGGGTCAAATTATTTTCTGAAAAAGTATCATCGCTAGTGAATAAATTTACATTACGATATCATGTAATAAAAAATATAAAAAATTAAAACTGACAAACAAATAAATTGAAATAAATATATATTAAATCAGATATAATTAAATCAAACATACATAACAAAACATACTTGAAGCCCACAACAACAACATCGGCTTTACGTAGCCGAGACATATGAGGAACTCGTATTAAGACACGATGTCTCTGATGTTATTCTTGATAAAACGATATGTTTGAAAACCTGATCTTACTCTAAGTGGTAAGAATACTCGAAGATCTAATAAAATACCATTATTTGCTTTTCAAATGCGCTTTTCCACTATAATCTGAACGAATTGGATGCACGATCGAAACCCATTTATATATGGTATAATACTTGGCGTGTTACTTAAGAAGGTTTGTAGGAAAACTGTATATCTGTTTATAATTACGTCTTAGAATGTGTTTATAGGCTGGCATGATGACAAAGTTTTAATGAAAAAGTTGTTTGATGGAGAGTAATGACACCAATACTCAGGCATGCATTTTAAAGTGTCAATTTTAATAATATTTATTACAATGTAAAAACTATTAAATGCAAATTATACGTATGCGGGAACAGACTGCTATCAGGAATGAAACATAAGGTAAAAGAATATCTAGTGGGTTCGTTCTCTTAGAAATCATCATAGCAATAAGTGTTTAAAATATACATATAATGAAATTTTTATATTTATTTGAAGCTAATCATCTTCACACAATTCTTTAATTTCTGCATTTTGGAATTAAATGCCAAATAAATTAACAATAATTCAAAAATGCTTAAGAATTAAATGTTATAAACTAATAGCAAAATTATATGCAATCAATGTATTTTACTGAATGTTTGTTCTAAAAATACTAAATGTTATTGTCTGTATTTTAAAAGGTATTTTGTTTCTAAATTATTAGCAAGTATGACATTGGGAGCAAACCATTTCTCAAAATGTCAGTCCTATAATTATAAATTCTCAATAAAATTTAATCAATCCATGACACTGTGAAGTGGCAAATTTCTGGTGATCTAACAAGAATACATTAATTAAGACCAGAGAACCATCAATTAGATATATTGAGACAGGCGCGTATCATATCGCCATACTACCGTGTACGGTAATGTCCTTTAGAGGGAGAATTTTCTTCCTAATTAAACATTTGTTTATACAGCAGCCAGGCGGACTATTAGAGACAAAGAAAACTTCATTTTTCATGGTAAAGCTGTCACAATTGAGAAATCGCAGAAACTCTGTTACTCAAACTACCAGGTCAAGCTGACCCTGACTTTGGCGCCTCTGGAAAAAGGCGGCAGAGATATTTGATTCTGATTGGTTACGTTAAATAAGGGGCCTGTTTCCCACACAAAATTTTCTAGGTTTTAAAATTTCCACATCGGAAATTCTAATCAGTCTAAGCTTTTCTGCGAGAGAAAACAGAGTAGGCTCTGGGGGATTTGCAAGAAATTCCTCAATAAAAGAACTGTTGTCCAAAGGCGACTATTGTCGAAAAGAACCGACGAAATGATTTAAATAATTTGCCGATTAGAGGGAGGAACGTTGAAAGCAAAGGGAGAAAATACCTCCTGAGACGTATAATCCTGAGATGTATAATCATGAGACGTATTATTATGGGACGTATGATGTGATGTTATTCTGAAACGTATACTGAGAAGTATAGAGAGAAGTGCAGTGAGACGTATAATCCTGTGACGCAATGCTGCGACGCATTAATTTCTGAAACGTATTCTGAGAGTATCCTGAGACGGATGGTGGAAAGTATCATCCTGAGATCCAAGCGTCTGAACATCTACAGTGGCAGCAGAACAACTGAGGACGAACAGGTTATGCAATCGTACAAGACGTTGACTTCGATTGTTCACTCGATCCCATGATAAACTAAATCTATCAGTATACAGATCGGCTATTTTATTTAAATCTATTTGCGTTTTCTTTGTATTTCGGTGAAAGTTAAATTTCTAAAAGCAGAGTATATTCCTGATGTAATGAATTTTCACAGTGTTTTTTATGTAATTGATTAAATTGTTTGTTTACATGTACGGGGGCTGGTGTTGGTTTGTTCTATATACCTGCTCAGATCTCTATCTATTTCACATGTAAGTTTCACCACTGATATCTATATTTACTCGAACCGGGCAATAACATCAAGGGCGGTCAACCCCTAGATAACGAAAACCAAATTTGGCGGGACACCCACCAGGGACATTCCCCCCCCCCCCCCCCATTACAGACACTATATTTAAAAATTATTATTTCATAATAAAAGATTACAAACACTTTAGAAGCGAGTGAAATACTTCCTAAATATGCTTCTTTTCAATTGTCAATGTATTAAGGAACTAAGGAAAAAGCCTCTAACCTAAGACTAGTTACTTTACTCTTACCTGGAAAAAAGAAGTCAGAACCTGAAGTCTGCAACGTAGCAATTCTGACGATGCTGTCAAGAGCTGAATGTATATATAGATTTTCTTACTCTGATAGACACATGCTTTGTTCTTAATAGGCCATGGCTAATAACACCTAGCTTCAACTTTCGTATTCTTGGACAATGGAAAACTGCTTGTACCTCTGAAAAAGAGTTCTCCATTTTGTATTCCGCTTCCGGGAATAATTTTCCTCGTCAAAAATTGCCTACAGTGCAGCACTTAGACGACCACTGTATTAATTTCTCTCATTACGCCTGTGACGCAAGCAGCTGGGAATGTTGCTGACCAAAATAGTTTTTCTTAATTATGTACAGTATTGCTACCTTTCTTTACTGGAATATACAAGAAACACAATAATATGTTTTTGTTGTAATATACAAATGCTGTAATACATAAGAACAATATTAATCTCTACTAAATGTATACAGTTTGGGTTGCAATAATACAATTCTAACAATCCTAGCCTTATTATAGGTATAGAGTTTTGAATTACACAATTAAAAAAATTCTGACAATCGTCATCTTTTTTTAAATTATAGAAATATTAATTTTAATCCTAAAAAACGCACTTTAATAAAATTCCTCTAAAGTTCCATCGTGAAAGCACCGTTTATCTCTTTTACACAAGAGAATTAGTATAGTGGTCCTATATTGCAACACTTTCCAGATATCATCTGGTGGAATTTTTGATTGAAAAAAGTTTTATACCTTCTATGCAGAGCATGGATCATCAAGCAAGATTATTAGATTGGAAAGTATATGCAAATCTTTGGATAATTAAGAACGTTAATTATTAGCAGCATTTGGCTATCAAATTTTAAGATAAAAAATGAACACATATTTCATTGTTTGTTCATAAGGATTCATAAATGTACACTGATTTGATACGACAAAATACAAAGTTGGCTGAAAGTTAGATTTTCAACTATTTTTCAAGGCATAAGTCAGGATTTAAGGAGGATTCGTCCCATAGGAAGTTGTTGGCATAACTGGAGTGTCTTTGGCACTCGTGACCAGAAATATGAGGAGGTCTAAATCACCACTTGGATGTTCTGTTCACCGGCACTCTTGACCAGAAATATGGGGAGGTCTAAATCACCACTTGGATGTTCTGTTCACCGGCACTCTTGACCAGAAATATGGGGAGGTCTAAATCACCACTTGGATGTTCTGTTCACCGGCACTCTTGACCAGAAATACGGGGAGGTCTAAATCACCACTTGGATGTTCTGTTCACCGGCACTCTTGACCAGAAATATGGGGAGGTCTAAATCACCACTTGGATGTTCTGTTCACCGGCACTCGTGACCAGAAATATGGGGAGGTCTAAATCACCACTTGGATGTTCTGTTCACCGGCACTCGTGACCAGAAATATGGGGAGGTCTAAATCACCACTTGGATGTTCTGTTCACCGGCACTCTTGACCAGAAATATGGGGAGGTCTAAATCATCACTCGGATATTTTGTTGACGGCTTTTGTCATCCAACCGTGAAAGTGACCTTGATTTGACAACATGTTCTGTGTTGCACTCACCACTCCTCTTATGCTATTTGAATTTGTCGTCTTCAACGACGTATGTCTTATGGGAATGCTTTTAGAAACAGAACACTACTTTGGCCTCATTTTCGGCTAGACGAGTGGTCAAAAGGAAAAGATCTGATGAATCGGCATGCCACCCTAAGCTTTAGTTACTGTATTGCAAATATACGTTTCAAGAATCACCTCAATCGTGGCATTTCAAGCTCACGCCCCATTACTGCATAGCGTGTCCCAGCTGGCCGAAGAAAATCCTCTAGCTGACTCTTGTGTGACGCGCCATGTTACCAACGCAGTCTGGCTGAATAAGGCGAGTCATTTGAATTCTAACCTGGATCTGCAATCTCTGGTACAAGGCACGTTTATTTTCTCCCAGCTGAGATTGCAAACCGCACACAGCATAGGCTGCGTGTGCCGTTCCCGCATTTCATGCACGTGCTGTTCCTGCCAATACATGATTTACCGCATCGCGTCACTGAGCAATGGATATTTCCTACCTGTCAGTCAAACTGGGAACGTTAACCGGTCAAAAATAAGCATCGATATCACTGCATAGGTACGCATAGCTAGCCAGTCACATTGGCTCACAATTATAAGACAACGCTTGATTCCTTCTTAATTACATTACAGAGTAATTTGACAGATTGCGCAGAAAATAACTGAAAATCTATCAGAAAAATGGTTCGCCGCTTCGGGCACACGCGATACAGATTGTCGTTATTATGAACGAATTCAAGAGGGCAGTATTTAAAAAAAAGTTCCCAAACCAAGCACCAGCATGGGAAATGTCTGTCTTGGAAGTGAGCACTATTTATAATCTATATCATATATAAATACGCAAATCTGTTTTTAAATAATGATATTATTTGTTGTGCTTGTGAAAAAATTGAATGCAATGTTCTGCTAATTGTATGTTTTGCATTGTATATTATATCTGAGTCATAATTTTGCATGCAATAAAGAAAATGTGTGCATACGTATTGTTAATTTGCTGTCATTTTTGTTGCCTTTGGGGTTATATTATTACAAAAAAAATTAAATTGGAATATTGGAATCCTGCAACATGCTTCAACAGTGCTGATTTTTTAAAATTGTCAAAACTGAGCATTTACTTGTAACTGGTGTCAAGTTGACAAAACACAACCCTATACTTTAAATTCTGGATTGGCCCTAACCCGATTCATATCTAAAATTGTCAAATTAGATTTTGATATCAGTTATTTCAAAATGTTAAATTTAATTATTTTGAGTACTGTTTTGATTATGGAAGTTTTTAAAATAAATATTTTAACTTGAGATGAAACCAATAAAATATTTAGTTGGTCATTGTTAGATAACGACTATATATAACAGCGAGCTATGTCCTGCCATTTATTAAATTTTTTGTCTTGCTGACTCGAATAAAACTGATCTCTTACAATTACTGATTTTATAACACCTGCAAAGGTTGATCCATGTACATCCGTCCTCTGCCATGAACATCTTTGTGAAAAAGATTTGGTAATGAAAAGATTACAAAACGTACTCGTTCGTGGTGTACAAAAACCAAACAAACAACAACTGTATTTGTCTTTGCCTATGTGCAGCATTGGGAACAAATGGAATGAAAATTTACCCGTATATAGAGTAAGCGTCCTGAGTAATCCTCATACAAAATGGTTCAATATTCATCAAAATTAAATTGTTTCCAGGTAAAACGCATGTTTGTGTGTTTCTTATTACAGGTAAACGCTAATGCTGTTTGTACTCCTTGACACACACGCTGGTTTTCTTGATTCGCTCCGACTGTGTCTGGAGCAACTACGCACACACTGACCTTTACATTCATCTTAAGTTGATTAAACAGTGTAATCAGTTTTCATATCATCAAAGCACAAGACTTTACTACAAATCAAGTTTCGAGTTTCTAGTGAACATAAATCTCGTAGCAATACATGATGCATGGAAAGAAAGTTCGTTTTCTACCAAGTTTTCTATATCCAACGTCTTTAAAATATGCGACCAATTCCTTTTAACAAAGCAGAAACATGCTTATGCGATTGAAACAAACGTCGTCGACAATGTGTTTTTTATTCGGTCGTCGACCTACCACTTTATCTGCTTTTCCATCGACCAATTATAGATTGTGCCACTGTGTACTGAAAGGAGATCGGTGACGTACTAATGCTTTCTCTGCTTTTGCTGAGCTAATCGCATTTATCCCACTTCCATAGTTTCAAAAAGAAGAAAAAAATACAACATTCAGACTGAATAGTGTGAGTTGTCCTTAATTACAACCACTATTCAAGAATTAATATAAGTTTTACTAATTGGAGAATTTCATATTTTGGACTATTAGCTAAATTTTATATTGACCTAACTGGGAAAGGTATCGGACCTCTCTTCCACCTTGAAAATCGTTTTTTTAAATATATGTCAAAAGTCAAGTAAAGTCCTCTTTACTGGACTTTGTTCATTAATTCTCTATGATATGTTTGTGCGTCTGCATCCGACAAAAAGGAACGTATTAGCCTCAAGAACAGTAGCAATACATGATGCATGGAAAGAAAGTCAGGTCGTCTCAGTCCCAGTATCCTCACGCTGGGAATTACTTTTAAAAAGAAACCCTTGTTATCTTTTTCTGTGCCTGATGGAGCTTTTATATATATACAGTACCCGATATATTATCTTTTTCTGTGCCTGATGGAGCTTTTATATATATATATATATATATATATATATATATATATATATATATATATATATATATATATATATATATATATATATGAGAACTTTTATGTGCTATGTCAGGGGTGGGCAAACCACGGTTTTGTAATTTGGGTACCGTATGATTGTTTTGGTTTTAACCAACGAATTTGTAATTTGGGTACTGTATGATTGTTTTGGTTTTTCATGCGGACCGCCAAGGGTTTTCATGCGGCCTAGGAACAAGTCATCATTCGCACTGACTCTGTTTATTTTATACTGTTTATCAAATAAATGTCCTTCTTTTGAAGTTTAAGTTTAAGTTTTCAAATATTAACAACATATTAACAACTGAAAATTAATTATGATGTTATTTAGAAAAACCTTTTGTTTTTGCTATTTCAAATATTAATTATTTTACTTAATGAACTATGCGTCCCGCGACAAGGTGTAAATTTGTGTATGCGGCACTTGCACTGGAAAGTTTGCCCACCTCTGTGTTATGTCAAACTAGTTTCTTCAAACATTGTCAAACAACCCCAATCCATTCACGTTGAATCAAAACTAATATTGCGATGCAAATGAAAACTCCTGTACTTACCAATCAGGGTGGTTCATTAATTAGTCCAGACGCTATTCCAGAAGAAGATTTCCAGGTAGAGTATCATTGCACTAGTAATAACAACACTTGCCATATTTCCAGGACAGAACATAAATTTACAAGAAAGTCATGAATTAGAAAGCTCTTTATACTGGTTCACTTCACACTTCGTTACAGTGTAGCCAGTATTGTACTGATCAGTAACGTACCATGCCTACCATAGAATATTTTCCAATTTAGAACTGATGAACGGTAAAAGTTAACCCTAAACAAGATACCAATTACTTATTGCTATTTTCAAACTACATCCATCGATTAAATGTAATAATACAGTAATAATATGAAATGTTTTCATGTTTCTATTTTCTCATGCGTAGAACTTGTGTATTTAGGGTCAAGAGGTCATCACATTGCCCTTATTAACATATTCGAATTAATGCGCCGAATTAAAAAAAAAAAACAATAACATGTGGCTAGAGACGCTCATTGAGCAATATTTCCAACACGTATCAATTATAACTTTTTTCTTGAGATTTTTCCTTTTCTGAGAGTGGCATATATGGCTAGATTCTACTTAGATAAATGTTCAGATTTTCATAAAAGAGTACAAGACCTGATGACCTATGCATAAAATGACATTCTATAATAGTAGGTGATTAATACTGTATGTGTTAAATCTGCTAATTATACTGCAAAAATGCAAGGTTATTTTAATTGGAAAAAATGTGAGAGAAAAATAATCTATATCGGCATTTGAACCAAAAGCCGGAAATCCTAGTAGCGGGGTTACATGTCTCATCCCATCGACAGAGCCTCGTGGGGAAACAAATAGTGTAATCCCTTGGCTGGGATTTCCTTGTCTGCAAACCCCAACATAGACTCTATTATTCTGGCACACCGAACAGAGTTTTCCCAAGCTTTTACCATGTGTTAGACAAATCGCTCACACACGGCCAGTGTGAAGCCATTTGAGTTACACCATATATGCACATATTAAACTCACACACGGTCATTGTGAAGTCATTTGAGTTACACCATCTATGCACATATTAAAAGCTCAAATTATCCACTGAGTTATCATTATCTGAAGCGTTTCGTTGAAAGACCGTGCGAAGGAAAATAAGCATCTACGTGCTTTTGTGCAGAGAAGAAATAGAAGGGAACGATTTGTACAAGGGACTCGGTAAGCTTCCCACCTGAAGTAAATTTTATCCCCTCAGGTTATTTTTCCCTATCCTGTCTACACCGGTAGAACTTTCGAAGCAATTCATTTCCTTACGCTTTTCGTCTGAGTTTTATTCTATGGTTGCTTAACCATTAAAAAATATGCATGTTTTGACGTTATTCTAAGGCTGTTTCATATTCATTTCAGATTCTTATAACCTTCAGAATCTCATGGCGACGTTCCTATGACAACGGCTTTAATTATTGCGACGATAACACCATACGGAGCCAGAATTTAATTGGAGTATCCGAATATATGACGTGTTTGAATCACTGTAATGAAAACCTTGGGAGCGTGCAATTCTACTGCACAGACTACAGTGTACAAGAAGACTGGACGTCGGGAAAAAGAAGCTTCACATACACATCTAATTCCGATTATTTTGAATTTGGGTACTGTATGATTGTTTTGGTTTTAACTAACGAATTTGTAATTTGGGTACTGTATGATTGTTTTGGTTTTAACTAACGAATTTGTAATTTGGGTACTGTATGATTGTTTTGGTTTTAACTAACGAATTTGTAATTTGGGTACTGTATGATTGTTTTGGTTTTAACTAACGAATTTGTAATTTGGGTACTGTATGATTGTTTTGGTTTTAACTAACGAATTTGTAATTTGGGTACTGTATGATTGTTTTGGTTTTAACTAACGAATTTGTAATTTGGGTACTGTAGGATTGTTTTGGTTTTAACCAAAGATTTTGTAATTTGGGTACTGTATGATTGTTTTGGTTTTAACTAACGAACTTGTAATTTGGGTACTGTATGATTGTTTTGGTTTTAACCAAAGATTTTGTAATTTGGGAACTGTAGGATTGTTTTGGTTTAACCAACGAACTTGCAATTTGGGTACTGTACGATTTTTTGGGTTTTAACCAACGAATTTGTAATTTGGGTACTGTAGGATTGTGTTGGTTTTAACCAAAGAACTTGCAATTTGGGTACTGTATGATTGTTTTGGTTTAAACCAAAGAACTTGTAATTTGGGTACTGTAGGATTGTTTTGGTTTAAACCAAAGAACTTGTAATGTGGGTACTGTATGATTGTTTTGGTTTTAACCAACTAATTTGTCATTTGGGTACTGTATGATTGTTTTGGTTTTAACCAACTAATTTGTCATTTGGGCACTGTATGATTGTTTTGGTTTTAACCAACTAATTTGTAATTTGGGTACTATATGATTGTTTTGGTTTTAACCAATGAATTTGCCAATTTGGATACTGTATGATTGTTTTGGTTTTAACCAATGAATTTGTAATTTGGGTACTGTATGATTGTTTTGGTTTTAACCAATGAATTTGCAATTTGGATACTGTATGATTGTTTTGGTTTTAACCAACGAATTTGTAATTTGGGTACTGTATGATTGTTTTGGTTTTAACCAACGAACTTGTAATTTGGGTACTGTATGATTGTTTTGGTTTTAACCAATGAATTTGTAATTTGGGTACTGTATTTTTGTTTCGGTTTTAACCAATGAGTTTGCAATTTGGATACTGTATGATTGTTTTGGTTTTAACCAACGTACTTGCAAATCGACCTGCCACAACAATTAATATCCATGATTATTTTTAATATTAATTTAATGAACTAGTTGTTTTATACTTTAAACTAAATGACGACATACGATGTTCTTCAAAATAACGCCGCAATAGCGTATGGAGGCCGTGGCTGAATTTTGTTTCCTAATTTACGCAAGAGAAGCTATAAATAATGTTTGTATTCTTTTTGATTTACCTGGCCGAGGATATATGCACGAAATTCCGACTTAGATAAAGGATGCAAGGTGATTTATGTGTCCTTTTTGTTAGAAGAAAGTTATATTCGCTTCTAATTTACTTGAAAAGCCGGCAAATACGAATACATAGAGATCAACCAGAGTCACTTTTCTGTTATATCCTTCAGGGAAATATTTATTTAAAACAAAACCTCCTCTACTCGATAAATAGGCACTGCAGTTCATGCATCACGGATTCTTGGAATGGTAGAAATTTCTCGCTCACGTTAACTGTTAAAATTTATAGAGTATTATATCTATTTAGCAGTTAGACCAGGCCGTATATAGATATATCTATCTGGTCAAGCCATAACACATCATTGACAAAAATATACTTATTTCATCAGACACATGGAGCAGGTGAACAAATCGTCGACAGAGATACTAATTACTGAAGCTAATGTGCCCTTTAACCCTTATTATTAGGAACTGAACTAATGTTCGTCGTTGCTAGGGACCCCGGGTAGCTGAGTGGTCTAAAGTGCGCGCCTTTATCGATCACTGCCATCTCACCTCTGACCGCGTGTGTTCGAGTCTCGGGCTCGGCCACTATGGGTATGTGAGAAAGCTTGACAGTAGCTTCGTGTGGGTCAGTGGTTCTTACCGGGGCTTTCCCGGGTTCTTCCTCCACCATTAATACTGGCTGCCATGTATAAGCCTATCATGTGCTGACAAATGGCGTTTAACCTACAACATCATCATTGCTATTAAATCAATCTGACTATTTCAACTAATGCATAATAAACAGCACATGATCATGGGAACAAGTAAATGCTAACAAGCTGAGCAAGTAAGCTGTCTTGTTCTCTTTTTCCTCATTTATTTTCAGACAGTGCATATTTATCAGGTCTACCCGTCGCTCGATTGATAACGGGAAATCTTTATATGCAGACGACAAAGGAAAGGCGTCGGAGCAAACGAATACCTTTCTATGACTCAAAGAAATTTTCTTCTTAAGTATATCATTTTCATCCGCCTTTTAGCTAGTGCAAGGTACACTTTTATTATTTTTTAAGCGTTAGAAGTTCATAACTATTTATTCGTAACTGAATTATCCAAATAAAAATTTCCTTTGTATGTTGTCAAAATTTGCCGCTATCGCCTCTTTGAAATGTATATGTAATAAATTAAGTGGAAAATCTTTTAGCCCAGGTAATTATACTTTGTAAATGATTGAATTCTCAATTTCTCTAAGTAATGATGTATGTTCCTTTTTCAATATATTCCGTTGTGCTGAACCATCATATTTCTTGCTATAAACCTGTCTAATATAAAATTCTGATCCACACTGTATCACATGTGCATCGCAGTTTTTTACGAGGCAGTTCCACCCATTGTCAGGCAATTTGTTCTTTTCCCGCCGTATTATTTGCAATGATGGTTATACCGCCTATGTCAGCACTGCATTAACAGTTTCTTCTTCCCTGAAAGAAAATTTTCGAACCATCATCGTTTCTGGAAACCCTCTTTTACAAACAAACATAGTTTACAGTAACATGGTTGTCAATGACATGTGGAATATTTAGGCATTGAAACCAATTCTTGACACCATTCACATTGGGAAAACGTTGACTGGTAACAAGAAGGCAAACTGAATGAGAATAGGCTTAAAGGATGTCGTGCGATTGATTTGGTACATGATCAGACAAGTTGTACAGTATCTGTTTTGACTCGATATGGTACATGATCAGACAAGTTGTACAGTAGCTGCTTTGACTCGATTTGGTACATAATCAGACAAGTTGTACAGTAGCTGCTTTGACTCGATTTGGTACATGATCAGACAAGTTGTACAGTAGCTGTTTTGACTCGATATGGTACATGATCAGACCAGTTGTACAGTAGCTGCTTTGACTCGATTTGGTACATGACCAGACAAGTTGTACAGTATATGTTTTGACTCGATTTGGTACATGATCAGAAAAGTTGTACAGTAGCTGCTTTGACTCGATTTGGTACATGATCAGACAAGTTGTACAGTAGTTGCTTTGACTCGCGCTATTTTGTGGAGTCACCCATTCTCAAAGATCGAATAGCAGGTGTTGCTTGAATAAGGATTTTCGTGTCTCAGACAATATTTTTGTAAGTGTCTGGTTTACAATTTAGGTCGTTTGTAATTTACTATATACGAATAATTCTCATACATGGTTTCCAGTTGCGTCGATTTGCTAGAACACTCAATGAAGACTTTAGCCCGCTGGGTTCAAACTCCACCCTCGTGATCTATGTATCGATACACTGTGCATGATTCCAGCATTACAATACAATACAATACAATACAATACAACACAATACAATACAATACATTTCTTTAGTTATTTCGGCAATAACTGAATATATGGAAATCATATTCCCGAGGTTATGTTAAATATATGAACTAGCTTGTACAGTCACGGTACAACGCTTTGTATTGAACGTATGTTACTGCTAAGCAAGTAAAGTAAACACTTTGAAATGACCCAAGAATTACTGAACCAGTGAACAGATTAATAAAATCAGTGTATAAAAAAATCCAGAACAAAACAAACGATTATGTGGAAAAAATTCATATCGTTATGACGACAACATGCAAAAAGTAACTAAACGCATGTGGTAAGTTACGAAGTATCAATTCAGTTGAATAATACTTTATCAATCATTTATGAATTTATCGTTAATCGGAATTTTCAATCATTAAAACTTAACACATGCTTAGTTTGATAACTGCTTAGTACTTCCTCAAAAATCGATATTGCACCTGCTGCTACAAACGCTAACAGATAAAATATTTCATTTGCTGACCGTAATTCTACATTCGATTGTTATTGATGCAGATTATCATTTCATAAATATGAAAATGTATTGTCATTATTCTTTTTTTCATTATTTCCCATTTGTAAATAATAATAATAATAATAATAATAATAATAATAATAATAATAAACAAGGAGAATTCATTTTGTTGTGAAACACACATGTGCCATGTGTTCCTTTATTTAAAAAAATCCAATTTATGTTATTAAAAAAGACAGTTACACACCCTCAGCTACGTTCACACTCACAGATTTAAAATGGATTTTTATGTGCAAATATAGTGGTGATCAGGTACATATATGAACAATATATTATACACAGGTATACACATTTCAGCACGTCATATGTCATATATACATAGAGAGGATAAAGCACGCTCAGCATTTGATGATCTAATTTCAGTTAGGTTAGAGATAAAATTTGGAGAAAGATCGTTTAGAGACTTATATGTCACGACTCAATTAAAATAAAGAACATGTTTTTATTTAAGTAGACACCCGAGGAGCGAAAACAAAATATTCGGGTTGCCCCTTTGCCATTTCTGGATAGATTATAATTGGATGTGTATCCCCATATGGTACAGCCGTAGTCTATTAGTGATAGTACATATCCAGAAAAAAGTTAATGCAACTTTGGGGGGGGGGGATAGAAATTACGATAGCAATTTAAGAGTTATTCATTTGACGACCATTGCACATAGGCATGTGATCGATATGTAAATTCTAGCTGAGGTGTTGATCAATGTAGGTCGATACCAGGATGTTTTTAATTTTTAATATTAGACCCGTTTACGTCATTTTGACTTAGGAGTAAATTCATGTTAGTGGATAGGGGCTGCCTCGTTCCAATTATAATACATTTCGTTTCTAGATGCAATAATATGCATTCCTTTTTGTTGACACCAAACCGATAAATTGTTGCGGTCGTTTATTTTCAGTAGAGGCAGGAGATTTACTTGATATGTGCAATGTGGAATCGTCAGCGCAAAGAACAATGTCTGAGTGCACTATGTACAAAGTGAGGTCATTGATAAATAGTAGAAAAAGAGGAGGCACTAATATAGAGCCTTGAGGAACACCACTGAAGATATGACTTAAATTGGAGGTATATTTACCCGTACCAACAACTCGGGATCTATGAGGTATTCTGTGAACCGAGTAACTGGTTTTGCAGAAAACGTGAAGGCCGATAGTATTTTAATGATCACGGAATGGTCAACCAAATCGAATGATTTTTCTAAAATAAAAAAGACTGCGCTAATAAGTTCGCAAGATTTTGATTGTCTGTAGTCGCCGGTCTATAAGTTTAGTCAGTACAGTTTGACATGAATTTTTTTTTTTTGGTCAGAAACCTGATTGTGATTTATGCAGGAGCTGGTACCTGCTTATAGCCAAGAATGCCTTATATCTTATGATTATAAAAGATACAATGCACTATGCATTCGATGAATGGGAAACAAACTCCATCAATGCCATATGGATCCAACTACGATGTAAGGCAATTAGGTAGACCCATCGCAGAACGTTTCACCTGATAACCATTTATTTGACGACTTTGCCCACCCTGATATGCAGAGATCTCAAATTCGAATGGCACAATCAAGACCAATCATAAAAACTCTCTCTCTCTCTTTTCGACTTTAATAAGGATGACTAGAATTCCAGAATAGTTTCACCACCTATCCGATTTTCCCCCAGTCAGAGTTAATACTTCACAATGAAGCGAGATTTAACAAAAAAGTATCCCGTTTTTGGTTTCGATTTGTGAAAATTACATGGGATACATTTTATCGAGTATAATTGTCTGGTCAAGAAATGAGCTAAGCGAATACTTTTGAAGTTGCTATGGTAACATCTTTATTTTAACAAGCGTGTTCTGCACATCTTCATGTGATATCCTGTGTAGTTTCAATATAACTACATAACCTCTTAGAGGGAGTTTAGACTCCGGCTGGCCCCAAGTGTCTCAGGTAACATATATATATATATATATATATATATATATATATATATATATATATATATATATATATATATATATATATATATATATATATGCTGTCGTATTGTAACATTGTGCGTTGGACTGAACTGTCCAAAGTCAAGTTCATTTTCTAGTTTACCTGAATTACCTGAATTATTGATTTTTAATTTTTTTTTTGTAAACGACTAATATATATGTGTATTGATTTAATATCAGGATCATTATTAATAGTAGTAAACATGTTTATTTGGGTCTGGGTCCTGGTTATTGGAATTCCCCTACAACTTGTCTGGCGTACATGACATGGTCTAAGTTATATATTATAATTTTAGTGTCAGACTTTCTAATTATAACTAACATTTTATTTTGTAAACATTAAGGAGTTTCTAGAAGGTTATTTTCCATTAAGTAATAGTAATTTTTTAAATATAGAAAATGCTTTTTGTGACCTGAGGTAAAGTAAATGACTATATAATCTTGTCACATGAAAAATGATTCATTTGTGCTTTAAGATCTAACAGAATCAATTAGTATTATTGTTGTGTCCAGAAGTTCATTTAGGCTTGAATTTATTTCTTCAAATTATTTAATTCAGTGATTTTCTTTTCTCCTCTGGAAGTAAAAAATGTTCATAAATAATATCATTCTTGGATGGAGAAATTCACTGGGATTGATAGTAAATTCAAACCCGGAATTATATTACTGTGTTTTAAGAAAAGACTGAAGTTACAACATCACAATACAGGGTACCACAGGCACATCAAAACTTTCGCGTTGGATTTAATATGGATTTCTGCTAACGTTTATTCAGAACTTTTATTATTAGGACCTGTGTCTGTAATACTAAGATTATTTTTGGATTTAATTCGCAATAGTATAAGTTCTTTTTTCATTTTCACTTTGTATTTTAGGGAAATAAAATTTTGTTGAATTTTACAAAGCTTTTATTTTTAACTCTTTTAATTATATATATATATATATATATATATATATATATATATATATATATATATATATATATATATATATATATCCTACTAGATACACAGGACAAGATTGGATAAATAATCTAAGAAAGGGAGGAGGAAACTGGGTGTTGAGAGTCACAGTTGACCTTAAGGTACGTTCTGACACCAGGAAAGTGAATTCTGCCCCAGAAACTGATATGGAGCCCATTATAAAGTTGTCACAGGGATGCCAGTACACCATCAGCATACCAGGTGAATTTTAAAAACCTATCATATTTGATTTTGATCTATCCCTTTCATTAGTTTCTTATGATGTTTGTGACTGAAAGATGTTTTTATTTTTATTTTGCAGCATTAACAGCTTTGCTTGATTTATACTATTTGCGATATTTGTTCGCATAAAGTTCACTTATGGCAAAATAAAATATGCTGGTGTTCATGTGTAGTATATTCAAACATGCTGGTAAGAGTATACGTCATGACTTATTAAATAATTGAAAATATCGAGAACTTTGGAAATATGAGACAATTTTATGAGGAATATCTATGGCAAAGAAGAAAGCTCAGACACTTTTCTAATGGAAGGATATCATGAAAAATCTGGCAGAATATATAATTTTATTCGTTTTCATACAATTTCTATTTTTTCTAATTATTCTTTTCAAGTACATTTCTGTTGTGATTAAAATCCATTTTCTCCAACAATTGTTGCACCAGCTGTTCCCACTGTTTTGCAGATAACGAATAGTATTATCCTAATAGGTGATATCGGATCCTTCCTTACCCTGTGGTTACGTAAGAAGGTACTGAAAGCCGTTACTTCAGAATCTATATGAAATTTATAATTTAAAAAAAATCGACTTCCTGAAAGTCATCTTCAGATACCTATCATCCCCTTAGGGTACACAATGCTTTTTCTTTTACGAACAATTGCCTACGAACACAACAATATTTTCCTCCCTTAGTAAATGACCATGATGGAGAC
Source organism: Sinohyriopsis cumingii (assembly GCA_028554795.2). NCBI lineage: Eukaryota > Metazoa > Mollusca > Bivalvia > Unionida > Unionidae > Sinohyriopsis > Sinohyriopsis cumingii. Next base: position 147,328,655 of record CM068825.1, read on the forward strand.
ATTGTTAGATGCCGGAAGGCCTCCTACACAAAGAATGAGTGTGGAGGAATTTGCAATGCTTTCCCAGCAGTTTTTGATGAGGTATGGTAGATTTTAGCTTCATTGTATGTTTACATTAAAATAAGCACACAGTGGAGAAAACAAAACATTTTAAGGGAAGTGAAAAATAATATTGAATGGCAATTATGACTTTATCCTTCAAAAGGAGAGGTGTCAATTTAAGTACAGTGCTGTTGCAGATCAACATAACTGGGCACAATACAACAATAAAGACAATTTTGATTAGCTGTTACACTGATCTAGCTCTAGTGAGTTGATGCAATCTATTATATTTTTTCTGGGTTTTTATTTCATTCTACATGTATTTCTGTACAGAAGAGTCAAATAACATTTAACTTAATGCTTGTTTCATATGTTTGTCCGTTCTGAAAACAATTTAGAACTCAATTAATGCCAAAGTATTCATCATTACGAAACTTCTGTATCGTTGGAGTAATAATCCATCAAACAACGTAAAATCTGCACTGATTTTTGTTTTAGGATGCATGTCTGATCATTTTTAACGCCACTTATGACGGATGGTATGGTGTGGCCGTTCAGATAGAGGACTTTCCTAACACCAATACTACTCAGCCACTAAGCAGTATCCCCCTCCAGTTCCTGGTACATGTATCCCCCTCACAGCAAGGCTGTGTCGCCAGACCAGAGTTTTTACCACCCACCAGACCCAAAGACACTTGCATCGGGGTGCCGACAGGGACCACTTATTTTGAACCAATTGTTGCACGAAGTCAAGCACCAGGAGAAAAGTAGGTAGTTGTGTCTCTTGTCTTTACGTTTTTTTTTCTTCTTCTGTTCCTTACTGAACCATATCAAATTTGTATCTGCTGATACTTGAAGAGAACAGAGTAAAGCTTTGTAGAGTTTTTACGTGAACAAAAATTCACGAACATCAGCTATTCAACAGGATACCTATCCTTTACATACAAATACCCGTTGAAAAACATTTAGCACGCTGTCGTAAAGGCAACGTGTGCTTCACAAGCAACACATACCGATAATAGGACCCTGAAAACTAACACCGAGAATTCCACACATGCATTGGTTGTATACACCTCACGACCTCGAAAGCAAGCACATTTAAAGATGGTTACATTTGGTGCAAGTACTTTGCTTTTTTTCTTGTTATTTTCAGCAATTGTACTCGTTCAAGAATTAAAATCACTAATACGATTTGAGTAAGCGTGTATTAAGATTATTTTTGGGTCTTTGAACGTGTAATGGTAATATGTTTTGGGACTTGTTATTAAATCATAAAGAAAATCCCATCTTATATCAAGATTGAAATGGTGGTTTGCCATGGTTTCTCGCGTTGTTCAACAAGCTCACAAAAAGCTTACTTAACAGCACGTTAACATCAGTACTGGTTGAGTTATGGAAATGTACATTCAAACCTCAGTTCTGGTCGAGTTTTATTCCTGGGAATGCACATGATAATATCAGTACTGTCTGAGTTATGTTCATGTAAATGTACATGCAAACTGCAGTACTGGTTGAATGAGAGTTGTTGTCTTGGAAATGTACATGCAAACCTCAGTATTGGTTTTGTTTTATTCATGGAAATGTACATGCTAGCCTAAGTACTGTTTGAGTTGTATTCATGGAAATGTACATGCAAACATCAGTAATGGTTGAGTTGTATACATAAAAATGTACAAGCAAACCTCAGTACTGGTTGGGTTGTATTCATGGAAATGTACATACTAACCTCAGTACTGGTTGCATGAGAGTTGCATTCATAAAAACGTACATGCTAACTACAATTCTGGTTGACTGAGAGTTGTGTTCATAGAAATGTACTTTTAGATAACCACGCTCAGATTGTTTCAATTGTTCATTACCTGGCAATTCGGACAGACGCTTGTGGACCTCGCGGAGAAGGTTTCATTGGCTTTAACTCTGATAATCATTTTTAATGCCATATTTCAGTACAAGATAGGCTAAACATAGAGGCCAGTATCATTGGTGGAAGAAGAACCAGGAAAAACCCCGATGAGAACCACCGATCCACGAGAAGCTACTGGCAAGCTTTCTCACGTACCCACATTGGCCGAGCCCGAGACTTGAACCCATTCAGACAGAGGTGATATGTCAGTGATCCATAACAGTGAGCGCTTTAGACCACTTGAACACCCTGGGCCCCTGGTATTTAGTAGAGACTACTTAAACAATGAATGTTGCTATATACTGTGGGCATTGTACATAATTAGTTTACAAACATTCTAAGGGAGATTCTACGAGTGCTTTCTTAGATGGTACACATACCTACCTTGGAAATGTATCAGGTAAGTTTGAATGAAATTCTCCAATGTGACATCGTGAGCACTATATGCATTTCAAACCATCACTTTGAGAATATATCTTCTGTGTGATGCGTATGATAAAATTATAATTAGTTAAACCAAAATGATCACCATGAAGTACAGATTAACCTTATAATCATGGCTTATTGATCATTTTTTTTCCCCTTCTGTTCCTTTCTGTTCGAAGCGGATCCGTTGATAATTACTGAAAGTCAGTAAAGAAGTTCCTACAATCAAATTATAATAGCACCTTTAAAACCGGACAGTGAGTGACTAAAACTGGTTTTAGTGGAAATATATTAAAAACTGTATAGATTTTGATTTCCATGAGCAGTGTTAATGACTGAGTTGTATTCATGGAAATGTGCATGCTAACCTCAGTACTGGTTAAATGAAAGATGTAGTAATAGAAATGTAATTGCTAACACCAGTACTGGTTGAATGAGAAATGTATTTATGGAAATGTACATGCTAACCTCAATACTGGTTGAATGAGAGATGTGTTGATGGAAATGTACATGATGATCCAGTAAACGGTTGTATGAGTTTGTGTATGTGTGATTTAGATTTTTAACGCAGCTTTAAAAAAATTCAGTCATATCAGTGTGGCAGTTTATTGTGATGTCTGGCACTGGTGTATCATGCTGCAGACATGTAACATGATATCCAACCCAGTCACATTATCCTGACACCAGGCCGACCAGTCCTAACACTAACCTCTTAATGCTGAGCGTCTAGTACCATTTTTATAAGTCTTTGGTATGACTCGGACAGGGTTCGAACTCACAACCTCCCTCATCCGAGGCGGATGCTTTTACCACCAAGCCAACGGAGCGGTGGTTGGATGAGAGTTGTATTCATGGAAATTTACATGCTTACCTACTAAGAATCTGACACTAATTATTTTTCTTAACACTTGTTTATTTATTCAGCGAAATAACAGTAGTTAAGTGGGATACCTTAGCGACAATGGGAATTAGCATTACAGACCCCTCCCCCGGGACTGTTTAGCGACTATGTAAATTTAACATGGAGAAAAACCCTGGGACTGTTTAGCGACTATGTAAATTTAACATGGAGAAAAACCCTGGGACTGTTTAGCGACTATGTAAATTTAACATGGGAAGAACTCGTGGGACTGTATAGCGTCAAGGGAATTTAAACAGGGTGGGACTGTATAGCGTCAAGGGAAATTTAACTTGGGATTTTTTTTTTTGAAAAAAATAAAAAAATAAAAATAAAAAAAGGGTAGGCAATTGAAAGTCGATCTCTTTTCGAGAGATGTGGGTGGCCCTGAGAAGGGCCTTTGGATTTATGTTAATATGCCCTTAACATAAAGGGCATCTGCGGCATCTTCTTGTCCTCAAGCTGCGTCTTACTCGAGGGCCATAAATCAGTGTCCTCTTGAGGCAACCTTGTCTCTCCACGTACACTCTTCGTATCCACAGACTGGTGTCTGACTTGTGGACAACTGTCCACTTGGATCGGACATACATTAGCATGTCCGTCCTAAACATCATTGAAGAAACAAGGGTGGATGATTCAACTGTGGTCCACATCTTGAGGCGCCGAGAACAGTTGAATCAATGCAGTGAACTGCGCTTATTTATAGGGGCAGGAAGGACTGAAATGGATTGAGTTCATTGACCAATCCAAACACGCGTTACAAAATTCAGTCAGTCCGCATCCAATCCGAAGAGAACAGTCTGTGACGTCACGTAGTCTATATAGATTCGCTAGCGCCTGTGTGCAGTCAATCGATGCGAGACAGTGATTCAACATGACGGAAACTCAGAAAACGATCCATTGGGGTGCACCAGCAGTGGAGACCGCCCAAGGGAACCCGGACTTACTTTCAGAAGAGGTAAATTGGGATTTTGTGGATTTTCTTACCTCACAAGAATTTGTTCCGGAACCTTCGTCTTCTTCTTCATTACCGCAAGTGGAAAATTTTAGACAGAGACAGAAAGAAGAATTGGAGAAATTTATACAACGACAAAAGGAAGCGGAACAAGCTTTTCTTCTACAGCAACAGCAGCAAGAAGAAGAGGTAAGAAAAAAACAAGAAGAAGAAGAAGTAGCAGCAAAGAAACAAGAGGGTGAAAGTCAAACCGTCACGGTACTGTTGGACATTTTAGCGGAGTTAAGAAGTCTGAAACAAATGTATCAGACTTCTTTATCACGACCGAAGAGAATACGACCTTCCCGAGCTAAACGCACCAACCCTGTGACCAAGCCTACCGTACCACCCTTAGTGCTTTCAACCAAATCATTATCATCAGAAGTAGGCCTCGGCCGTGGCAAAGGCTTAAGACAGTTAAAGTTGATTGCTTAAACTCACCCCTACACCAAAAAAGGCCCTTTTCAGGGCCACCCACGTCTCTCGAAAAGAGATACACTTTTCAATTGCCAATAACTCAAAAAAAAAAAAACATTTTACCCCATAGTACGTGTCTGTGAATGAGTGCGTGAGTGTACGTTCTTATTTTAAAATCAAAACCCAAAGACACTTATCTTTTTTATACCTAATTTATTCTTTTATCAATAGTTACAATCCAATTCACAATTCACAACAGAGCACTTTTAAAAGTACATTCACTTCTTTTTCTTTTTTTTTTACTCTGTTTTTTTAATTTCTTCACCGTCACAGTCTTTTCCTCCTCCTCTTCCTCCTCACTTTCTTCCCTTCTTTTCTTCTCCTGTTTCTTTTTCTTCACCTGTCTGTTATCTTCTTCCTCTTCTTCCTCTGAAGAATCCCTCTCTTCTTCTGACTCCTCTTGTTTCTTTTTTGGGCAATCTTCTGGAGACCAATGTCCTTTTTCTTGACAATAATAACAGGTATCTTGACTTTTGTCTCTTTTAACCCCTGTTTTTCTTTTTTGACGGTCTGGACACTCTGAAGACCAATGCCCTTTCTTCTGACAGATAAGAAGTATCTTCACTTTTATCTCGAAAGGAAGGAGAGTAGTCCGTCGGCTGGTCTGAAGAAAATTTTCTAATGACCCCTCGCAAAGCTCTGATGAAACGTTCCATCTGGGTAGTCTCTTCCATCGTTGTGCTCAGTTTGAGAGTGAAATGAATAGTGAAAGGACAAGACACACACCCTTTTATATACGCTGGTCTGCTAGGACTATAAATTAGTCCATGGTGTTTAAATTTTAGTCATTTGACTTTTTTCACTCAAGATGAAACGATCCTATTCATTCAAGAAGAAAGACGAAGAAAGTAAGAGGCAGAAACGTGATCTATCGCCTCGTACCAGGGCTGAAGTCTTGGCACAAATTCATGCCAGTGATTTTGAAGAGGACATGAGTGAACCAGAATCCGAACCCTCTAAACAAAGTTCTTCACCCTTAGTCAACCCTGAAAAATACTATTCCATTCGAGAGACAGGAAAGCGCTCCTCTAGAAAATTTAGAACCACGGCTTACAAATACACGGTGAAGTTTAAAGATTTCAAGTCCGAAGTACCGTTAGAGAAAGCAGAAGGGTTCATCACTGGGGTGTGGGATTCTTTGCTCACCACACTCAAGCGACAATGTCAACCCAAAGAAGACGATCGCTTGAGACTCTCCATACAACACGACGGTTTGAAATCCCCTGTTTGGATCGAGTTTAGCACCCCTGCAGAATTGACCGCTTCCAAAGTCATGGACAAGATTCAACACGTGCAACAATCCAATGACCAGTTTGACATCACCGATGGAAAAGCCACACTCGGCATGACCCACATCTCTCCTCCTCAAGGGACTGGACGCAATAAGGTGTTACTGGTGAACGACCTTCGCAGCACCAAAAAGAGTCTCGTCCAAATTCACAATTCTCAAGACCAGATATGTTTAGCCCGAGCCATCGTGGTGGGACGAACCTATGCCAACAAGAAAGACACGGTAGAATGGAAAAGAACCTGGAAAACTATTCAACGATCGGACCGAGCCAAACAACGAAACGAAGCAGAACTCCTGTTAAAACAACAACAACAACAAGCTGACCTATCCAAAGACACACCCTGTGGCATTCCTGAAATGCAAATATTGCAAGATGTCCTAGCTCCACGCTACACCATGAAAGTACACCCTCAAGAAGTGCGTGGGCCTCTGTTGTTTCGAGGCCAAGACTTTAAGGACGGAAAATACATTCATGTCTATTATCACGATGACCATTTCGATACCATTACCGGTATCACTGCATTCCTGGGATACGGTTATTACTGTGAGAAATGTGACCATGGTTATAATAATCGAGAGCAACACAAACATTGCGGATTGAAATGCTCAGGATGTTTGGCCTCTCCACCCTGTCTGAGCGAAGGACCAGTGCATTGTTCAACTTGTCTGCGCACGTTTGTCAGCCCTACCTGTTACCAACAACATTTGAAGACGCAAGGTTCACAGCAGAAATGTGCTTGTCAACTGTTGAGATTGTGCCCTACGTGTGGACAAGGCATACGTACCAATAATGCCAAGGCACACGTATGTTCAGGAAAAAAAAAATGTCACATTTGTCACCACATCGTGCACTTGGAACACCAATGCTACATGCAAAAATACCAACCCCCACCAGAGAAAGAGGACGGTCACAAGAAGAAAGGCAATTTCATCTTTTTGATTTCGAATGCATGCAAGAGACCGGTATTCACATTCCTAATTTCTGCGTGGCTCATCGAGCGTGTGAGAAGTGCATTCAAGAACCTATCTTCAGTCATTGCCCTCACTGCAGCAAGATTCCCGGAGGGCGTGAAAAAAATCTTTCGAGGACCGAACACATTAGCCGATTTCGCCCAATGGGTCTTAGACCCCATCGACAAGACGTGGAGCCAAGAGGACATCGAACGTTACGGAGATTGTCATCGTCATGCCATGGTGATGGCTCACAATTTCTCCGGATACGATGGACAGTTTCTTTTGAGATACTATACGGAACAAGGCACCGAGCGTCCTAAAGTCACTTTGAACGGAGCCAAAATCATTTTCATGCAAGTGGGACAAGTACAGTTTAAAGATTCGATGAGTTACTTGGCCATGCCTTTGAGCCGAATGCCTAAAACGTTTGGAATGACAGAAATGGCTAAAGGGTACTTTCCACACTTTTTTAATACGGAAGTCAATCAACACGCCGTTCTACCCCATTTACCTGAGGCTCACTATTATGACCCCGACAACATGCGTACGAACAACGAGAAGCTTTCTACGCTTGGTACCAGGCTCACGCCTCGGACCCTTTCAACTTTCAGGACGAAATGCTAAAGTATTGTCGTTCCGACGTGGACATTTTACGACGTTGCTGTGGAAAATTTCGAGAACTGTTCATGGAACACGGAGGGGTCGATCCTTTGAAAGAAGCTTGCACCATTGCCAAAGCGTGTTCCTTAGTGTACCGGCAACGATTCATGCCTGAAAACACTGTAGCTGTCATCAGCCCTCAAACGACCAACTATGTCAAACGTCAATACTTGGTCAAAGCCCTACGCTGGTTACATTACTTGTGCGACAAGGAAGACAAGTGGATTCAGCATGCCCGCAACGGAGGGGGCAAAAAGACAATCGGAACGTATTCGGTCGATGGCTGGGACTTAGAAAACCCCAAGATCGTGTACGAGTTTAACGGTTGCTTATTTCACGGATGTCCCGTCTGCTACCCTGATCGTGACACTAAAAATCAGTTTTTACAACGAACCATGGAAGACCTGTACCAGGCCACTTGTCAGCGACGCCTAAAGTTAGAACAGCAATGATACCAAGTGGTGGAAATGTGGGAACACGAATACGATCACCATTTGAAAACTGATCCCGAATTTAAACGCCTCGTGGAAAGTTACCAGTTCATGGACCCCCTGAACCCAAGGGATAGTTTGTACGGAGGAAGGACCAATGCCACCTGTTTGCTGTACCAAGCCGACGAAGAGAAAGGAGAACAAATCAAATACTTGGACGTGTGTTCGCTGTATCCCTACGTGTGCAAATAGTGTCGCTTTCCTGTAGGGCACCCACAATTGTCGACGGAACACATCGACCTGAAAAACATTTGACAATACGAAGGTCTGATCAAGTGTAAAGTTTTGCCGCCCACGGACTTGTACCATCCCGTGTTACCTCACCATTGCGAAGGCAAACTGATGTTTCCTTTGTGCCGTACTTGTGCCGAAACGTGCAACCAAGATCAACCTTGTCAGCACACCCAGGAAGAACGGACCTTGACGGGGACGTGGGTCAGCGTGGAATTGTTCAAAGCTCTGGACATGGGATACCAACTGTTAGAAGTGTACGAAATTTGTCACTTTCCCAAGACACAACAATACCACAAGGGTGACCCCACGCAGAAAGGCATTTTCGCGACTACGTGGATGCCTTTTTGAAACTGAAGCAAGAAGCCAGCGGCTATCCGTCCTGGTGTCACACATCCGAAGACCAAAAGACATTCAAAGAGAAATACTATGAACAAGAAGGCATCCCTTTAGACCACATCGAGAAAAACGAAGGTAGGCGATCGTTTGCCAAAGTGATGTTAAATTGTTTGTGGGGTAAAATGGCACAATGTCCGTGTTTACCCAAGACGGAATATTTGACAGAACCTTCCCGCTACTTCCAGATGATTCACGACAAAACCAAATACATGAAACACGTGGACGTCATTCGCGAGGATTTGATCTTGGTCAATTACGAAGAAGATCTGGACTTTGTACAAGACGACCCTTTTGGAAATGTCATCATTGCGGCTTACGTGACAGCTCATGCTTGCTTAAAATTGTACGAAGCTTTAGAACTGTTAGGGGAACGGTTCCTGTACTTTGACACGGACAGTTGCATTTACATCGATCACCCGAGTCAACAGCACCCTGACATCGAAGGAGACCGTTTAGGAGCCTGGACAGACGAGCATCCCGACGACAAGATTCTAAGTTTCGTCAGTGGCAGCCCCAAAAATTACGGCTACATATACCAGGACCCACAAGGAGAAGTGCACACGCAGTGTAAAGTGAAAGGATTGACTCTGAATTATCGTACCAGTCGTGTGGTCAACTTTGGGGTATTGAAAGAAGCCTTGCAATCGGGAGAGGACGAACACTTTAAAGTGACCACCTATCAACCCAACAAGATTGTACATTTACCCACTCACCACATCATCAGTCAACCCTTGGAAAAAGTCTATCAAATCGTGTACCAGAAGTGAGTGCAACTGCCCAACCACTTTACTTTGCCGTATGGACATGTTGGTATAAACATTGGTTGTAAGCGGATAGCCACCCACCAGAAGGATGACTTTGCCACAGCAAGAATCGAGTGAGAAACCCGATGAGAACTCCAAGTTCAAACCCTACCATTTTCCGGTTTTCTTGCCTGACTATTGTGATTGTGCCCGTCGATTGGACACGTTTCAAGCATGGCCTATGGATAGGAAAGGATTACCTTCTTCGCATATTTTAGCTTGAACAGGATTTGTCTACTTGGGACCTGAGTCAGGATTGGGATACGAAGTACACTGTTTCACTTGCGGACTGAAGTTACAAATGGATCTATGTATCTACAAAGATTCAGCTATTCTGGAACATACTCGATGGTCTCCGCACTGTCCTTACCTTTCTATGGCCTTTCCACCCATGGCACTACGGTACAATGATGACGGCACCTTAGAGACGGTACCTTCCAAAACTAGACATAAAAAACATAAAAAAGGAACGATGTACAAGCTTGAGACTGCATTGCGACTAGTATAAAAAGGGACTATGGTCAAGATCGATAGTTCATTGTGACTACCAAGACCAAGCGAACAAGATGAATACTTTGAAAGAGACATCGTTTCAGTTTGGGGATTGTAAAAAAGTTGTATCTTCCTCTAGTGTGACTAATATTGGATGGATAAGACCCAGGCATTGCGACGGAAAATGTCCGGAAGGAAACTGCGATTGTCCATGTGGTTACCATTGTAATTGCGTAACGGAGTTTGCAGACGAGTGCGATTGTGAGCCTTGCGATGGGTACGATGCTGTATGTTGTGACCTTAGCGATGCCGTAAAGCATCATGGGAACTTTGTTCTCACTACCCCTATCATGGAAAGTGATGCTGTGCATGTCAAACCTGAGGGATGCGAAAGCGATGCCGCTCGTCCTCTTGGACATTTTACTGGGTTTTGTTTTAAAGGGGGATTTTCACCTTCACGTCTAGCCCCCTACGGATGTCATCCAGCTCTGAGCAAACTCCTGTCCATGTCACCCAACCCTCATCGAAACGAACCTGTGAAAGACGAATATTCGTTTCCTGTGCGTTTGCCGGAATACTGCGACTTTGAAAATCGTCTTCAATCGTTCAAAGGAAAATGGCCTAAGTATCTGGGAGGACCGACCCCCGAAGAATTAGCCAGAGCTGGATTGTTCTACTTGGGCGAAGGAGATAAAGTCAAGTGCTTCAGTTGTGGTGTGTCACTTCACCACTGGGAACCACAAGATTCGGCCTATGTAGAACATGCTCGATGGTCACCGAATTGTCATTACTTACCTTTAGTGGGACTGAGACATTGAAGTAACTTACCATGTCGTTGACGAAGAAGAAACCAGATTTGTTAGGAGTCAAATGTTGGACATCACCGAGACCAGTATTTAAACTTCATTTCAAAAACGATATTGAATCATTACCTAAAGAACTGCAAGAGAAGATTTACAAAGAAGTTTGACAGGGGTTTGCCAGAGTGAAATCTCAATTGGTCACTGTAGAACTTTTGTGTCGAGAAATTCATAAGAGGAAAGTGAAGAAAGTCAACCAGTGTGTTAGATTTCTTTGGGTCAAGTGTGCATTCGTCCTATTATATCACTCTAGACCGTTTACATCAAAAGAGTTCAGTGACATTCTTGGACGTTACCCTGAACGGCAGTGGCCAGAAATTACTCACTATGTGGATTACTTTTGCTCTAGGAGAAGAGTGTGAATTGCACGGACTGACCTATTCATGGATACTTTACAAGAGAACATTCGTGCTTTGCCTGTGGAGTTGAGAGAACGCATTTACCGAGAGCTGGTCAAAATACAAGTCAAACGTAAAGAACAATTGCATCCGTTACGTCACCAGATGTTTAACCACTGGTACCTGAATGGTATAAGAGAACTGATTCGTCAGAAATTGTTTCAGTGGTCAGACCTTGTTCAATACTTCCAGGCCCCCGATGATCCACGTGTTGATCATTTTGGTTACTTCGAGATTCACCTAGTGCAACGCATTGAGGAAGACAAGGTAAAGGATTACCAACATATTTTACGTGGAATCTACTTAGCGGAAGAGGAAACATCTAAACAAACTTTGAAATTTAGGTTACAGTATGCAAGATTTAGATTCCCCACTGGAGAACGAAGATCTCTGGCTAGAAAGTACGTGTATTGTTTCCGAAACAAAGAGACTATAAAAACAGGCTGCCATGCCACGACTTATGTCGTATGTAATTGAACAGATTCCGTGGAAGGAATTCAATGACCATATTCAAACCGTAGATCATTACCATCGATTATTACAAGAACTGTATCCATTCAATTTGGGTCGACAAGTGGTGTGTGTCTTAGTGACTTGTTTTCTGGGATTTCGTTTACCAGCCGATTCCTTGTGGACTCTTTACGAACAGTATTTACCACCCATTCAACATGAAAGTGGTGCCTTTAAATGTTCACGAGAGACTCCTTTTGCTCAAAGCCTTACGTTTTCATCTGGATACTTCTCGACCTCTACGGGAAAAAAAGATTCGTCAACTTTTAGCTACCCAAGAGGTGTATGACGGTGTGTGTGTAGCTTGTGACTTACACCCCCATTGGACAGATGTCCGTGACTGGAAAAAGAGGGGTTTTGAGGCTTGGACCCAAGAAGTGGCCCAGTATGCACGAGAGTTGTGATCCTTCCTTTCAATGTCCAAAGAAAAAAGTTACTTTTCAACCTGTGTTAGTGACGGTGCCAGAAGAACCCGTCACCCAGAAGAGGACTATCGTGGACAGGCCTGAAAGACCCTTTCGGGAGGACACTTGTGTGACCTTACCCCCTATAGTACTGGTCAGAACTTTACCCAAAACATGCTGTACAGACACTTGTTTTTATTCCACGTTAATGATTTTCATGTGCCTTTTATCGTTGTACTTAAGCCTTTGGCTTTTATGTATTTTTGTCTTTCGTATTTATGTTAAAACATTCAATAAATCTGTTCTGAAAAAAGTATATAAACTCTCGTCTTGTTTGTTTTCGTGTCACAAGTGACATTCCTGACACTATGGCTACTTCTGCTGTCTCTGCTCCCTCTTCCTCCACTGTCAAAGTCATCGACGAACACTGAGATCGTGCCAGTTGGGAGGCTTTGTATCTTCGCGATCCCTTTAACATGCTCATTGCTGGACCTAGCGGTTCAGGCAAAACCGAATTCGTCAAACGTTTGATCGAACATAAACATCATTTGATCGATCGTCCACCTCAACGCATCGTGTGGTGTTACAAAGAGTGGCAATCGGCGTACAGCCTCTTGCGAGAAAGTCAAGGTGATTCAATCGTGTCTGTGGAAGGCATTCCTAAAGAAGACGACGGCATCGTCTCTGACTCCCGTCAAACCCATTTGGTCATTTTTGACGACATGTTAGGAGAAGACGAAGAAGAAATTAAACTGTGGTTCACGCGCAAAGGGCCTCACCGTAATGCCAGTGTCGTTTATATCACCCAAAATTTGTTTCAACAAAGTAAAGCCCATCGCACCATCAGTCTCAATGCGCATTACGTGGTCTTGTTTAAAAGCCCTCGAGATAAATCGCAAGTGCAAGTCTTAGCCAAGCAGTTAGGAACGCCTTGGTTGACTCAGGCGTACGACGATGCCACTCAAACTCCACACGCCTATTTATTCGTCGATTTGAAACCTACGACCCCCGATGATTTGCGATTTCGTACCCACTTGTTTCACCATTGGTGCCAAGATGGAGGGCCTGTCCTGTACACGTCTCCGTCCTCGACTTAACCGCACCAAAAAAATCTATAAAAACCTCAGACCCTTTTCGTCTGTCTCACACAGTGTGAACATGACGTCCCTTCAATCACATCTCCCCGTCAAATTGATTCATGCCTTGTATGGCATCAGTCGAGAAAAAAATCCACAAATACGAGCTCGTGTCTTAGAAGCTAGTCTCAAAGAAGTCTTACGATGGTTCACGGTGACAGCACGGCAATTACTCCAAGGAATCATTCAGATTCCTCATCAAACCAAACACTTTTTTGATCGAAACAAAGTCGCTTTGACCCAACTGGCCGATCCCCGCATCGACACTCAAACCAAAAAACAAGTCATTTTGAAACCTGGAGGGAGCGGTACTCTAGGAGGGGTCATCATTCGCTCTTTCTTAAGATGGGATCCTAATGCCCCCAAAGTTCTCCCCAAGAAAAAAGTCAAACGAAGCCCCAAGAAGAAGAAAAAGACCAGGTCCCCAAGGAGACCCGTGTCTCCAAGAACTTCTCCAGTGGCGGGACCCTCCTCTTACCAGACACCACCCCGGAAAAAGTAAAGAAGCCCCCAGAAAAAGAAACAGAGAAAAAGTCCCCAGAAAAAAAGAAAAGCCCACAGAAGAAAACTAGTCGCAAGAGAGGCACTTCGGCCAGGACGCAACCCACGACCTGCCACGGCGGTGACTGCATCTTCGGCAGCCTCACGTTCATCCACTTCTCCGTTGATGACACCAAGAACTGAAGAGTACTTGGAGACGTTGATCACACCAAGAACTTCTCCGTTGATGACCCCAAGAACTTCCCCAGTGGCAGGACCCTCCAATTTAGTGGCAATGGCTGCTGCTCACAAAGTACCTTCTCCCAAAATCAAAGTCCAAGAAAGATCGGGCATGTTACAAAGTTTACTGGATTTGTCCAAGCAAGAACTGGCTCGATTTAGTCCATTGCGTACCCCTGCACGACGTGTCATGCCTGTCCTGAAGTTGATACGACGTAAAGACAATCAGTGGCGACGCATTCCAGTATAAAAACGACCTGTGACCAAGTCGGGGTATCAGTGTTTTTGGTGTTGAAGACTCAAAGATGTCACCCTCCAGAAAACATCCCTCTTCTAAACAACCCCAAGGAAAGAAAAGAAAAGGACTGCCTCCTCGTTTAGTCAAACATGGGGACATGTTATCTGTCCTGTCCAAAGCTTCTCCACCCCTACGAAAAACGTTCATTCAATCAGCCTCCAAAGAGGTCATCGATACCGTGTGCGAATGCTGTTTGAACGTCTTGAAAGGCACGATTCCTTTGTCCAAACACCAGAAACAATGCTTAGGCAAACATCGTCACGTTCTTCGCCAAATGGTTCAAAAGAAACTTCCCCTTCGTCAAAAGAAGAAGATGTTGGTCCAACGTGGAGGCATTTTACCCCTCTTGTTAGGCCCCTTACTGAAAGGAGTCTTGGGAACCATGTTGGGAGGACTGGTGGGAGCAAGATAAAAAGTCCCTCGGAAGTCCCAAGATCTCAGAATCGACCCCTGACAACCCCATGGAAGGACGAAAACTAGCTTTAGTGCTTTACAAACGATGGATGGAATATCATCGTTGGCAAGAACAACGCACCCCGCATTTACCTCCCAATCCCCATTTGAGCGAGATGTCCCAGTTACAACACGAATTGCAGTCCTTGATGGATCGCCAAGATTTGTCCGAAACAGAAAAAATCGCAAAAGTACGGTCAACTCTTGCAACGACTGCAACTCTTTCACCAGAAAGCTTTAGACGAAACAGCTCTATCCACTCTGAAAGATTTTAAGACCTTGATGAAAAGTCCAGCACCATCACCAGTACCAGTACCACCACTACCAGTGACCAAGACAGAAAAAGGAGAAGAAGAAGGGTTTCAAACTCCACCAGAAAAAGTACGCAACTTAACAACACCACCTACCTCCAGAATTGGATGGATTAAAAAGATGATGGCCACCCCTTCTTCATCACAAGAGAAAAAGAAGGTGAAGACAGAAGTGAAACAAGAACCGATATCCCCTGTTCACACATCCTCCTTCTCGACACCTATTGCCGGTCGCACACGCAAAGCATTGCAATCCAAGAAAATACCCCAAGAGAAAAATAGTAGCATCCTCCAAGAGTGGGTGTCTTATTAACACACAAACACAAAAAAAAATGGAAAAAGTGTTAGCCAGCATTTACTACTATCCCTCCCATCCCGCAGGTTACGCAGGAGTTCAAAAATTGTATCGTGCTGCCAAAACGCGACTGAAAAGTCTCCGTTTACCTCAAGTGCAACGATGGTTACAAGAACAAGCTACCTACACTTTACACAAACCCATTCGACACAAGTTTTCCAGAAGTCGCACCCGAGTGGAAGGCATCGATCAACAATGGCAAGCTGATTTAGCCGATGTCTCTCATTTGGCCAGCCACAATCATGGCTACAAATATTTGTTTTGTGTCATCGACATCTTTTCCAAATTTGCCTGGGTCGTGCCCTTGACTTCCAAATCGAGCAGCGAGTTAGTGCGAGCCCTGCAACGGGTGTTGAAACAAAGCGGTCGTCACCCTCTTCGATGGCAAACGGACAAAGGCACAGAATTTCTGAACCAAGCTTTCCAAAAAGAATTAAAGAAACGTGACATTCATTTTTTTACCACCGAGAATCCCGAAACCAAAGCCAGCATCATGGAACGTTTTCAATGCACTTTGAAAGAACGCATGTGGAAATATTTTACACATCACCACACACTGAAGTACATCGACATCTTACCACACCTGGTGCAAGCGTACAACCAATCTTACCATCGAAGCATCGGACGTGCCCCGCAAGAGGTGACTCCCGGCAACGAAGTGCTGGTGTTTGAGCGCCTGTTTGGTACGTCCCCGATAAGGGCTGTCCCCAAGAAAAGTGGAGTGTTGGCCGTAGGAGAATGGGTACGCATTGGCAAAACCAAATGCACTTTCGACAAAGGTTACTTACCGAACTGGACGACCGAATTGTTTCGTGTCACTGGACGAGTGCATGGTCGTGATCCTGCCGTCTATAAATTAGAAGACATGAACGGAGAAGTGCTCAAAGGAACGTTTTATTTGCCCGAGTTACAATGTGTCACCAAAAAAGAAGACGACGTGTACGACATCGAAAGCATTCTCGAACGCAGAACCCGTAAAGTGGGTAAACGACGTGTCAAAGAAGTCAAAGTACGTTGGAAAGGATATCCACCCAGTTTTGATTCTTGGATCGACGCTTCGCAAGTCATCGACTATAAAAAGAAGTGACCATCATGCCCTTTCACACAGACGCAGCTACGTCGACCGCTTCTTCACCCAGTTCTTCTCTGCAAGATTTACAGAAACAACCTTTGTGGGTGTGGTGTGGAGAACGTGTGCCTAAAACGCAAATCGTCTTTTTCTGCCAAATCTTCGTGGTGTATTGTGTCATCGGGGCAGCCATTGCCAATTTGAGTTTGCAACAAGGAGACAAACAATTGTGGACCATTTTATTGAGCAGTTGCATCGGTTACCTGCTTCCTAATCCCTCCCTGAAATTCTCTTCCAACGGGAACAACGGGAACCTTGTGTCCAGTGCCAGTGTCAGTCACCACTCCAATAAGAACAACAACCCTATTTTGGGTGGAGACACGCCTCTGACGTCCAGTAACCCCTCGGACAGCCACAGAACTCTGGAATTATGAGCCACCAAAACCAATTTTACTTAACCTTACCCAGTGACAGTTCCATGGAGGTGTTTCCCAATAACACGTTGTGCTGTTACACGGCCAAATTACCTCAGGCCATCCCATTAGATCACGAAGCCCATTGGGAAGTGGCTTTGGTAGAAATCATTCACCCGACTCAAGTCCTCAATGTCCTTCCCAATCAAAATTTTTTTTCAGTGGAAGTTCGTGATGAGCAAATGCAACAGTACTTGAATACCCACGTCAAATATGATCACAAAATATATAACCCAGAAACTCAAAAGACAACCTATCACTTGATCATTCCCCCAGGCTATTATTTTAGTGGTCAACATTTGGTCAGCACCATAAGCTCTAGGTTTAATGTCATGTTTCTGAAAGCTTTGGAGAGTGTCAGAAAAAGTGTCACCCTGGAGTACCACAAAGTAGCTCGTCGCTTCCTGATGAAATTTCCTGAGGGGCACAAAATGTTGTCTTTCTTATTTTGTCCTGAATTGTTTGACATGTTGGGCGGGGACATGGACATGAGGATGGTCATGATGAAGAAAAACGAATTGCCAGTCATTTCCGACAATGATTCTTTTAGCAAGTTCTTTCGTACCCCAGTAGAACTGAACCAAGGACTGAATTTGATGTTTGTGTACTCCGATGTGGTGGAGTATAACGTGGTGGGACACACCTCTGTACCGTTACTGCGTGTCATTCCTTTCAAAGTGGATTCTGCCACGCTCGCTGACGAGGAAGGTGGAAACACCTATCACGTCCACCGTGAATTTGTACATCCTCACTATTTGCCTGTCAGTAAGTCGTATTTGGACACGGTCAACATTGCTATAAAAGGAGATCTGGGACAAAATATTTCATTCACCAAAGGAAAAGTCACGGTGAAACTCCATTTTCGAAAACGGTTCTCTCACGATTCGTAAGTCATGTATCCAGTGTACCGAGGGGTTGCTCGATAGCGAGGACACGGTTTAGGAGATCTGTTAAAATCGGCCTTTCGTTCGGTGGCTCCGGTGTTCAAACCAATGGTGACACGCGAATTGCACGCCTTGAAAGATGAGGCATTGACACACGGCAAAGAATTTCTCCAAAATGTCATCATCGACAAACAAAACCCCAAAGAAGCCTTCTTGAGGGCAGGCAAAAATGTTTTGCTGCAAATGGGTAAAGACCTTTTAGGCCGATGAGACACACCTATAAATACTCTGCACGCTACCGAGTCAGGCATTCCACAGCAAGGACAAGGTAGAAAAAGACGATGAAGAAAACACCCTTTCACCAGACTTCACACATCTAAAGCTAGAAAGGCAAAGAAAAGAAAAACCGTTCGAGACTTAGACGTTTTCGATTATTGAGACACAAAAAAAAATGATGCACCGAGAGTCTTGCGCCTGTTCCAAGTCGGAACTGGATCTGTTTGCCATGCCACCCACTATGATGACCATGCAAGAATCCCAATGGGTGGAATTTCACCCCGTCTCCTCTTTGACGGATTCCGCTCCCATCGAGTTTGAAATCAAAGGTCAGCCCGAAGATTACATCGATTTGAACAGCAGTTACTTGTACCAGTAGCTCCCGTCAACAATTTCATGCATACCTTGTTTAGCGGAGTGGACTTGTACTTGAATAACAAACTAGTCAGTAGCAGCATGGATACTTACCCTTACCGTGCCTATCTGGAAAATCTCTTGACGTACGGAATAGATGCCAAAAACACTAATCTCAATGCTTGTGTGTTATGGGAAGCTGACGATGCAGGCGAGTTTGACAAATTGGAAATTGATACAAAAAAAGACTACAATGAGGGATTTGTAGAATGAAGAGACAAAATCAAAAATGGCCAGAGTTTAGAACTGATGGATCGTTTGCATTTGGACATGTGGTTGCAAGAAAAGTATTTGCTGAACGGGGTGAATGTTCGCCTGAGACTGAATTGTAGCAGCGTCACTTTCCATTTAGTGGCTGATAGTGACAATTACAAAACCATCATCCAAGAAGCCAGACTCTACATACGTCGTGTGGAAGTGTTACCTAAAGTGGGAAACGACATTAGTCAGACGTTGAGCAGAACGACTGCCAAGTATCCCATACGACGCGTGGAAGTGAAAACCTTCACCATTCCTGCTGGACAGCGATCCATGATCGAAGATCATCTGTTCCAAGGGCAGTTACCCAAACGTTTAATCCTTGGTATGGTCGAGAATAGAGCCTTCAAATCCTTTTGAGTTTAAACATTACAAAGTGTCCAAGATTGAAGTCAGTCGCGATGGCAAAACCTTGTGTACCCGACCTTTCGAACCTGAGTTTGAGAAGAAGAATTACTTGAGGTCGTACTTGTCCCTGTACGAAGCCACGGGACAGTTAGGAACCAACACCACTCACGGCATTACATACGACGATTATGCAGGAGGTTATGCTTTGTGGGCGTTCGATTTCACTCCAGACCAAGGTAGCGACGAGGGACATTTCCACCCTATAAAATCTGGCCAGATTCGTGTGGAACTTCAGTTTGCAGAAGCTCTAACTGAGACGGTGAACGTCCTCCTGTATGCAGCATTTGATAATACCATAGAAATCAACAGTTTGAGAGAAGTCATTCTAGATTATTAGAAGCCATGGAAGACTGTTATCCCTCTTTACCTAGTGGAGAAACTTTGGACATGGAATGTAAGGAGATCGTGGAAGAAGTTATCATGATGAAGTCGAGATGGCCAGAACAAGAAGCCCATTTAGTCTCCTGTTTTGCCAAACACTTGGTCGAAAAAATGACGGAATTGATCAAAAAAGAGTGCTATGGATGCCAAAACGATCATCCCAGTCAAATTCAGCACGATAAATGCCTGATGCTGAGTCAAGAAGAAAAATTGGACAAGTATCTGGACGAAGCTTGGAGTCTCATCTCGAACAAAGACGTGTTGCATCAGTGGTATAAAGACTTGCGTAAACATTCTTGTCCACCATTAACCACTCAAGAGATCCATCGTATCGAAGCTGTCCTGAATCAGAGTGGGGAGACAAAGCTAAACACCTTTTACTTGTCAGACATTTTCAAGCAAAAAGTCAGGATCGAATTGATCACTTATTATTACCTGTGAAGAAGAAGAAAAAAAACACACAAATCAATGGATACCTGGGAACTTTATTACCTTTTGAACCACAGTTCGTACACGGCTTCTTGGAATCCTGTCGTCTGTGCTAAAGATGAACTCCCTCATCACAAACCTCAAGACCATCTAGCTTATGTGATCAACACAGACGACAGTCATCTCCCAGGAACCCACTGGGTAGCCGTTTACTTTCCTCAAGAAGGATGTGTGGAATATTTCGATTCGTATGGATTGCCCCCTTTGGAAGATGATATCATCGACTTTATGAGAAGAAATGCTCAGACCACCCGATTCAATAATGTGAAATTACAAGGCACAGATTCCTTGATGTGCGGACAATATTGTGTGTATTTTCTGCATCATCGCAGCCTGGGTTATTCTTTAGAACATTTAGTGACTCATTTTGATCCTCGTTCTTCTTCTAGAAATGATGTGAAAGTAAATCAATGGTTTTGTGGCCATTATGCTTATCTTTTGTCTCAAGCTAGGAAACGTAGTGTCCATCAATGGCCTAATGACTTCCATCAGTGGAAATCACAATTTCATTCACAACGTTGTCAACCCTGTTTAAAGTAGAGTGTTAATTGAAAAAAATGTTTGTCGTTAGAAAAAAAGTTTGATGTTACATTGTTGAGTTATTGTTAAAAATCTTAGAGTTGTTTGTTAGTGTTAAGTGATTTTGAATAAAAAATGTTGTGTTTTGAAAAAAATGCCTTTGTCTTTTGTTAGGCTATAAGAATGTTGATTCATGCTCTTTGACTTCTTACTATCCCTCTCATGACACTCATTGAATGTTGCGGCTCGAAAACCGTAGAGGGATGTTTTCCTTCATGTCCGCGCTTTGACTTTAAGAACCGGGGAAGTTTCCAGTCTAACCATCCATTGTCGACTCATCCTCCTACGAAGATGTGCTCCAAACTAGCTAAGCTAAATGAAGCCTACGTGAATTTGCATAGGGTCAGACACAGTCTGATACTGAAGCCAGAAGAGATAGAGAATGTGAGAATGTTAAAAGTCACTGAAGACCTGATAGAAGAGCTCTTCAGAGCAGAAGTGAACAGGGAGAAAGAAGAATGGACAGAAAAGTACAGACTTCAGAGACAGCAGCAACGGCAACAACAACAGCAGCAGCAGCAGCAGCAACCTGAACCTGACAGAGGCTTTGTTGATTGTTGTATCGACACCAAAGAGTTCTTCTTCTCTTTCCGAAGAAGCAGACCTATCGTCAGAAAGTCTATCCTCAGAGGACGTCGCATTCTTAGAAACTAAAAGATTGCCATAGCAAACAAAAAAAAACAGCCCTTTTCAGGGGTACCCAATACTCTAGAAAAGAAATAACAATCCATTTGCCAATGTGTGTATGTAGAGTAGTGTGAATATAAACACTGACTCTTTTGTGGTGTGGATAGTAGATCATGATCATGATTTTTTTGGCTGTTTGAGGTGTGGGGAGAGTAGATTTGGGGTTTGATTGCTTTGCGTATGTGGATAGTATATTGAAGTGATTAATGAAATTTTTTTACAATAGTAATGGGTAGTATAAAAAAAGTGAGTGAGTGTTTCTTTTAGGTCCGCGCGTTGCTTGGTTATGATCTAAGTAAGATCAATTTTGTTTTAGGGGGATGTTTTCCATGACGTCCGCGCTTTCACTATAAATTAAAAATCGCTCAGCAGTCTAGCTACCTTTGTTGATTGATCAACAGTAAAAATGAATAGAATGAGCAGCAGACTGAATAAATTAATGGAACTTCCGATGCATCTGGAGTATGCCCGATGCCTCCTGAACGAGCTGGCTGTGGAGGCCCTTGTGGAAGAAGCCAGGATAGAACAGGAGGAGGAAGAGAGAAAAATGAAAGAAGAGGAGGAAAGAAAGAGATCAGGTGTCACCTGTTCATGAGACCGAGTTGTGATGTGAAGCCTTGGGTGATGGAACCTCCACAGGCAATGGCTGCACCACAGTTACAACAAGAACCAGTACAGGACCCACAGGAGGCAAGGAGGCCGGTTGTCCATCCTCGACTGTGGAATAGAAGACAGAGGGAACAAGAAGTGTTCACTATTCTGTAAACGGAGGAGTGGGATAGTGAAGCCACTCAACCCCCGTCAGCTCTTCCAACCACTCCAATCAATTGGACAAATGATTGGAGTAGACGTTGTGTCTGTGGTGCCAGACCCGGAAGGTGTCGCCATTAACCAGGTGCCTCTGAAGTTCAAAACAAACAGCCCTTTTCAGGGCCACCCCAATCTCTAGAAAAGAAATAGTAATCGATTTGCCTGTGTGTGTATGTAGAGTAGTGTGAATATAAACACTGACTCTTTTTTCTTGTGTGTGTGTGTGTGTGTGTGTTTGTTTGTAAGCGCTGACGTACGTTTGTGTGGATAGTAGATTAGGGGTTTCATTTTAATGCTTTGCGTGTGTGAATAGTAGATTTGGGGTTTGTTTATTGCTGCTTCACGTATGTGGATAGTAGATCATATGAAATGAGAAAAGTAGGGGATGTTTTCCTTCACGTCCGCGCGTTGTTTGGTTATGATCTAGGTAATATCAATTTTATGTTTTGGGGGGATGTTTTCCATCACGTCCGCGCTTTCACTACAAGAACCCACAGTATTTGTCGTTCAAACCATTCTACAAAGAATAAAAAAGAAGATGGCTTCAAACCAACTTGATAAAATGAAAACATTGCAAGACGTCCTGGACAATTTGGGTATGATGGAGCATATGTTGGTTAACATAAACGAGGATCACTATTCTTATAGTCCCCATCGAGTGAAGATGGAGATCAACAATTTAAGAAAAGTAAAGGAAATGATCAGTGCTCTGATGAAAGAAATAAAGGAGGAGAAGGAGGATGAAGAGGAAAGGATAAGGATGAGAGTATGGAACGAGAAAATTGAAAAGGAAGAAGAAAATGAGAAGAGGAAGAAAGAAGAGGAGGAGAAGAAGAAAGAAGAGAAAAAGAAGGAAGAAAAGAAGAGAAAGAGTGTAGGACAGAAAATAAGAAGCTGGTGGAGAAATAGAAAAATTAGAAGAAGAAAACAAAGGCCCTTTTCAGGGCCACCCACATCTCTCGAAAAGAGATCGACTTTCAATTGCCTACCTGTTTTTATTTTTTTCAATTTTTTTAAAAGAAAAAAAAAAAAAAAAAATCCTATGTTAAATTTCCCTTGACGCTATACAGTCCCACCCTGTTTAAATTCCCTTGACGCTATACAGTCCCACGAGTTCTTCCCATGTTAAATTTACATAGTCGCTAAACAGTCCCAGGGTTTTTCTCCATGTTAAATTTACATAGTCGCTAAACAGTCCCAGGGGGGGTCTGTAATGCTAATTCCCATTGTCGCTAAGGTATCCCACTTAACTACTAATAACATGGTATTCATAGGGGCAATTAGATAATCATTTAACAGGGTTCCTAAGGGTGATATAATGACAATGAGTCAAATAATTAGTTGCCAACATCTGACAAATTCAATTGAAACAAAAATATTTCTGGCATTACCAAAGTACAAAATTTTTTTTATATAAAAGGTGTTCAGATCACATTTATTCCAGCAGATGAGTTAAAAAGTTTCTGGAATTTTTATTAGTGAAAGAAAAATAGTATGTCAATATTAGGAAAGGAAATAACTCCATAGTTTAGAAACAAATCCATTTCTTTTTCAACTCTTCACTATGTAGGCCAATTATTGTAAAAGTGTAAGATTTAGCAATTTACAGGAAAGACATATAAGGCTCAATGCACATCCTGCATACCAAATGGATAAAACCGTCAAAGGCAGAGAAATCCCACAATATCATGTAAAGTAAGCATGACAACGATAGGGAAATCCCACAATATCATGTAAAGTAAGCATGACAACGATAGGGAAATCCCACAATATCATATAAAAATAAGCATGACAACAATAGAGAAATCCCACAATATCATATAAAATAAGCATGACAACAATAGAGAAATCCCACAATATCATGTAAAGTAAGCATGACAACGATAGAAAAATCCCACAATATCCTGTCTAGTAAACATGACAACGATAGAGAAATCCCACATAATCATATAAAGTAAGCATGACAACAATAGAGAAATCCCACAATATCATATAAAATAAGCATGACAACAATAGAGAAATCCCACAATATCATATAAAATAAGCATGACAACAATAGAGAAATCCCACAATATCATGTAAAGTAAGCATGACAACGATAGAAAAATCCCACAATATCCTGTCTAGTAAACATGACAACGATAGAGAAATCCCACAATATCATATAAAGTAAGCATGACAACAATAGAGAAATCCCACAATATCCTGTATAGTAAACATGACAACGATAGAGGAACCCCACAATATCCTGTATATTAAACATGACAACGATAGAGAAACCACACAATATCCTGTATAGTAAACATGACAACGATAGAGAAACCCCACAATATCCTGTATATTAAGCATGAAAACGATAGAGAAACCACTCAATATCCTGTATATTAAGCATGAAAACGATATAGAAACCCCACAATATCATGTATAGTAAACCTGACAACGATAGAGAAACCCCACAATATCATGTATATTAAGCATGAAAACGATAGATAAATCCCACAATATCATGTATAGTAAACATGAAAACGATAGGGAAACCCCACAATATCATGTATATTAAGCATGAAAACGATAGATAAATCCCACAATATCATGTATAGTAAACATGAAAACAATAGGGAAACCCCACAATATCCTGTATATTAAGCATGAAAACAATAGATAAACCCCACAATATCATGTAGAGTAAACATGAAAACGATAGGGAAACCCCACAATATCATGTATAGTAAACATGACAATGATAAAGAAACCCCACAATATCCTTATATTAAGCATGAAAACGATAGATAAACCCCACAATATCATGTATAGTAAACATGACAGCGATAGAGAAACCCAACAATATCATGTAAAGTAAGCATGACAACGACAGAGAAACCCCACAATATCATGTATATTAAGCATGAAAACGATATAGAAACCCCACAATATCATGTATAGTAAACCTGACAACGATAGAGAAAAACCACAATTTAATGTATCGTAAACATGACAATGATGGAGCCTCATTTGTAAGAAGTTTAGGTGTCTTCTGGCATAAGTTGTATTCACTTTTCTCCGTCATTGTTGTTTTGACACTACATGATACTCTGGGGTCTCTTCCGCATTGATTGTTTATTTTGGCATTGACAGCTATTATCAGTTATAGTATGCAACGTGTGATAAGGGAAATAATGATACCCAGAAATGGTCATTTTCACTCCCTTTATTTAAGAGGTAAAATGTATATAAAAAAAAGAAGAGCCGATAAATTTTCTTTATAAATATTTTATATATTTGGTAATTCATTCATTGCACTTTCAGAAGCTGGTATTGTCTAGTTGGTCAAAATTCATTTTCCCAATTTTAATAGGTGCTCAAAGATAGTGTACTTTAGACTATTTCAAGGTGATTGTTTTAGCACAAGGGAGCAATCATTTTAGTTAGCAGTGTGCTTAGATCATGTACAATTTCCATAAGTGCAGTATCCAAAGAGATGTCAGCCACATTACATTAAAGTAACACTGAGGTATGCCAACATCTTCTCTCCGCTGTGCATATTTCAAATGCAAACAATTTCCCCTTACATCCGTCACTCTTTCAAAAGTAGATCAAAGGTTTTATTTTTCTTCTCTGTAGACACGTTGCAGATTAACGTTTGATAAACTGCATGTCACCTTTTTGAAGTGGGTGAGAATAGATATTGACAAATACTATTATTAAAAAAGTACAAGAGATACTTGGTCTTCAGTATTTCCAACTTATACTTAAAGAAAATGCTCGTCATTCCTTGAGATGAGACACATGATTGTTACATAATCAATGTGAACCGTGTCTAATAGAATGTAGCAATATGTTAGCTTCTGGATGTGTTCATTTGTTTGAACCATGCCCAGTACAATATAGTAATGTGTTAACTTTAGCACAAGACTTTTTATAAGGAGTTTTAATCCATGAAGCATAGTGTTAATCTTTCTCCTTAATAGCCGAGCCAAAAATCAATACACCAACTTTTTAAAACCTTTTCTTCTGCCACATTTTGATTTTAACCTAGAAAGGATAAAAAGGTTATTTCTCATATATGTGCCCAACAAATTATGAGATATTCCTGACTGTTACAACTTGCAAAATATTATTTTTGTTTATAATGGAAATATAACATGTAGTTTATAACCATAGAATTAAGACAGAACTTTGAGTTATCCCTTGCCAGTTTTATATGCAAATTATCGTTATTTTCTTCCATGTCTGTCAGGGCCCCAAGTGGCTGAGTGGTCTAAAGCGCTCTCCATTACAGATCACTGCCATCTCACCTCTGTCTGCATGGGTTTGAGTCTCAGATTCAGCCAATGTAGGTATGTGAGAAAGCATGCCAGTAGCTTCTCGTGGGTCGGTGGTTCTTTCCGGTGTTTTCCCGGGTTCATCCTCCACCATTAATACTGGCTGCCATGTATAGCCTATAGTGTGCTGAAAAATGGCGTTTAACCCCACAACAACAACAACAATCTTCCATGTCTGTCCACCTCTCCCATCTGTTCGACTGCCCACATACCTATCTCCATCTATGTATCTATCTTAGTATCTATCTATCTACCTATCTATCTATCTATCTATCTATCTATCTAGTATTACAGAGATAACGACAGTATCCATCCCTGGGATGACAAAATCTCCACTTGCCAAGTATCCGGAGAGTGCATCTGCATGGTATGTGAACATTTCTTGGACACCGATGGCTACACAGTCAGGACAAACATCAATCTTCTGTTTCACTGCTCGAGACACTCTCAGGTATACAGAATTTTGTTTGGTGTCTTTAATAAGTAATCAGTATATACAGTTAGAAACAACATGGTATCATATTTATTTTGTTTCTTTTTTCATGGCTTTTTGTTTGTTTGTTTGTGTGCTTATTTTATAACAGCAACTGTTGAAGCAACTGGATGTACATAGCTTCACAAATGTTTTAGCATTTTTTTATATGATCCAAGCATTAATGACAACTACAACTTAGGAAACAGGTTAAACAATCAAGCAATAAATATTATTTGATTATGTTAATTTATGTTTTGTTGGTCCTACTATGTAGTGAGATATTTTGGCACTATTTTGTTTAAAGAATAAACTTATTAAATAGGTGGAACAGCCATCGCTCTGTTTTCCTTATCCATGTACCAATTTATTTTTTTCAACATCTGCCCAAGAGGATGTTATAAACTATGTTACATTAAAAATGGACAGTCGGATTGCTTCAGTTCTATACTTGGGAACATTTCTGCTTTGAAGAGGAGGGTAAAAAAATGTTTAAACAAAAACGACAAATATACTGAATGATGAATATGTATTGAAGAAAGTTAAATGTTTTCAGTTTTAACCATTCGATTTTAAGGTCTTTTAAAATGTCAGTGGCATTAAAAATTGAGGAATTGGTCATATTATAAGCTGGTGAAAAAAAACAGCATGACGTTAATTGTTACATAACATAATTTTGCAAACCACACATCATTTCCATCATGAATGAGTTTCTCACATGTAGTTTTTAAATCTGTAGTATGTATTCGTCTTTAACGTCACATCAGCACATTAATGGCTATATGATGTCAAGATATTGGGCATAATTTAGTGGCAGTTATACATAAAATGATTTCAATATCGATATTACTCTTTTTATTATATTTCATTTCAGTCTGACAACAGATCAAAGATGTATCAAACTTGTTGGAGGAGGTAAGATGTACATTTAACGGCTACCATCCCATATTCACAATCATCAAATTTAGGACATATTACCGACAACTTTAATACTTATATGAAATCTGGTCATTTCTTAAGATTTCAGTGCGGGGGTTCCTCAGGTTATCACTTGATCTTGAAGGTGCTTTAAACCAAAAATGACATCGTATGTTACTAGTTATGGAATATATTTCATTAATACTTCATTAATGAAGCCTCAAAGGAGAAATATCTTTAATAAAAGCATTTACAATTTACATAAAGATCCATCAAAGTAATGGGACTAGTTGTAGAGGCTACATATTATATTCATGGCCATATCCAACAGAGATGTTTGTTTTTATAGTCTCTCTACTTACTTCATTATTCTTCTAACCAGTCACCATCTATGCTCCAGTAATCATGAATTTTCTGATCCTGAATCATGAAGTTGGAATCGTGAAATGGATAGTCAGACATATTTACAAAGCAGACAACCATTGTAGATTGAACTTCATGCAGTTATTCCATACTGACAATTCTATCACTGATATTTTGGTTTACAAGTGTATACTTCTTATGGTGATTTGTATCTGTTGACATGTTTTTGAAAATATAACCACTATGGTTTTAAAGAATTTCACACATGCCATGTTATCTTTGAACACACATGGAACGAAAGTTCTTATATACGTTAACATGAACACTTTTAAAATAGATCTACTTATTCTGAACACTTTACCTTGTCTTTGTCAATAGCACACAATGTTTATTGTACTCCATCCATTACTTTGTGAAAATATTTGCCTGCTTATTTGTCTGATACCAATTTAAAATGTTGGCATCTATACATCGTTCTTATTCATTGCTTGTCTTTTGGTCAATACTTGCTATTTTCGACTTTATCAATACACTGATATGGCAGTTTCACTTAAGCTCGTGAGTATAGTCTCTAGGACATAGTCTGCTTCAACTGTGTCTGGTGTGGCTGCCATGGATGCTATGCAAAAACATATTTCAGTGTACTGAACCAATTTTAATTACACATGGTAGAATGATTCATTGGACATTCTTCACTAAATTATTCTCTACAGCAAACTCTGTAGCAATGAAGTAGATGACAAGGCTGTTCTATAACAATAAAGTAGAAGATATGCTATGTAACAACAAAGTAATGATAAAGCAGACTTTATAGCTATGGTTGTCACTAATATTGTTTCTAAACATGCTTCTCTTATAAAATCCATGCCAATGACATGCTGATTTTCTGCCGCTGTGATGGTGTGCTTAATTACACCAAATGAAGGCCTTACTGTGCTAGTCTGAGTCTCAATTACTCCAACTGAAGGCCTTACTGTGCTAGTCTGAGTCTCAATTACTCCAACTGAAGGCCTTACTGTGCTAGTCTGAGTCTCAATTACTCCAACTGAATGTCTCACTATGCTAGTCTGAGTCTCAATTACACCAACTGAAGACCTTACTGTGCTAAGTCTGAGTCTCAATTACACCAACTGGAGGCCTTACTGTGCTAAGTCTGAGTCTCAATTACACCAACTGAAGGCCTTACTGTGCTAGTCTGAGTCTCAATTACTCCAACTGAAGGCCTTACTGTGCTAGTCTGAGTCTCAATTACTCCAACTGAATGTCTCACTATGCTAGTCTGAGTCTCAGTTACTCCAACTGAATGTCTCACTATGCTAAGTGTGAGTCTCAATTACTCCAACTGAAGGCCTCACTGTACTAAGCCTGAGCCTTAATCACTGGAAATGAAGGTCTCCCTGTGCAAAGGCTGAGTCTTAATTACTTCAGCCGAAGGTCTCACTGTGCTAAGTCTGTCTCAGTCTTAATTGCACAAGCTGAAGGTCTAACCTTATTAAATATGAGTCTTAATTACTCCACCATAATGTCTCACTGTGCCAAGTCAGAGTCTTAACACCCCAAATGAAGATCTCGCTGTGCTAAGTTTTATTTATATTTATTCTAACTGAAGGTCTCGCTCTACTAAGTCTGAGTTTGAATTACTCAAACTGAAGTCCTCACTGTGCAAAGTCTGAGTTTTGCTTCAACTGAAGATTTCACTGTACTAAATGTGAGTCTTAATTACTCCAGCTGAAGGTCTGGTCTTACTGTGCTAAGTCTGAATAATAGGTGCAACTCCACGAAATACTTCTTAGGAGTACTGTATTAAACAATTGTTTTGATGATTTTCAGAGACCGGTCCGACCATAATCAATGGAACACAGAGTCCTACGGGGATCATATTCCTTGATCATAGACATTTTAGCGTTCAATTTGACCAGGAGGTATGAGTCATATGTTTTGGTTATTTTGTATTCATAAAATAATCTCTTTACCTCTAGTATTAATTCAAAGGAATTAAAATGAGGTTTTAATAAACACCAGTAACTAATACCCCCTCAACTTTTGTGAAAGCTTATCCTACCATCATTACTTATAACAAATGCATATGTAATACATATTTATTGAACAAAAACGTGAAATAGTTTAGATATTGTACATGATAGTAAGAGACAGATCCGGACAGAAAAAAGACGATGCTATGAGCTACGAGTTAAATAATAACTTATGAATTTTGCAATTTTGGTGAAAAGATATTATCAGATTTACTGTATTAAACTATACAATAAAAATCTAAATTTGATATGCCTTGCTGACAGAAAGAAAAAAAAAAGAGAAAACTTAAGGGATTGAAAGAGCTTTACATTTGTGTGTCGTAATTTTTTCAGTTAATTAGAAATCTATTAGCACCAGTTACAGTGAGTTCTTTTTTCAGCATGGGCTCACTTTGTGGGTATTGAATAAATGGCCTACCCTCATGTATTTCAGTTTGTCAGACCAAAAGAAAGTCGCTTCATCTACATCTACAACCAGAATAGCAAACTGGTAGAATCCATTAACACTACATCTTCAAGAAATGTCATCTATGGAGATAACAACAAACTTGAGTTCAACACTAGTAGTACATTTGAAGATCAAATGACATACTATATACTCTTTCAGTCAGGTAACTTTTCTGATATACATTTATCATGCATGCTATGTAATTCAAGAAGGTTATCTCGTAACTGAACTTACTTTTATATTTCCAATTATTGTAGCGTGTCAGACTAAAAAATCCTCTGTACTTAAATTGTCACAATTTTTCAGAATATTTTAAAATTTCTTATCAAAACCTTTGTATCTTTTTTCCAGGGTATAAATGACATGGAAATGTGTTGCACACACATCATCCTCATCCCCAACTCGTCCCAAACATTTTTGTTGACATTTCTATTTCCAGATTATTAGATTCCTGGATTATTTATGGCATGAGAATACTGGCAAAGTAGTACATGTATCAACCACTTAAAATTTCAGTTCTAAATGTATTGGAGATGAAATTTCATACTATGTTAAAGATTCTTCCTAAAATAGTACTATGGAAGTTAATTATTTATTAGAGCTGGCTTCTTTAAAGACATTTTACTTTTAGAACCAACAATAAACATTTTACATTCCATTCAGCTTTAGACTTCAGTCTCTTTTCTGTAAAAGTCTAATTGTACTTGACAACTAAGTGACAAATTCAACTAAGCAGAATTGTTTCATAAGAGACATACATGTTTGATCACTGAAAATAAATTCAAATTCTGTTCAGATGGGGGTGTTAAAATGTTATATATTAATGATTGTACATTGACAAGAATCTGTACAAAAGCATTAACAATAATTTGAAGAAATTTTGACATTCTGTAATTAAATGTGTCAGTTGTCTAATTTCCAGGTGACTCCTAAATTAATGTGAACATTCCCAAATACCCTTTACAATATTTACAATGTTTTGCAATATTCATTTTGTTGGTAGATTAACAAATATAGCAAAACATACATGAAGACTGTGCCATACTAAACTTGGAGTAAAATTCTGACTTACTAAAGTGAATTAAATCATGATCACATAATAGTCATACAGGCAATTAACCTTAATTCACATAATGGTCATACAGGCAGTTAACCTTAATTCCAGCAAAGTCTTGGTTATTGGTTATTAAATCTAATAATTGGTTAATTAAATGCTTTCTTGGTTATTGGTTATTAAATCTAATTATTGGTTAATTAAATGCTTTCTTGGTTATTGGTTATTAAATCTAATTATTGGTTAATTAAATGCTTTCTTGGTTATTGGTTATTAAATCTAATTATTGGTTAATTAAATGCTTTCTTGGTTATTGGTTATTAAATCTAATTATTGGTTAATTAAATGCTTTCTTGGTTATTGGTTATTAAATCTAATTATTGGTTAATTAAATGCTTTCTTGGTTATTGGTTATTAAATCTAATTATTGGTTAATTAAATGCTTTCTTGGTTATTGGTTATTAAATCTACACTTTGAGTTAGATTAATGTTTACAGCCTTTCTTCAGTTTAGATACACTATGTGTCTATATAATATTTAGAAAGAAATACTGTTAAGTTCTTCGATACAAATTATAACAACAACCGTGTCCCCAGCCTAACATGCTGTCCAACCCTTGTGATCTAGAATTCTGTGCTGTGCAGATTACCAGAGTGAAAACAAACACGCTTATGAAAATAAGAAAATTTGATACGTTTTAAGCAATAAAGTATGCATGACATTCTCAAAATAAAATGTTTACCTTTTATAGATATTTTACCTAAATTCACAAACATGCTGTTGGCATTTATACTGTTGCAAGCTACTGCTAGATGCTGATTTACATTGTCTCACATGCTGATTTACATTGTCTCACATGCTGATTTACATTGTCTCACATGCTAATTTACATTGTCTCACCTGCTAGATGTATCTGAATATTAATAACAATTGTTTTATTTACAATAAATAGTTTCAGATAAATTTGCTTACCACATTAACAAGTTTATCGAAAAATAAATGGTACAACAAAAACTTTGATAACTTACGAGCTTATTTGAATCTCTTAATTATTATTGTAACATTTATTTTTTGAAGGTGTGGTGATAGGGAAAACATTCTGTGGAATTGAGTCACCTCCCATCCATGACCAAGTCTTTTGGACCTTTATGGCAATAACACGTTAGTAGTCACTGTTGTATTTAATAGGTCAATGATAATTTATCTGTTGATTTATTAAATACTGAAAATGATATTGTATTAATGTAATCCATTAAAAAGGCAACATCTTAATTTTTAAAGACATACATACATGATTGCTTTCGAGTCTCGGATCCAGCCAATGTGGGTATGTGAGAAAGCTTGCCAGTAGCTTCTCGTGGGTCGGTGGTTCTTTCCGGGGTTTTCCCGGGTTATTCCTCCACCATTAATACTGGCTGCCATGTATAGCCTATCGTGTGCTGAAAAATGGCGTTAAACCCTACAACAAACAAACAAACAAAAACATGATTGCTAACTTAATATATGTTAAGCAAACAAAGCAATTATATGCTCTTTTCTCTTCATATTTTTTTCAAATTACTCATTCCAAGTTGATTATGTTAGAAGTATTACTTCATGCATTTTAATCATCTTGTGACTTTTGCGAGAACATGAATGTAATATTAGTCTGTGAGTATTGGTAGGGTTGCAAGTTTTATACATACACATTCCTCTCATAAAAGCAGTGGGATGCAAAGCTGCTCTAGGCATTACAAAAATACAGTGTGAGCTTATAAACAAACAGGTCATGATAGCACTTTTATCTTGTACTTTCTGAACTTTTCAGATATTTGAAATCATCAGAGAACATAACAATTCATTTCACACGATATGGTATATATCTTGCAATATATTAAAACAGTTAGCACACATTTGAATCAGATTGGTATTCTGTCTCAAATCTCTGCCAGAAAGACAGAAAAAGGTAGCAAAAATGCATACTGTGAAATAAATGATGACTGGCAACTTGCAATTTTTTTTATAAAGCTCATCATCTTTGGGGATAGATTAAAAATTTTAATTGATTTTGAAATATGGGTGGTTGTTTCTACCTTATTAGAGTTTTAATCCATCAAGCAGCTATCCATTTTTATTTGTTAAAGAATATGAAAGCAAAACCTAAAATTATTTATGATGCACCAAATGTCCCTCAATTCCAAAACACTGTTGTGGTTTGCAATATGTTTGAAATAATTTTTTTTGTGGCAAGAATCGTGTCAAATACGATTTCTGTAAGTTTAAAATAGTATATTTATTATATGCATTTCAGCGGATACAACACCACCAGTTCTGACCTTCACGGTAAACCCTTTTATATCCAATGGGAATATAACTATCCAGTGGCATTTTAATGAGAGGTCAACTGCTAGATGTTGGGGATACGGCCCTACATTAATTGAGAGTGCAGGGTGCAATGGTTCATGGACTGGGTCAAATCTGAGAGAGGGGCCATACACAATCTACATAGAGGGGAAAGATTTGGCTGGAAATATTGCCAATCCTGTTCGGCATGTATTCAATGTTGGTAAGTTAGATTTTTTAAAGAAATTTTGAGAAAAAACTAAATATGTTTTTTTTTGCAAAGTGATAATTTATGATAATAGATTTTTTAAAGAAATTTTAAGAAATTTGTTATTGTTGTTATTGTGGGATTTAACGCCATTTTTCAGCACACGATAGGCTATACATGAAGTCCAGTATTAATGGTGGAGGAAGAACCCGGGAAAACCCCGGGAAGAACCACCAACCCACGAGAAGCTACTGGCAAGCTTTCTCGCATACCCACATTGGCCGAATCCTAGACTCGAACCCACGCAGACAGAGGTGAGATAGCAGTGATCCGTAACGGAGAGCGCTTTAGACCACTTGGCCACTCAGGGCCCCAATTTTGATAAATAACTAAAAAAAAATTGTTGCAAAGTGATAATTATAATGATACTGTTACAAGCCAGTGGTCTTTTCTTGACAGAGCAGTTTCAAACCCTGGTGCGATTCGCGCTAGCAGTCACAAGTTTACCCAAATTTCCAAAGACTTCTATACAACTTCAGTTGTAAATTAGAAAGCTCAACATGTCCATTCTATACATAAATTTTACTCTAATCAATGCAAGATCACAGATCTCACAACCTGCCAAATATCTATCAACCACACATCTGTATGGTTTCTCTTCATTAGGTTTCTGTACTGCCAGCAGTTCACACTGTAGAAACTATACAACTATCCCCTAACAGAGGGAACTATTTTAACTATGCCACCTTAGGCCAGCCAATCCATGGTTTCCAGGCACATTTCGACTGCACATCTGCATCACATTTGCCACTATGGTGACATAAATGGTATCTGCCGGGTCCCTTCTTATTTATTCCTTTGTGTAATTTACTGGTTTCCTGCTGTAAATACTGCCACTGCAATCACACCACCAATGTACACCACTAGATTTTAATAGGGACTATGGTATTCCAGGGACACTCATTCAGTTTTGACCTGAATTCACTACTAGTGGACCATGACATCATGGAAACTCGCTAATACTTCACTCCCGGATGTTTGCACCTAGTTATTGGCTAATTATTTTGAGCTGAGGAATATTTCCATTGCACCGAATTCCAATAATCAGACAAATAATCACAAAAATCTATGAATTCCTTAAAACTGGGCGCTATAACCAAATGCACATACTCCAGATTTACTAGAATGCTATCAGACTGATTGGAAATCTTTTTGTTTATTGATGTGCTGTTTTTCAACTGAACTGAAAAACATCATCCTTGTTTTTCTTTTCTTCTTTTACGTCAAATGGAAACTTTTGGATATTTAATCATAATGAAGTCTCTTCTGGTTAATTCATGCAACTTCAAGTTTTCACCTCATGATTTCTGTTTCCTTTTTCTACTGTGTACACCTGTCTAACTTCTTGTTTTCTTTCAAATGTATAAATCTCACAATAAAATATGCTTATTTTGTTATTTTTGTCAAACACACAGTTTACTGTGCAGGAAAAGCTATTTTTAATGCCATGTAATGTGTAAAATGCTGTATCATCTAACATATAATGATGTCATATAACATACAATGATGTCATATAACATACAGTGATGCTTGACAACCTCATCTGAAGATGGCACTGAATAGCATATGTAACACAAGTAAGCAAACCTCTCAATATTGGCTGAGGATACAAGTTGTGAATGTTATCAGCCATATTGGGTAATGTAAGTGTAAATTTTTTTTCAGAACATGTGATATATTTGCCCATCAGGGGTCAGGAAAATGATATTTTCAACACAGTTGAAATTCAAAAATTTGAAGCAGAAAATGAATCTTGAATGTTTAATTAAGTATGTAGCAACAATCACATACATGCACTTGTGATATTGAGCCCAGCAGTATATTTAAATATCACTTTGGAAAACTGATATAAATGTAACACCACTTAATAAATTATCCATGTTTCAAGTCTAGCTGACCACAGCATTGGCTGCTACTTTAAGAGATAGTGGTATATTAGTTCTTTGTCTCTAATTTTATGTCTATTTCAGATTTTTAAAAGTCAATCTATAACGCCCAACTATATAATACAAGTAGATGTGTGAAAATGTTATGATAGTTATTAGACTCTTTTGGTGAGTCTTAGAAATTTTGAGATGGTTTTGATCACTGCTATTCTTTTGTGCTGTGTACAGCTTGTAATTTTGTTTTGTACTTTGGAACTCTTGTATTACTCCTTCATGTATTTGAAATATTGCAGTCAACTAGTTTTCATCAAGATATATTCAGTACTCATTTTATTTCAAATTTTTTCAAAATGTATGAGTGCTAAGCAACATTGTTAACCAGATTAGCAGATTATCACATGCATCATCCAGTTTTGCTGTATATTTCTTTTGGTTGATGAAAGATATAAATTGAAATTTATTAGATTTTAGATTTTAGAAATGACTGAACAAAAGAAAATAGCATTGCCAAACAGATATTAGCATAATCTCCATCCTACAGATGCCTTGCACAATGGTTGCAATTGAACTGATAATACTGATGAAATTGTCAGTGTATGAATACATTTTATGGCATGCTTTCATTAAAAGAGGATAAAATAAATTAGTAAACAAAATTCCAGACCTTAAACGTAAATGCAGTAGGACATACACGTGAAAATTATTGAACCATACTCATAATACATTTCTCTTTTAAACCATGTTCTCCTACCAATCTCAAGATATTTTAGTCACAATGCAATTGGATACTGATGACAAGATGAAATAATCATTTAGGACAAATACTTTGTGTATGCTGTGAAATTAACTACTTTTGTAAGCATCAGATTTAGTTGTCTAGTAAAATTGTAACATTTTCCTTTAAATTCATGGGTTGAATGTTTTAGGTTGTTTCCATAAAAATATCTTTGCTCTTAGATGGTCAAACATTTTATTTATAGCAACCACACAGTTTCTCCAAATGTGGTACCCCACAAAACTTAGTGAATTCAGTTACTTTCTTCTGTAAATGCACATATTTATTTAAATGTCATTGCATGGGCTTACAAATGTTAATTTATTTTCTCCACTACTTTTTTTTAGACAGAACAACACCTACAGTGACATTTACAAATACACCACATGGAGTAAGCAATGAGCGACACGTAGTCTTCCAAATGAAATGTGATGAAATCTGCTACATGGAATGCAGTGTGCATGAACCACACAACCCTACACACTTTGCCTCCTGCTATTATAACTTCTCTATCTTTAGCAACTCTTTTTATGTCTCAAGTCTCATCTCAGACAGGACATATATCTTTGAAGTGAGGGCACAGGATAGTGCAGGAAACACTGGAGAAAGTGTGAAATATACATGGCAGACAGGTATGTTTAATTAAAAAATGCCCACTAAGACTATTGGCATAAGATGAGTGGTTTAGTGTCGGTAACTTAACAGAAAAGTGATGTATAATGAAAAGTCTGAATGTATATAGAGATACATCTGCATCATATAATTGACAGTTTTCTGTAAGAGGAAAGTGCAGTTGATTAAACAATACAATTTAAGCAATCCCAGAAGTTTGTGTAATAAAGCGCATGCTTTTTGATTACCTGCAAGAAATTGCTAAATTATAGCACTTAGGTAATTGTATCAGTCATGAAGATGTGCAAATAAATTCATGTCCAGTAAAGTGGGCCACTGTGACATGAATTCAATGCTGAATTAATAAGCTGTGTTTCTTACAAGGTTTTGTGTCAGGCAAGTTATTACATTGGCATGAACAGAATTTGGGGTTTTGGTTTATCCTGACTTTTATCATACCTTCTTATGACTAATATCTGCCATCTAGTCCACATTACTTTAGTTAATGGTAACATCAATAAATGAATGCCAGTGAAATTTGATGAGCTAAACTTCTTTTGATTACGTTCTTAACCAGAATATATTATCACAAAAAAGAAGAGACATTGTCTTTTTCACATTACTAATAAATTTACAAAAATATGTTATATATCTGAACTTAAACATTTATTCCTAAGTGGAGAGTCAAAATGTTTCCTGTCATATTGGTTTTCACGGTTTTGTAGAGAGTTTTAACCTGTAGTTTTGTCTTGAGTATCATGCACCATTATTGTTTATGTTTATTACCAGGGGTAATTTGAATCTTTGTCTTCTTTAAAGGCACTATATCAAGTAAAAGTTCCACCTTTATCATATGTGACTTCTCAAAGACATATCATAGTTTAATTATTTATTTTACACATCTCAAAGACATATCATAGTATAATTATTTATTTTACACAAAACTTATATTCTTTTCAGATTTTATTGCACCTGAAATTAATTGTAATGTTACATTAAGAAACCTTTCTTGTACAAGTGACACAAATCCATCGGTTCTGGGAAGACCAAGTGTGAAGGATAACATTGCAAGCAAGGAGAATATATCTCTAACTTACAGGGATAGTTCACAGGCTAACAGTCGGTGTATGCTACATCGCCAGTGGACTGCAGTAGACACAGCTGGGAACTCTGCATCATGTATCCAGAATGCCACCTTTTATTCACCAGGACCTTTAGTTTTAGAAAGGTCTCCGGACCATGCATATGTAGCTTGTGGTGAGCTGACAGACATGAATGAAGCTTTCAAACAAATGTTTCTTGTGCATTCTCCGTGTGGACTGCCTACAGAAATTTCATATATCGATGATCATCCTAAGATTGATGTTTGTGGTGCAACACTGAATAGAACATGGACAGTCACTGACAACTGCGGAAAACCAGGTGTACATACACAGTTGATTCAGATACTTGGCATACAAAAACCAATAACACCCACCAGTGGTGAACGTGGAATTGATCTGCGGTACACGCTGCGCTGGTCCCCTTATGAAGGTTCTTCATCTTATCAGGTGTATATTTGGAAAGTGGGTAGCACGCGACCTAATATATCCATGGGTAGGACAGCAGACACATATTTCACTCCCCCAAAACCACTTGATGCAGGTACTAAATATTTTTGGCAAGTCGAGTTTATTCTTGGAAGGGTAAACAAAACTCTATTTGGACCTAAATGGGGATTCGAAACCCGCTCATTTATTGATCTAATCGTGAAGTCCATTGAAGTTCCACCTGTAGCATATTCAGGGCAAAGCTTTGATGTAAAATGGACTATTCAGAATATTGGAAATTTGTCAACCGAAACAAGTTATGGATACTGGTATGATCATGTATACCTTTCATTTACCAATAATTTTGGAACATCCAGGTATGTGGGCAACAAAATGCAACGGACCATTCTTTTCCCAGGAGATGCATATTCCTCACAAATGACTGTTCCACTGAGACAAGATGATCTTGGACATGCATACATTTTTGTATACACCGACAAATATAATTATATCACGGAAATAATTAAAGACAACAATCTCCTCGAGAGCTCGAGAAGTGTTAATGTTCTGCTGACACCGCCACCAGATCTGCGTGTTACTGGTGTCAAAGTACCGTCAAGATCATTTTCGGGTGAGTAACAAACCCTCATCATATGGTATTCAATCAGAATGGAAGTTCGTGGCTATAATTCATTATATTGATGACAAGTAGATGATGCATGCACAGTATGAAGGAACATACCATAAATACTTGTTTATAAGATGAATCCAACTGCAAGCTGCACAGAACCAGATCTGCTGTTGCATAATGCACCGGTAGATTTGGATCTTTGTTGTTTGTTAATCAGTAGAACAAAAGTCAGTAGAACTGCTATAGCAGATAAGGATCATTGTTGTTTGCAGTTGGACTTGACTTATAAGTGAGTGTAGATGGTATTGTATATTATGAGAAGATAGCCTTCGCCATCATTTATATTACCAACCTTTTAGTGGAAGAGTGCTACACACGTTATATCTCACAACATAAGTACCAGTCAATAACATTTTTGTACATAATCTGCTTCAGGGTAATTATGTTACAACAGCATTACTCTAATATCAAAAGTGGCACCCATGGAATCTATTTCTGTCTATTTCATGAACTTTCTTTGTAATTCATAACTATTTTATTTACTTAACATTTCATGCAAAAATAATTATATATGGTTTTCAAATGTCAAACTTTCGATACACCTGTAAAAGATTTGACCATGACCTTGGTCTTTGCTTTAAGGCTCAAGCTGTTCCTTTGTAAGCCTGCAAACATTTAAATTTGATGATGCATCATGGCTATCTTCCTAAGCTGATAGATAATATTCTTTTTCTTCACTTCCCAGGTGAGAAGATCTCTGTTCACTGGACTGTAATAAATAGTGGAACAGGTATAACGCCACCATCACAGTCACACTGGTATGACAGAATTTACTTGTCAAATGATCAGTTTTTAGGTAAGTTAGTCATTCTTATGTAAGTACTGTTCAATCAAATGATTGATATATTGATTAATATTCTATATTTCCTAACATGGACATTATTGGCAAAGGTATGTATGTGTGTATATAGGTAGGTAGGTAGAAAGTTAGGTAGGTAGGTAGGTAGGTATGCATGCATGCATGTGATGCATGCAATTGTCTTGGATATATGTCAGTGACAAACATGTCCTTGTAACATATTGTAACAAACTTCATTATGTTCTACAATAATGTTTGTATTCACATCTCTGTCTGTAGCTTTGTTAGATTTTAATGATTACTAGATTGATTACAAAAAACCTATGTAGGGAAGATAAACCATAGAAATAGCTAAGTACCTGAAGCAGTCATCATAATGTATAGTATTCACAGGCTTTATGGTAACATGGATTGAAATGGACCTCATTAACATAAGGAATTCTCTGGATATAAGTATTTAGTGATAGGAATAAAGCTCTGTGTTAGGTGTCTGGATCATGTTTCTTAATATGTAACATGCAATACTGATCTATGGCTTAATATGTAACATGCAATACTGATCTATGATTTAATATGTAACATGCAATACTGATCTATGGCTTAATATGTAACATGCAATAATGATCTATGACTTAATATGTAACATGCAATACTGATCTATGGCTTAATATGTAACATGCAATACTGATCTATGATTTAATATGTAACATATGATACTGATCTATGGCTTAATATGTAACATGCAATACTGATCTATGGCTTAATATGTAACATGCAATACTGATCTATGGCCTAGAAAAAGAATGTGAATGTGCAGCAAGAAAAAATATGCAAGTGTGAAAATAGTGTGATCGCTAGTTGAATAGTATGATCGCTGGTTGGATAGTGTGATTGCTAGTTAAATAAACCAAAAGTATTTGTGGTATTAGCTTTATTAAGAAACCTTCATTTGACTGTAACTGTTCTCTTGAGGCCCTTGGAAATAGAGGAAACATTTGCCTCAGGCCAGGGTATTCAACATTGCTTGTATTGATTAGTATCGGGACACACTTAGAACCCATTCCTGTTACAGTATAAGAGAAATCAAATCTAAAAATGTCCAATTCTTCTTAATTGTGTTAGATTTATTTCCTTAATTTTGTTGGTACTATATCTGTCATGGTTTGGGTTATTGATCATTCTTGTGCACCATAAATTACCATTTTTTTTAATTATCTTTGAACAGCAGTGTTTGGTACTCCACACAATTCCTTTCAACACCTATAGGCAAGATAAAATATGAAACATGTATTAAAGATAATACCTATTTGTTTTTGTCACTGATAGATTCTAGTGATGATATT
Organism: Sinohyriopsis cumingii; assembly: GCA_028554795.2. Classification (NCBI taxonomy): domain Eukaryota; kingdom Metazoa; phylum Mollusca; class Bivalvia; order Unionida; family Unionidae; genus Sinohyriopsis; species Sinohyriopsis cumingii. The sequence goes on from CM068825.1 coordinate 147,370,724, forward strand.
TTGGAGACAGTTGAAAATTCCAGAGTCATGACTCCAACAGAACAATACAGCAAAAGTCAGCCTGTTCAAATTCCTGAATATATAACCGGCACTTTTTGGATATTGATCAAGACAGACTCTATGAACAGTGTGTACGAGCATCTATATGAAGAAAACAATGTAAATGCATCCAAGGTAATTAAGGCCAGCATATATATTTCTGGTGTGCCATTATTAATTCCCATTATTAGCTTCTTAAGATAGGCCTCCATGGAACAAAATGTTTGTCTTCTTTTAGATTTTTCTTTGACGGTACAGCTTATTTGTTGTAGAATTTTGGAGATCGATTAGTTTTCTCATTTTTTGTTGAATTTAGACATTATCGATTTTGACATTACCAAAAACTTCATTTTATCCATTTTTCTCTATAGATCAACAGAGAAACATGATCAAGAAATTTATGCCTAATATTCAATAAGCATCACCTAATATAACACATTTTAATTCGCAATATCTTCCTCTACCGTGTATTCTGAAATGTAACATTTTTTTTCAGAATTCCACATACATCATGATGCAACCTATACCTGATCTCAGCATCACAGAGATAAATATACCAGAAGAAGTTAAAACAGGAAATGATTTGACCATTCAGTGGCAGGTCACAAACGCTGGAGCAGACACAGCCAGAGGGCATTGGTATGATCAAGTGGTAAAGTATGATTTAATCACTTTACTTTTATATAATACATGGATTACAATGTATGCGACATATAGGAGACTTTCCAAAAGAACCAGATCTTCAAGAGATCCCATTTGGTTTATTGAATTATTGAAAATGTGCAAAAAAGTGCAAAGAGAAATGTGTTACCTAATCAGAGCACTTTCAAGATCTAAAGATCCATTTCTCAGAGGCAAAAACAAACTGATGGACTGTAGAATGTTCTAAATGAATAGAGAAGTTTAAATATGTCTGAAATTTAGAGGAGGGAAAGAATAATGCCGATATATGGGAGTGGAGCTTTAGTGGTTTCACCACGAGTTTTAACTAACTTACGAAATGACATCACAGTCAACACTGGTGACATCATGACATTTCAGTGATGGAAAAATATAGTTTAAGTATAAGCAAAGCAAATAGTTACAAACATTTTAGTGATATAATCACCTACAGACTTCAGAAACTGTAAAACTCTGTACTGTTATCACTATTTTGACTTGCTTTTTAAAAATATGTAGAAAATTTGCATATAGATATACTAGGTACAACCTCATCGAGAAATTCATGAAACATCAGTGACGTCAAATTTATCATCTATGTTTCATGCATTTGACTGACTGTAAAAATAGTTTGTATTTTCCATTTTTATATTGGAAAAACATAATTATCCTGAAATATTTTAAAGTAATTGTAAAAACAAGAAACAGATTTCACTGAACATAATATACTTGTATCATTGTTTAAAATCTCTATATAGGTATTATTGATTTTAATCAAACTTTTTCATCGAAGACGGTTCATGTATAATGTCTGCATTGTTATAATCGTGGTTATTTAATTTCAGACAATGACCCAAATGATCGGCACACTGTCATTAAACCTTGGATATAACCTTCAGTACAATAGCATCAGCCCAGGTGTAGAGTACCATAGTTCTGTAACAACAATGATTCCCCCAACTATTCCATCTGGGGCTTATCTTGTGACAGTTGATATTGATTATGAAAATAGAATATTTGAGTTTAATTCAAAAGCAAACAATAGGAGGGCAAAGAAAATACTGGTTCGTCAAGCATTGCCAAATTTATCAGTGGATATATTTCGCGTGAATTTAATTACGATGGACAACATTAATTATGTCGAGGTGTATGCTAAGATACTGAACACTGGTCAAGGAAAGACATATCCACCACTGTACTGGATAGACAGCATTGACGCTATCAACTCAGAGTCTTATTATGAAAGTAATCTTGCCCGCTTTTCTTTCTCATTCCGAGATGGAATTCTTCCAGGTAGCTACTATGAAATAAACAAAACATTAGAGATTCCTCTGGAACTACATGGTAGCTTTACTTTCTCAATTACTGTAGACAAATTTCAAAATATTGAAGAGACAAACCGTGTAGACAATAGGAAAGTGATCGGTCCAAAAGCTGTATCGCTTCTAGCACCAGATTTGTTTTTATCTGCCCCGTTGATGGAGCACATAGAGATCCAGGCTGGTCAAAGTCTACTTGTGTCATACATGGTAAAGAATATTGGAAGTCCAGTAAAAGAACGAACAGAATGGATTGATCGCGTGATACTGAGCATGAGTAGGACAGATGTCAGAAATTTAATAATGTTTGCAGAAATGATCAGAACAGAATCTTCCATCCAGAATGGAGCATATAATGGTAGTATTATGCTTAATATTCCAAAAAATGTTGTTGGCGAATTCTACATTCATATTGTCATCAACAACAGACGACTATTGTATGAGGGTGAGCGATTCGAAAACAATAAAATAGCATTGCCCATAATGATTGACAGCTTCCCATCACCAGATCTAGCTGTTATAGGTACAGTTATTGAGCAAAACATAAATCCTGAACTTAAGAGAATTCTAGTCGTTTCTTGGACCGTTAGAAATCAAGGTGATTCCATGACATCTGAAGCATCATGGACTGATAGCATATTACTGTCTTCTGAATTACAGACAACTAAATTTGACTTTACTGTGATGGGGGCTCTTGAGACTTCAGGGGAATACTACATGAAAAGAACGATTGTTATTCCAGAGTCATTTGTTGGAAACTACAGCATAAATGTGAAAACAAATTCCCTCAAAGAAATCGACGAATTGGGCGAAACAGCCAACAACATTGGTCCTTTATGGAGCAAGGTTACCTTTGATGAGATACCCACAGCAGTGTTGTCTAGCTCCATAATTTCCGTCGTTCCATTAAAGGATACAATAACAACTGGAAGGTCCATACAGATTGTGTATCAAGTGACAAATATAGGGCACGCGAGAACAACGAAACAGTCCTGGGTGGATGCTATTTTTGCATCTAAAAAGGAAAGTCAAAGCTTTCAAGAAATAAGAAAATCAGGAACAATTCTTCAAAGCATGACTCATATTGGTGGTCTTGAGCAAGGGCAACTCTACAATCATGAAACAGTTGTAGTTATTCCAGTGGACTACAATGCAACATCATTTTTCTACATTGTGGCTGATTTTGACACAAGCATGGATGATGTGTATGCAGGAGAGCATACACCAGACTTGGTGGGAAATATATCCATATCAAACAGCACCCAGTTGACCTTACCACCTCTTAAACTGCCAAATCTAATACCCACGATCACAACTTTAAACAATAACAGCCTGAGAGGAGGCCAACCATTTACATTTGAGTATCAGATACAAAACATCGGGAATGGGCATATCGAATCCTCCTGGTATGACAGTATCTATCTGAGTGATGACTTTGAGATGGATCCATTTGATCCAAAGATTATCACTATATTACGAAAAGCATATATAGCAGTAAATGGATCCACTAATTTTAGTACGACTGTGTTCATACCATTTGATCTGGAGAGTAAGAATTACTTCTTGATGATTTTTGTCGATTCTCGAAATGAAATATTTGAAGAAGACGAGAATGACAATAATCTGCCCATCTCAATCTTTATTGAGCAGAGTGTCAGCACAGACATCGCAATCAACGAGGTAAAGGCTCCATCAGCAACTGTTTATGGTGACTCAATGACAATAGAGTGGACTATTATAAACAATGGGTCCAGAAAGGCATTTGGGTATAAATGTGACACTGTGTATTTCTCAAAAGATAATGTTTTAAGTATAGATGACATTCAGATTACTGACTCTCTGTGCAATGATATAAGTTTAGCGCCGTACTCTCACACATTTGAAATGACAAGATACAACATTACAAAGCCCACCCCATTGGCTAGTGCAGGTAGCTACAAGGCAATCATTAGAAGCAGGTCAAATATCTTTGACAGCAATCAGAACAATAATATTTTAGCTTCTAATAATTCAACATGCATTGATGTTAAAATGCTTTCTTTAGGGATAATAGAAAGTTTTAATATCACACCTGGGAAGGATATGGAATACAGAATCGCCAACATATCGGCAGATCAGACTTTAGTTATTAATTTGAACACGGCTGACAATGAGGCTTTATTAGCTTTGTATGTTAAGTATGGTGCTCCTGCAACAAAGTTTGACTTTGACTATCGTTCTGATGATTCCACTGTGCAAAATCATACAGTCATTTATCCAGCCACCAAAAGTGGTGAGTTTTACCTCCTGGTCATGTACTCTGGTTCATCAGCAATGAATAGCAAATCTATATCTGTAAGTTTATTTGCCAAGATGGCATCTTTTGAAATTCTCGATGCATTTCCACATACAGCCGCACCACTTGGCAACATAACAATGGGAATAAAAGGAACTTTAATACCAGAGGACGTCCAAGCATTTTTATTCAGCAAAACCATTAACATATCTGCATCAAATGTTTACTATTTTTCGTCAGTGTCAGTCTATGCAACATTTGATATTACACATGTAATTATAGGAGAGTCCTTCTCCCTTCACCTGTGCTCAAAGACCAGTTCAATGAATGCGACATTATCAGGTGCACTGGAGACCATTCAGGGAGCAGTGGGTGAATTTTCCATCAAAATGTCACAGCCTAGTCAGGTATTGATTGGAATGACCAGCACTGTTACTATTGACATAGAAAACATAGGTGACACTGACATTCAAAGTCCGCTTCTTCTGGTAAATGTGGAGGGAGAAGGTTTGATCAAGTTCATCACCGATGTTAAAGAAACATACTACATGAAAAATTATATTATCTTTTCTCCACCTATGAATGGTCCTGGTGGCATTTTTGCTCCCCAAGCATATGCTAGGCTTTTATTTGAAGCAAAGCAAACTGATTTAAGATCAGCAACAAGAATTAAAATAACAGTTTTTCTCATACAACCCAACAATGAATCCTTTGGTGGGATTCTAAACCAAGAGTCACGCTTTAAGCCATCCAACTATGAAGAATCAACATGGAAGACAATTTGGACAAATTTTAGAGCTCTTGTTGGAGAGACAACAAAAGCTGTTTCAAAGAAACTGTGTGAAGTTTCCAACCAATTCAGCCTCGCTGGAAGGAGAGTCCACCTTTTCAAAGATTACTTAAACCTCATGTTAGAGGCATCTGATGGGGCATTGGGAGATAAAGTTGTTGTTTGGGCAAGTGACATAGATCAAATGTCGCAAGAAAATCCTAAAATACAGCTTGTTTTGGAAAGATATGTTTCATCTAAAATTGGTATTCGAGCATTGGATGGACCTTTAGGAAAAGGATGGATTTTGCCATACTGGTGAGTAACTGAATCTTTCTTCTATCCTTGCGGTTGAGCGGGCACACTGTGAAACCCTGTCTGTCAATGTGTCTGTTACCACTGGGTCTGGATTAAGGGTACCAGGCACCTAATACTAATAGGAGAGAAGTGCCTATGTATGTATTACATATTGCAGATGTTACTTCAGTATGGATTGGAGGGTCTAAAGGAGGGACTACAGAATATGAGGGTCTAAGGCTATATTCTTATTAGCCTGTGTATCAATCCAGCACTGGTTACCAACCTTCTCAACAGCTGGATGGATATTCATAAATTTGCAGTTATGGTGTCATTGGGGTAACCATCTGCATGAGGGAGTCATTTATTTTATTCCATTTTCTGGTGTTCCCAAGGATGGTGGGTTGGGGTCAAATGTCAGAATGTTAAACATTTTAATTATAATGAGCTATATACAGCCATATCAGTCATAGTATTTTGCAGTATGGCTCCTTGTCATTTTACAATGATGAGGGTGGGAATCCAGGGTGGATTTGAAGGAGTTTATTGGGATCTGCAGAACAAAGCCTGGTGATTTGCAATAGGAAGCCATTGCTGTTGTTCTGGGTTTCTTGTTTAGGGGGTTGTTGAATACATTCAAAAATATCATATGACATGCATCCATATCATTAGTGTATATGTTCCCTGGAGAAATTTCTTAAAGACTTAGATTTAGCCTCAGGAACATATCTTTCTTGAAATAGCACATGGCTAAATTGATGCAGACTTTGATCTTGTGTGAAACAGACTAACACTATTGATCCTATACAAATCAGTAGCAATATTGATCTTGTACAAATCAGTAGCACTATTGATCTTGTACGAATCAGTAGCATGACTGATCTTGTACGAATTAGTAGCATGATTGATCTTGTATGAATCAGTAGCTTGATTGATCTTGTACGAATCAGTAGCATGATTGATCTAAGACTTGTACGAATCAGCAGCATGATTGATCTAAGACTTGTATGAATCAGCAGCATGATTGATCTAAGACTTGTATGAATCAGCAGCATGATTGATCTAAGACTTTTATGAATCAGCAGCATGATTGATCTAAGACTTGTATGAATCAGTGGCATGTTTGACACTGATAGTATCATAGTTGGATATATATTTTCATACATGATGAGAGCAGTGTTGAGTGTGGTTTTGTAGGAGTTAAATGAGAGTGATGTTGAGTATGGTATTGTAGGAGTTAAATGAGAGCAGTGTTGAGTGGCTTTGTAGGAGTTAAATGAGAGCGGTGTTGAGTGTGGTTTTGTAGGAGTTAAAAGAGAGTGGTGTTGAGTGGTTTTGTAGGAGTTAAATGAGAGCAGTGTTGAGTGTGGTTTTGTAGGAGTTAAAAGAGAGTGTTGAGTGTGGTTTTGTAGGAGTTAAATGTGAGTGGTGTTGAGTGTGGTTTTGTAGGAGTTAAATGAGAGTGGTGTTGAGTGTGGTTTTGTAGGAATTAAATGAGAGTGGTGTTGAGTGTGGTTTTATAGGAGTTAACATCCATATGGTTATGGATATGATAAAATTTTTCTTTCTTTCCATTTAGGAGTACATTTATCAAAATGATCAACATTTCGTCTGCGATACTGTATATTGAAAATGTTCCTTATGAATATATCAAGACAAGAGAGGGTGTTTACATGAACAAACTGGGACCAGATCTATTAATGGTAAAATCAGGTATGAAATATTTTAAAAACATGGACACCTACAAGTATGAATAGTGATTCATGTTTAAACATAATCTATGACCATAGGAATATATATATATATATATATATATATATATATATATATATATATATATATATATATATATATATATATATATATATATATATATATATATATATATATATATATATATATATATATATATATAAAGTCAATTTCTATTTCCATTGTAACTACATTGTTGGCCGAATATTTCCTTAGTGGCAGAAAAATAATAGTATGGTTAGAAAATTGCATGTAAATTAACTTTTTGCAAACTATAAAATGATGCTTCTTTCAAAATATTTTTACTGTTATCCTACCTTATCTTTGGTACTATAGTTCCACTGCTTTAGTATGACCGTCAATTACAAGCACAGATAAGTTTTCTTCATTTTGGCTAGTGGATGCCTGGTCGATAAAATAAACTTTATGTTTCAGTTCACTAAGATACTAAATATCACACATTTCCCTTGCAGTCGGTACAACATACTGAGTTTGTCTAGTGCAAAGAGAAATTGATATTGTTATCTGCTTCTTGTCATTTAAGGTTATGTTCTGACTGATACAGTTCGCAGAAGAGAACTCCATTTTGACACAACAACACTCAAACTACAGTCCATAATATCTCTCATCGATAACAGCAGGTTAGAGATGCAGTATGATGACTATTTGAGACTAGTGAGGGTCAGACATTCAGATGGAGGGTATATGGATGTAGTCTACGATTCAAAGAACAGAATATCTGTTATCCAGATGAAAAATGACACAGTCATAGGACATAAAACCATGTAAGAACTTCCTCAGAGTTACCTATACAATATGGTTTAATAAATAGAATACAATTTATCTTTCTTTGAAAAATAATGACTTATTTTATAGTTTCATAACCTGTAAGGTCATTCAAATGAAGAACTGATGCAACCAGTCAACATTTATCGTTTGTGTGGTAGTACTTGAATTGACACTTTTACACATAGTCTTAAGCTTGGTGCTTAAAGCTGTTGAGTTGTTCAACTCTGTCCATCTGTTATCACTTGCTTGACAGGCCCATAACTTCGCAATGTTTGGAGACATTGACATGAAATATTCTCCAGGTGTTTATCATACTAGACTACTAAACACTGAGTCGCATGCCTTAGAGTCCTCCCTGGGCCTTGTCGATTCCTCTGGTTCAAGCTGGAGGTTACAACAAGGGAAAATTTAAGTCTGTCTTCCATTGTCCATAATATATTAGCTTTTGAACCACTGAAGATATTTTAATGAACAGTGCACCACTTATATATCATGAACAGACAATGTGCCACATGTTATAGCTATGCCCCTGCCTCGAGGTCCAGATCAAAGCAATGAAAATATAAATCAGTGGCCTATATCCATACTCAGGTATGACTTACCAAAAAAATGAATATATTTTAATGAAACTTTATCTTTTTTTAATAATTTGACTGGAAGGTATTTTTAATCCCTTGCAGTACCATCAAGGTCACCAAAAGGAACAATATAAGGGATTGGCTTATTTCCCTGTCAAGGCAGTCACTTTTTAACCCTGAGAGATATTTTGATGACACTCAACACATTTCAATACCTTATTCTACAATAGTCATGTCTGTTCATTGGTCATGTTCATAATGGGGAAAGGAACAGCAAATGTGCACATCACGTACTGTTTGCAGTAATCTTGTTTTGTATGAATACAATAAAATTATAGGTGTTAGAAAATAAAATATCAACAGCTAGTAGAAACTTAGCTGCTTTTAAATTCTTCAAATTAATCAGCAAATAATTTTTTTATGTATGTTCTTACATTTCCACTGTTTTTGCTTTAGTATGAGACTATAACATTACTGTGCTATATTTTAGGCTATATTCATACCATGAGACCAAAAACCTTTTGATGTCGGTCACTGTCAATGAAGAAACTACCTACTATGATTATGATGAGAATATGAATCTTGTGGCCATTCATAATGCTGATGGAAGTGTATTCACTGCTGCTTACTCAAAGGAGGGCTTCCTCGCTAATAAGACATATACCCTCCGTGACGGGACTTTACAGGAATCAACTCAGTTTAGTTATGACCATGTAGCAATGGTGAAAGTTAGCACTATGCCAGAGAAAACCAATACATTTTATACTTTTGATGAAAATGCAGAGGTCATCGCTATAAAGAAAGATGGGTCACCTACAGTAAAGTTCGTCAAGACTGTTTCATCAAAATTGATGGTGGCTAATGATAAAGTGAGTGATTCTTTGCACATGAAAGTTGGAGTAGCCTCTATTGTTAATCAGACTTTCATTAACACTGATAGTCCTTTATGTCTCTTTGATCTTTATCAAGATTTATCAAATGTTGCCTTGGGCAGAATTAGTTGATAAAGACATTAGCAACACATATCACGTCTCAATTTGTTTCCTCTTAAAATTTGTTTTTTCTTCTTTTTACAGAGTTCAAATGAACAAATAAGGAGACAACAAAATACGTCCAAACAATTATTAAATAAATTTTCCAAATGGGTGAACGTGTAGTATGGATCTGACTTTACATTATTTAAAAATGGAGATATTTTTATCATAAACTTATTCCCTCAAACAAGATAGGACAATTTGTGCAATTATGTGGACATTTATCTTGTATCCTTTCCCCCAATAAGTAAAGATGTTATATATATATATATATAAAGAATACAAATCATATGGTGAATAACAGTCCTTTCAAGTGCACTGGATCCAGCAAGGGATTACGTGTGGGATTGATTAAGATAAATGCAATATACTGACAATGAACAGTACGAAACTAGTATCTAACTAGCCTGAGTGCTTTCAACTCTTTAATGAGTGTTTTTCACTTTACATGGCTGTTTCTACAGGAATTCAACCATTTAACTTTATTATGTTTAAACTCATCATTTTCTAGGTCATTACAAATATTTTCCAGTATCAGCAACAAGCTGAAATAAACTAGTTGAAACATAATAAATTTAAAGGTTTAATTCATGTAGAAACAGCCATGTAAAGTTTTGCAAACATAACCGTTTTTCTGTTTTATTTGTTTGTCTTGTCTATGTTTTGTATTTGCCTTTGAAAAAGACTCATTAAAGAGTCGAAAGCACTCAGGCTAGCTAGATACTAGTTTCACACTGTTTGTTGTCAGTTTATTGCATTAGATATATATATATTCTTTCTCTTTCAGGTAATACAGGGTACTACATATGACAAAGAGAAACGAACTGTGCGTATAGAAGATGCAAACAGTGACTCTATCACTGTTATGTATGGATCTTCTGAAGATATGGAGGCTTTTTACGATGGTGGTGGTAATATGTACAAATTTGAGAGGAATGTGGATCATTCTATTAACCGAATTATTTATCCTGATGGTTCAGACAGAAAATTTGTATACAACGGTTCAAGCATTGAAGTAATATCTCAAACAGGGAAACATAAAAAATATGTTTTCAATAAAGATCACCAAATCACATCGAAGGACATAGGTGATGGCTGGCCAAGCAGTTTTGTATATGATACCAATGGCAGGATGATAAAAGTCGTGAAAGGAACATCTATCACCTTTGGTTATGAACAATCTTTACCCAGTAGTATTACACATGACAATGGTCGTGTAATTAATTATTTGCATGAGAAAAATAACTTAAGGACTGGAAACAAAGCCTCTTTTAAATTGGAGAAAACAGTTTCATATTTATATGATGTTGAGTACAAGTATGACCCAAGAGGTAAACTCATAGAAGTTTGGGATAAGATCACAATCACAAAATTGCTGACGGTTGATTATGATTCCAGAGGTAGAGTCTCAAGAAAGATTCTTGGAAATGGCGCCAAAACTGAATATAAATACAACCAACAAACTGGTTTCCTTGAGGCCTTATTTAACTATCATGTGAATGGAACATTGTCTTCCAAATTTGAATATGAATATGATACATTCCAAAGGCGTATTAAACTTCGCACACTTGAAGGAACATACAAATTTCAGTATGATTCCTCAGGACAATTGACCGTGGTAGAGAATCCATTAGGTGTAGTTACTGAGTACAGCTATGACAACAGAAAGAATAGAATTCAGGTAAAAAGAGATGGTAATGAAAGTCTTTACAGTGTTAATGTGTTAAATCAGTATGAACGTTTAGGGGATATGACTTTTGAATATGATAAAAATGGGAATTTGATAAAGAAAATGGGTGCGAAAACAAGAAAACTATTGTACAATGAAGACAATCAACTTCTTTCCATAGAGACACCTATTATGAACTGCAGCTTGACCTATGATGCCTTGGGAAGTTTAGAATCATTAAATTGCACCGATGCAAGTGGCAGGTCATCGCAGAGGCACTACCTTACAGATACATTTGGTCCGTATGGTTCAGATGTGCTAATGCAGGTAATATTGCAGAATCTTCCAACATGTAGACCATTAGCTAATCTCTTGGAGTAAAGTATATTTTCCTTTTGAAAAACAAGTTATTCATAATTAATGCTGTTCATGTTGAATTTGTTTTTATTTTTCTTATAATGCATCAATATTTGGGAGGCATTTCATTTGCAAGTCTAATCAAGTATTTACAATCATATAACGATATTTGAAGTAAAAAAAAAGTACCAGCTGATGAAGTGGAGCACATTCTTTTCATTATCTTTTGAAGTAACAGCTCAAAATTTAAAAGTACAAGGCTAAGTCAGAAAAATATTGTTATAGTGTTGCAAAAGGTCACAGCAACAATGTTGCAATTTGTCGAAGAGGATGAGAAGGCTGTGAGAGTATAATTATATTCAACTTGAGAAACTTGTTAATATAATGTGTGCCCTCCATATTAATTTTATTGAAATAAAATATATGTGATTTAAGTGACTGATAATGCATGATTCATTCCAGATTTACGTAAATGGAACGGACACAAAAGTGACAAGTTATTTTCATGGAGCTGATCAGCTTGGACTGATAGCAATGAGAATGGATGGTGACTACTTTTACTTCCAGTTTGATCCAATCGGGTACGTCAGTTTATATATTTATAACATCTGCATATTTTCTTTAATGAAATATTTGTTATTTTAAGGAAGTTAGCTGGTGTTGAATTAGTTCCAGTTTCCTCTGACCCTTTTGACTCCTTTTTAGATATCTTGATGTTTATGCTGGGATCAGAGCCAGTTACCTATCAAAATTTGGGTAACCAGTTAGTAGTGAGACTGCAAACTGAAACAATGTTATATCAAGCCATACCTGCATAAAATTGATAGGAAAATGATATATTTTCTTAGAAATTGTGAGAATAATAGTTGTTATGTATTTAATCTGCTGACAGATGAGACAAAACTGCATTGATGAAATTTGACCTGGCACTTGTCATTTGCAAAGCTAGTCACATGAGTACACAAACCATGACCTGAAAGGTCCAATAGTTATGTGATATCAACAATAAACCTCCTGTCCAATGTTTTGTACAAAAAGTCACATAATGTTTGTAAAAAAAAACAAAAGAACACATTCTCAACATATTTATTCCAAGAACAACAATGAGAAACCTGTCAGTCATAGCAGCTTTAAGAAAGGGTGAGTCATCAAACAGAGAGCACACATGATACCAACAAATACATCATTGACATGTGCTCAATGCTTGATGAATCTTGGCTTTGTTCCAGGCTTCTTTACTTCAGGAAAGAAAAAAGGCATTACAATAAACATAGCATGGCTGAAGAAATTCGACTTTAACATATGCAGCAGTGTAAATAGACCTACAAGTAGATCTTCATTTTTTTTCTTGATATTCCACAACCAGAAACATCAGAAAAAAGCAGAGATCTACTTGTTATATAGTGTCAATATTGGCTGTCAACCCTGTGTGATATTGTTGAAAATTTGGCCTCTGATTCACTTATTTAAGTAGTAAGACATCGATATGTCCCTATCATAAAGGTGCAAAGGACAGTTTTCTATGCACAAATTTAATGCTGCATCCATCTGCCTAATATGAATATTTATTAAAAAAAATAACATATTCAAGTGAGGTCAAGAAAGGTCCATATTTTTGGATAGCTATAATAATTTAAAACGTAAGAATATCAGTCATGTGACCTAACAAATTAAGTGAAGTTCAAAGGAAAGGATGTTTATGCACCCCAACCCCAAATGTATGCATGCATTTGTCACATCTGAATGTCAGTTTTAATTCTCACAGTGCAAACACAGGACCTTTTCCTAGTCAATAATTTTGAGAAACATGGTGTACTAAAACAGCTTGATGCAATTCAAAATAATTGCCAAGTGGGCTGATTTTGAGATGTTTTACTTTATTTGAACCCACATGTTTAGTTAACTCAGACCACAATTATTTTTCTTCTATTTTATGTAGAAGCATTCAAAACTTAGCTACTTCTACCATAACTGAGAGACCTCGCTTGCCTTTTTTACACTTTAACCTATATTACCTCAGTACATACTGCAAGGTGTCATCATAGGTTGACAGGCTTTTTTTTATATAGTACTGTTGCAAACAAACTGACCTGGAGGAATTAATTTAAAAATATGTCTGCATGAAACAGAATGCAAGGAAATTTACATTGTACAGTTTTCATTTGACAATAAGCAAATGCAGCTTTTACATAATTTGACAAAGGTTCAGGTCTATGCTTTCAATATTATTCCAGTAAGTAACATTACCACATAATTTTGTATTTTAATACTAAACATGTTAAAATAAACAGTAATTATTGCTATCTTTATATAATGTGCATTGTTTTACTCTCCTTAAGAGGGCCTCAAGGGAGAATAGTCCTTGACTAATAAGTCACCCTTTATAAATAAAGCATTATTATTATTATTATTCTCTGGGAAACAGACAATGCAAACAAGGCATTACTTCTTCAGAATATCTTCCTGATTTTTGGCCAACCTCAAAAGGGAGTGGGGGTAATTGTGATCTGGGGTCTGTCATTTTATGTGTTTTGCAGCAGTGAAATTAATATATCTTAAACAGATGAATATTTTAAACCTACTTAGTATATATTATAAAGTTTCATGAACTACAAACAGATTTGCAATGATGTGCTGTTGCCATTTGGCAAAGTGCAAATTTGAGGCCTGATGGCCGACAAGTTGGACATTTAGTTTCTAATAACATTTTAATTTAACTTAATTTTCATTAAACAAAAAAGTTGGTAAAATTTGAAAATTTAATTTCATGTAAATTTCTAATTGTAATGAAAATCAAAGGTCAGAAATTTTCAATAGCACATTTGACACAGATCTGTTGAGCACAAAAAGTTGTCACTCATACACAAGTTAGATAGGGTATTAAAGCTATTGGCTGTGTGGCATGACAATTCCTTGCAGGATGCCAAAGAACACACAATACTCCAAAGTCATCAGGTAATGGACTTTGCAGTAAGTACTGACATTTGCCATGTGATAGTTGCAAGGTATGCCTATAGTTGTCAGGGTAGCTGACAGGATACTAACAATTACATATAAATACAGGAACTGCACCAAGGTTTATCAGATCAAATAAAAGTGTAGTACTGAATACAGCAAGAAAAAAGGCAACCATAATAGAAGAAAAACACAGTTCCAGAGAGGTAATTTTCCTTGGAAAAAGGGCATTAATCTGTATGCAGTGAAGAGTCACACACTGTCTCTGTTTCACCACAGCACAGTAGTATTGCCAGAATGGTTGTAGCTGAGTTTTATGTGGTTGTCAAGTCAAATGCTGATGGAGCCACTGAATCAGCACCAGACCGTGAGGGTGCCACTTTAACTGCTGCAGCCTGTCTCAGTACCAAGTCATACCTAAAAAAGACAATAGAATGTCAGGACTTTGGATGAATGAGACTTGCAGATAATGAATAAATGGCAGATGCATTGAAGACATCTCTAAAGTATCATAACCAATCATACACATATTACTACATCAACCCTGAAATGCAGATTGCAAATGAGACACAGTATGGAGTCTGCTGGAAAATAATACTAACTTGTATAAAGTGTGACTTTCAAGCACTTGAATGTATGCTGTATAAGAAAGTGAAGACCAATCCCTGCCACATCAAATATTGGACTTCCATATGGTCTTCAAGATACATCTGTAGGTAATATAAAAGCACAACTTATTATTGCTAACCCTGACACCAGAAGTAGCATTCAAAGGACATCTAACATTTGGCCCATAAAAATGTGTGACGAGTTAAGTAAAAGGGATGTGGCTGAAAAGCAGAGATATTATTCTGGAGCATGGAAATGAACCTAGTATGGTAAACATTAAAGCTGATGGCAGATACAATTTGATAAGCATAGTAAGTTGCCAATAAAACGTCAGCTATTACAAACTGTGTTGATTCTGGTGTGGAATGGCATGCACTAAGTCAAATGGATATGGAAGCTGGAATATCAGAAAGACTTATCATAAGAGACCAGACACTGTGAAAAAAGAATGTTATTTCACAAGGAAGTAAGATTTCTGAACAATTGAACTAAAAGCAGTTAAATAGGTGTCAATCAGATTACAGTAAGAGACATTTGGATTCACCAGGTTCTCAAGAAATACACAATTCAGATCACAACTGTTCAGTTTGAGGATGGACAATTCTGTGGACAGGACATTTACTTATGGACTGTTGTTAACTAACTCTTTAAGAGAAACACACTGTGAACATTTTTATTATTTCTAGAATTATTTTATGTTAACATTCATTAATATGTGTTAACATTAATCAGTTTATATGTTAACATTCATTAATATGTGTTAACATTCATCAGTTTATGTGTTAACATTCATCAGTTTATGTGTTAACATTCATCAGTTTATGTGTTAACATTTATTAATATGTGTTAACATTCATCAGTTTATGTATTAACATTCATCAGTTTATGTGTTAACATTCATCAGTTTATGTGTTAACATTTATCAATTTATGTGTTAACATTCATCAGTTTATGTGTTAACATTCATCAGTTTATGTGTTAACATTCATCAGTTTGTGTTTCATGTGATGATAATTATGAATCTGATACAGCTGCATGAAAAGTAATATCATTATTAATAAATGTTCTGAATTGAATATGATGATTGTTATTTTTTCTACATCTATATATGATGTAGTCATGGTGAATATTCTCAATGCAAATGTGTTTACAAAAAAAGCATTAAGCTAACAACAACAACAACAATGATAATAACACATTTAATTCTCTCTGCATTCACTTCACATGGCTCAGCAGACAAGTGATCTTTAAAAATTCCCAGAGCGTTATGGTGTAGATGACTCATATCCGGGTTGTCTATCTTCATTCTTCCTTTTAAGACCATATACCTGAATCTGTGAGCATTTACTGTGTGCCATTTGACAGAATGCACCATAGCCCTGAATCTGTGTGCCATTTGACAGATTGCACCATAGCCCTGAATCTGTGTGCCATTTGACAGATTGCACCATAGCCCTAAATCTGTGTGCCATTTGACAGATTGCACCATAGCCCTGGTCCAGATCATACATTGCAAAGGATCATACATTGCAAATTGGGGTAAAGTGTTTACCAAAATTAGTTTCCTATATTTCTTGAAAAAGCCAAGCAATTTGTATTTTCAGCAGGATAAAAGATGAAAATGAAACAAAGAAAATGGAGTAAGAACACAAACTATATTTCTGATCTTGTAATGCTATAAGTTTACTGATACAACGCTGGAAACTAAATTTAATGTTAAAAAAATTAAATTAAAACTGTATTACGTCCAAATTTTCTTAAGTATGGACCACAAGTTTGTGAAGTTTCAGTTTTATATCCAATTTACTTGTCTCAAAATGAGTGATCAAAGATAATTACCCTCCCCTCCATACAGGCCTCAGACCACAATTATTGTTCTTCTATTTTATGTATAAGTGTTAAACAGTATGCCACTTTTGCCAGCACTAACCTGACCTCTATCAGTTTTTGATGCAAATTAACCCAGGTTAGTTCAATAAATCTTGCAAGGCTTAATCATTGGTTGAGCAGCTCCACTTTGTGTATTACTAATGTAAACAAATTGACATCAAGGATATAACCAAGAGGCATCTGCATGACCAAGAAAGCAGGGACATTTTACATCGTACAGTTTTCATCAAACAACAATCATATGCATGTTTCTGGCCTTCCCTTTCAAAACAATTACAGTAAGTAACTTTACCATATAAGTAACCTGCAAACAACAATCATATGCATGTTTCTGGTCTACCATTTCAAAACAATTACAGTAAGTAACTTTACCATATAAGTCACCTGCAAACAGACCATGCAGGTTAGGCACTGTTTCTTCATAATATCCTCCTAATTTTAGTCAAACTCAAATGGCAGAGGTGTGGGGATAATTGTGGTCTGAAGCCTACTGCTATGGGTGGCTAGCTCTGTTTCCTAGCTGACTACTGGTAATTCACTGTCTATATACACCACTCCCTCGATAACTCGTGCCCTGATAACTCACGAACCCATTTATAATGCAGAGTCCGGCATGGATCCCATTTTTAAAACCAGAAAATACCCCAAAAATGTATCACTACTTGTTGAACTTGAAGAAAATCACAATTAAAATTGGTAAAGGAAACTTTGATGCATTGCTCTTTTTATCATCGAAAACGTTAGATAGGACCTGGAAATTTTAATCAACACTATGAAATATCAAATTTAAAAATAGGTCATACAATTTTTTACATTTTCTTTCCAAACGACATTCCTAGTACAATGCAATTAATGATATGTAAGAAAATTTCAATCAATGAAAATATCACTCACTCTGAGTGGAGGCAGTACTAAAGTAATAAATAAATACAAAATTAAATCATTTTTTTATCAATTGAAATTTGTGTTCTAGTTCTATCTTTTAGTTCCTTTAAAGTGTAATCATCATAAATGCAATGTGTCTTCTTGTAATTAAATGTAAAATGCGTCAATCTACCATAACAGCTATGTCCACGAGCATTTCTCTGAGAACCTAATTAAGTGCTGACTGTGTTTTGATAACTGACTTCCGGAAGTATTTGTTTTATTGTTGCACTGAATTAAAATTTGATGTCCTTTGTATTATCCCGTTAATTATGTCTTTTGAATCAAATAAAGGAGGCGGAATTAAAGAAAAGTTAAAAGGCACAAAAATCCTACAAACTTAAAATCTAGCGGCCCTGGTCGTATATGTCAGGTGAACTCACTTCATTTGATCAATCGAACGCTTATAAATGTTATTGTATATGTAACATAAACTACCTTAAATTAAGTGACTCTTTCATAACTGTGATCAAAGATAACAAGGCAGCCAAGCGAAACAAATACTTTCATAAAATAAAGAGTTTGATTTCACAGATATGGACCATTGTTTGCAAGCGAGTTTCAGAGAATTCTTGAACTGGCACTTAGGGATATCATCAAGGATGATATGAAGTTTCATTATTAATTCCAATCAATTAATTCATGGCATCAATATTGTACTAATTGAGCAATTCAAAAATTGAGTTTCAACATAGACGATTGTCTCACGAAATAAATGTCGCGTGTTCTTGAAAAAAAGCAATCATGTTTGGTTGTGTATCAATAGTTAGGCTAGTTCCCTGCCCTGTGGACTCCTGATTTGGCAGGATAATATTAAATACCAATACAGGAACTAGACTTATCAAGAAAACAAAAAGCATTGACGTAATACACAGATTTTTTCATGTGTATGTGATGGTTGTTGAAACCAGTTGGAACTAGCTTTCATATGTTGGACATTTTGAAAATAAAAGTTATTTAAACAGAATAACGAACAACTTCATTAGAAAGAGCATGTTATTAAAATATTATTATTGACGTGATTGTAAAATGAGGACTTGGTCAATAAACAGCTCTGTTCCCTGATGCCCCCCCCCCAAGGTTTTCTCAATGTCAAAGTGATTTTTTTCAATTTTTGGAGGTTCCTTGGTAACTCGTGCCTTGCTTATAGTGAGGTCTAATGTTTGTGGACTCCCGTTGTGTGCAAGTTATTGAGGGAGAGGTGTACTGTGAAGTCACATTAGGATGTGTACATGCCTTGCATCAATTTCAAGAACAGCACAGGTCTGAGACACCTAATAATATATCCATATCTTTAATTAGTAAACAATAATAGGTGAATAAAAACACATCATGGCCTTATTTTCAGAAATTATTGACAAGGAACAATTTATTAAACTATATATATAAATTCTTATGACTCTATGGCCTTAGTAACTAAGTAACAGAAAAGAGTGAAACCAACAAGTTTTGTAAAACTTAGGAAATAATTTATTTCTCTAGAATACAAAGTAAATATTTAAAAAGAACTTACAGTATTGGGATTATATCCCAAATGGTCCTTAAAATCACAAGTTCAAAAGTACTGAGTTCCAAATAAATTCCAGTGGTGATCTGAATGAATTCTATTTTTGATTATCCTAATATGCCAATAGCCTGGAATGTGGTGATGTGTTAAAGGTTTAAATGTGTCACTATGATGTAATCAAAGATGTCCTTGAATGGATTCACAATAACCTGAAAACATTGATTTAGTCCAAAAAATATTGAGCATTTTGTAATTCCATTGAATAATTTAAATAAATCCTTTCAAACATTAACTGAAACACAACTTAAACTGATTCCCATAAGATTGATGTTAAGATATGGCATGAAGAATTTCTGTTTACTTCTCCTAAGACACAATAACATAACCAGAATGAGGTTTATTTTCCCATCAAATTGATTTCCAGAATAGTCTAAGTTTTAAACAAGGTCAGGTCTCTTACTAAGAATTTAGTAAAGAACATGTAAAACAGCAGGTACACAAGGAATTCCAAAGGGGACCAGTGTCCTAAATTTTTCAAGTAAACATATTCACCTTCAGTAATAATGATCTCAAATCAATGAGAAATATTAGGTATGTGAAATGTTGTTTACAAAATAACCAAATTTATGCCAGGTAAGCCCTAAATTAAATTACTGACAAGGTCAATCACACAATATAGATTTACATGACATATAATTATGGGGAAAAAAACACACATTTCAAGTTAAATATAAGTAACTATATATATATATATATATATATATATATATATATATATATATATATATATATATATATATATATATATTACAGTACAATAGAAATAAAAAGTTTTATTGTTTGCTCTTAATTTAATTTATAATTTGCAGTATTTTACTATGTTATCTTTGACCTAATTAGATTCATATTTTTTACAGGTCAGTTGTGATGATTTTAAATTCTTCAGAAGTTCTCAACTCATACCATTACAACACATTTGGACTTGTTGCAAAATCCCATGAATCACTTGATAATCCTTTCAAATTTGTCGGACAGTGCGGAGTAATGCAGATTCCTGGAATAGCAGAGCTCTATTTCATGAGAGCACGATTCTATGATGCTGAAATTGGACGTTTCCTTAGTGTAGACCCTCTAGGAATTGGAGGAATGAGCAAAAATTTGTATGTGTATGTCTACAATAATCCAGTGCATTTAAGGGATCCGAGTGGAAAAATTATATGGGGATTACTTGGTGGAGGTGCTTTAAGTGTAGGAAAGTATGTGCTCATGTCTGAACTGGAGGGCAAAGACATCACATGGGGAGGTAAGTTGATACATTTTAAAATGTGGTCAGATACATTCAGGCTGTACAGTAGAACTTTGATTATCTGTCAGGGTGCAGGACCGAGACCATGACGGATGTGTGAATAGATAGATAATAGAATATGTACATTAAAACTATTGTAGAATAGATCAGGTCAACAAAAAAATCATGATATCTACATATGTACGTGTACCTGTTTTTAATATTTTAACGTACAATGCCCTGTCAGTTAACAGAGACTGATGGTTAATCAGGTGCTGGATAATCAAAGTTCTACTGTATTTTCATGCTACCTTCCACTTCCACTCATCTGTTTTGTGTTTGAATAACAGTTTCTAACTTTCTGTTGTAAAATTTATACTTTTCAATATGACTTTTATAATATGTGGACAGAGCAATAGCATTTTTAGCAAGAATATTGCTGAAATATATGTTATCATAATGCTTGATAAATGAGCCCCACACCTGTATTGAAACCAACTGAAGGTTTAGAGGCTGATCTTGCACATTCATTAAAATGTGCAAATATTTGCAGACTTTTTCATCTGCACACATTGGTGTACTTTTTGTACACTTACCAGTATTTCTCATTGCTAAGTTACTATTGGTTGAAGGGTTCTTTTGGCATTATGTACATAATATTTTCAGATCAAATTCTACCAGGTGTGTTTGATGACTTTTAAATCCATGTGGAATAGCACAACCCCATGTCCTGTGGTCATTTTGAGTTTAATATTAGATATGGCTTTTACCATATACCAGTAAGTGACTGACTGTATGCAGGTGTGTTTCTGAAAGATTTACATGTAGCAAAATTGAATATTTTGATGAACATGTGACATCATGAAAGCAAATTGTTCATAAGTATCAACACAGCTTTGGAGGTTTTGATTTATTGGACTAGATATAATGCCATGAGATATGTAAGCATTGGTCACTCTGCAAACTGTCTGGAAGATTTGGTCGGAGAAAGATCTCGCAAGTTTGCATCTTAATGATGTGCCCAAAGAGGTGGAAAATTTTAATTTCAGTGCTCTTTAACCATAAATATAATTGCCTATTTATCTTTCAAATTTATGCTTTTGATATTGGCAAGGTTTTGCTATATTCTTTGCTCACTCTCCATTCAGTGCAAACCCATGTTGATATGACTGGTTAGCCTTGTCCTAGACATGTGTTTTACACAGAAACTCAGTCTGAATGTAAGCTCACAGAACATACAAAGAAATGTGTTTGCAGTACTTTCTATTTTGGGAATGGTTCAGAAAAAAACAGTAAAATTAATTGTCCATTCTACCAAATGCATTATTCAGCTTTTAATTTGAAATATGTGTTATGTGCTCATTTGAATATGATATAATTAATTTCAGGCAGGTTTTATCTTTATTCAAGGTAGATATTTTTCTTCTATCTATCATGTATCATTAAACAAAAAACATCACTATAAAATTAAGTTCATAAATTTCAATGCTTTGTCAATATTATGCACATTTATGCTTTCTTGCTTATCTGTAAATCCTTTCTTGCTTATGTTCACACTCTTGTTGAGAAATGTTTGGAGTGAGAAGTTGCTTAGGTTTCATGGAAATGAGAACTTGTCCTCTGAAAATCTTTCAAAATAGCCCCATATATGAACTTGAAATTAACCTGCATTGTATAAGATCATGTCTTACAGTCACTTTATACATTGAGGCTAGTGTCATGGAAGAAAAACAATTGATTACATATACTAAAGACAGAAAATCATGCAATTTATAAAAAATAAACTTATGACTGACCTAGAAAGTTTGCATTGAAAAATTCTCAATACTTATTATTATATACTAATAATTGTAATCTTACAGCTTCAAATATAATTTTTTCACACCCAGTTGTTTTTTAAATTGACAAAACTAAACAAGTGACAAAAGACTTCTCTGCTAACTGTCATGTTATTAATGTATGGTTGTTATTTTCCTTGATTTTCATATTGATAATTATGGGTTTATAGTTTGGAGTTTTGTTAGTGTTCTTCCTGTTTATGAAACATTTTTTTAAAACAAATATATGTTTTAGGGAATAACTTTTGCCCTGTAAAAGCCATTTTAAAAATTGTTTCTATCAGTTATTTTATGGTTTGTTTGAAAATTTAATACTACATTAGATGGATATTCCTATAAATTTGGTAAGTATTGACAATAAATATAATTGTTGTAATAATTTGTCAATGAATGAAAACTCAAATGCATGGAGGCAGCATACACAAAAGTAACCAGTCATATATATGTTTTTCATTCATACCATGCATTGGTGCACAGCTTTTATTCAGGAAATGATTACTTCATTAATACATCATTATTCATTTTGATTTTTAAAAATTCTTTTAGGTTTTAATATTTTTTAGGTGCCACAAAAGCTTTTGTTGATGGAGTGATTGACTCTGCAGTCTCGGAGTTTAAGACAGTGAGCTTTATTAGCAAATTAGGTGTCTCCATTACAAAGGGCCTTTATCACACATTTACTGATGTAATACAACATAAAATTGATCATACGCCATATGATTGGGACCATTTCTGGCATGATTTGAAGGAGAATGAATTAAATGAAATAGAAAGTACAGTAAAAGATTCCATTTTGGATCTTGTGCCTAAGCCAGTCAAATGGCTTGTGACTCTTGGGGAGGTAAGTTGTTCATAAAAACCATAAAATAAAACTATAGTAGAGTATTAATAGATTATCTATACAATCAAATTAAGCATGATTCCACATTTATTGATAAAGGATATAGCAGTAGGCAATTGTGAACTTATCCTTTTCACTTTTCATGCACTTTTCAGCCATTTTACATTTTATTTTCAGTGATTCAACTAAAATAAATAAAGTTAAGTTGCCACCTTTTATTCAGCTATCAAACAAAAAGATAAATCTAACTATTATCTCAACAGCTGCAACGTATGAAATTTTCCTGGAGGTTGAAGTGAAAATTGTTTCTGCTATTTACCCTGTTTAATTTTCATTTAAATCCTTTCTCACAGACAGTGTATGAAGTTTGTCAAGAGCGCACCGACAACTGTAGACTAGTGACAGAGACCACCATAGGCTGGATTAAAAGCCATGACCCAGTAAGTAGTGGGTTCTAATAATTTTTAAATATTATTTTATTAAATTATTTAGAATGAGGTTTTCCATTTAACCATATCACATTAAAAAATGTGATAGTGTTCAGACAAGAACAAGGACCTTTCATTTCAATTGCAAGTAAACAAGGACCTTTCAGTTTGATTTGCAAGTAAACAAGGACCTTTCAGCTTGAATTTCTAGGACATTTCAGTTTGACTTGCAAGTAAACAAGGACCTTTCAGCTTGAATTTCTAGGACATTTCAGTTTGACTTGCAAGTAAACATTGACCTTTCAGCTTGAATTTCTAGGACATTTCAGTTTGACTTGCAAGTAGACAAGGACCTTTCAGCTTGAATTTCTAGGACATTTCAGTTTGACTTGCAAGTAAACAAGGACCTTTCAGCTTGAATTTCTAGGACATTTCAGTTTGACTTGCAAGTAAACAAGGACCTTTCAGCTTGAATTTCTAGGACCTTTCAGCTTGAATTTCTAGGACATTTCAGTTTGACTTGCAGTTAAATGAGGACCTTTCAGTTTGCCTACAAGTAATGACTTCATCATGATAATAGTACATGATCAGAATTTCTAGAGTTTTACAATTCTGAAATGTATATTTTGTTTTTTACAGGTGTGTAAATCAGTTCCCATAACATGGGGCAGTGTATGATTCTAGACTGTTTTTGGGGAGATAGCTAGGTTACTGAAAACAGCTATACTAATCTTTTATAATACTGATTATCTGTTACAGTTCATTTCTTTAATTTAATAACATTATTTGTACCGTGACTTGTTCGAAGTTCGAAATGATTAGATGTTTGGTACTTTCTCATCTGATAACGTAACCAAATTTGAATTTAATTTTCAACAGAAGTTTGTCTTGATATTCTTTCTAACACAACTAGGTAGTATGTTAGTGGATGATCACCTGGAAGTTGGTGTTTTAGGATGTATTCAGAAATAGCTTTCAAAATGTGTTTCCTACTCGAATTTCAGACGAAAGCAACAAAAACCTCCAGGGGTTAATATGTGTTAATGGGTGCATTTTGATGACATCACCAAATTTGAATATTCCTTGCATATTTAATCACTTTTGCATCAACATTGCACATAAATTACAAATTTAGTGATTCCTTGATGATTTGTTAAAAAATTCAAAAATCCTTGTTAACATATTAACCGCTGGTGACGAGTTTACATGGCAGGAGGTAGTAGCCTACTGCCGAGCTCTGTAGCATCAAGGTCATGTATGATACATGAAAGTGGGTGGTATTATAGAAAGGTAGACAGATGTAGCTCTACAATGATACCAAATATTCTGGAATTTCTGGTTGCACTACAAAATACAGAGGAAAAAAGCTCAATTTTTGGACCCAATTTTTTCTACTCACAATTCACCCATGGTCAGAATCGATTTTAGAATTTTTGGTCTCAGATCTATGGCAGACCAGTATGAACTGCAAACAGACAGATGAACCTTTGCAAAAAGTAGGATAAGTGGGGCAATTGGAATAAAAAGTGGTCTCGATATGAAAATAATGGGTCAGTTAAGAAAAAAAACCCCAAAAAACTCCAACTTTTACCCTTCTGCTCATGCGCAAGCCAAACAGCCAATGAAAAACAATGTTTCTAACACAACTAGGCAGTATGTTATTGGAAGATCATCTAGAAGTTGGTGTTTTAGGATGTATTCAGAAATAGCTTACAAAATGTGTTTCCTACTCGAATTTCAGAAAAAAATTACAAAAACCTCCAGGGGTTAATGTTTTAAGCAAAAACAACAATGATTTTAGTGGACAATGAAACTTTAACAAATTTATCATACATCATATACTAATTTAGTTTCTGATAATTAGATAGTTATTTCATACAGTATTTACAGTGATGAAATGCAAAATTTCTGGCCTACAATGAAACTGATTATTTTGGGTATAAACATATTTTCCAAGTGGATAACTATTGTAATCTTCAAATCTTGTTAAGGTATTCATGTATTAAAGCTGCGAAGTTGTATTTTTAAAATGAGAAGCGAGGCCCCTGGTAGCTAAGTGGTTTAAAGCACCTGCTTTTACACATCACTGCCATCTCACCTCAGTTGGTGTGGGTTCAAGTCTCAGGCTCAGCCAGTGTGGGCATGTGAGAAAGCTTGCCAGTAGCTTCCCATGGGTCAGTGGTTCTTACTAGGGGTTACTTGGGTTTTTCCCTCACCAGTTATACTGACTGCCATGTATAGCCTATCTTGTGCTGAAAAATGGCATTCATCCCCAAAACAACAACAACAAAATGAGAAGTTTATTAGGCTTCCATTCTGAAACTACAACTCTGCAAACATAAAGTTCTGATTATAGAGTTTATAATTGATGCATAGTAATAATTAAAAGTATAATAAAGAGACAGGCACAATTATACTTGTTTGCTAGGATTTGAATATTGAACTTAATTCACTGTCTGCAATGTTTTTCAGATAACTACAGTAGTCTGCTTAAACAAAGCTATGATTTAACATTTGAAGGGAAAATGTTTGAAAACAGACTGTTATGAAATATTGAAACATATGTCTCACAAGACAAGGTTATCCATGTTTATGAAACTGATATCTTGAACAAAGAGGACATGGTTATACAAGTTACAAAACTGATATCTTGAACAAAGAGTATGGGTTATGCAAGTTTATGAAACTGACATTTTGAACAAAAGAGGACACAGTTATACAAGTTTATGAAACTGACATTTTGAACAAAGAGAACATGGTTATACAAGTTTATGAAACTGACATCTTGAACAAAGAGGACATGGTTATACAAGTTTATGAAACTGACATCTTGAACAAAGAGAACATGGTTACACAAGTTTATGAAACTGACATCTTGAACACAGAAGAGGGTATAAACAGTCTATCACATAGTGATATTGACCTATCTTACAGTTTTCTTGTAAATGATATTAAATCAATAGAGATTAAAAAATGATTATTTTTTTAAATATTTATTTTGGCTGGACTGGGTGAGAATAGAGGACAAATGAGTGTTTAACAATGTTGAAGAAAAGAAAAATGAGCATGATGGCGAATGCAAAACATTAAGAAAGTCAAGCTACCTATGCTATATATGTTTCAATGGTTGTTATAATAGAAGGAAACAGCAATAGTAGTATTTATTGTGGTAGTGGTAGTGCTGTGGTAGTAGTAGCAGTAAAACAGCAGTATTTGGAATGATGTGTATGTGTATGTGATTCAGATTTTTAACATAGCTTTAAAAAAAGATTCAGTCATATCGCTACGATGTCTGCAATGTGGCAGTTCTAGCACTGGGGCATCATGCCACAGGCATGTAGCATGATGTCCCACCCAGTCACATTATCCTGACACCAGGCCAACCAGTCCTAATACAAACCTCTTAATGCTGAATGCTAAGCGAGACAGCTGTTAGTACCATTTTGTAAGTCTTTGGTATGACTCGGCCAGGGATCAAACCCGCGACCTCCCGCATCCAAGGCAGATGCTCTAACCACTTGCTCACCGGAGCAGTGGAAGTATTAATAGTAATAGAAAAAGTAGCATGAGATACAAGTAGTAGTAATAGCAGCAACATTAGTGGTAGTACTAGTAATAGTAGTGGTAGTAATAGTAGTGGTAGTACTAGTAACAGTAGTAGTAGTACTAGTAATAGTAGTGGTAGCATTACAATCAGATTGAATAGAATAGAGAAGAAATTATTTCACAGGACTTGACATCATTACCAAAAGTTAATTTTTTCTGCTAAAGCTTTAATAAATGGTATAGTATTTGCTAAGTTTTTGACAAATTTATATGGTTAATAGATGTCCAAACTGCACAGACCCAGAACTTCTAGTGCATTATGTGATGGCAGATCTCGGTCTGTGCAGTTTGGAGTTAGTCTTGTCTAATAAACAAATCTAAATGGTACTTTGTTGCAGATTTTTCTAATTTGTATGAACTTACTTTGAAACTTAAATAAGCAAATTAATGACACCTCTCGAACAGTTTTTCTCATGTTTTTCCTACAGAATGATATTATTGCACCAGCTGGTTATGGTGCAGCTAGATTCATCGCAAAGGACACAGTTCTAGAGTACACAATAAGATTTGAAAATGATGAAAATGCTACTGCTTCAGCCCAGAGAGTATTTATTGAGCACACGTTTGATGAGGACCTGGATCTGAGATCATTCCGACTTGGAAGCTATGGCTTTGGTAACTTCACCAAAGAGTTGAGCTTCCAATCCAGCATTGAGCAGGTAGAGTCTGAATTCCATGTTACAGTGACTTCAAATTTTAATAAGATTAACTGTTATAGTATTCTCTCAATCTTACCTAACTTAACATAAACTGTGATAAAGATATACAAATGTATCTGTTTGTGTAAATAAACACATAAAGTTTGCATTATTAAGCCATTTGTAGAGGGAGGAAATTAATTAAATATCTTAATAATTTTAGAAAATAAATGTATTGGCTGAAGTGGCCAAAAACAATTTTTTAATTTTGTATCACAAAAATAATTCACTCTGTTTTCAGGATACTCATTTTATTATTAATGGCATTAATTTTATTAAATCACAAAATGGGTCTTTTAAGTAGACATAAGTCCATGAATGTCAGAGTCCATATGAGTTGCTGTACTTTGTAACAATAATTTTTAATTCACTGAAAGTGTAGACATTGAAAACAGTATGATTTTTTTTTAGAACTTCAAAATACATGTAGCAGAAAAGTTATATGGATAAGACCATAGTCAAGATACATACAACTTGTATGCAGAATTAACAAACTGACCTCTGCTATAATAAATTGACTTTCTTGTAATATCAGGCAATTGGAACTTTGTACAAGGTCAAAAGTTAGCTGGTTGTACCTTATAAATATAAATTAACCTAGAAGTAAAGAAGAAGTAAAAATAATGATGGAAACTCGTAAGTTAAAAGATCTCTGCAGAATGAATAATCCCAGTTTTAAAAAATCTACTCAGTACTTAGTTTCAAAGGGTGATTAAAAACCCACACATTTAGTCTTCTTCGTTAGACTTAATGGTTAAAATATGGGTATTTGTCCTGGATATAATACAGACCATTCTTTGTTAAATTGGATTTAGGTCTTACTCATCTTCAGAGAGGTAAAACGCTTTTGGAAATTTAATAATTTGTTACTTTTATATCATTAGTATGTTAGTGAAAAACAATGTATGTATACTTTAAAAAAATATTTAGCTATTCCATAATCAGATGTTCAATGCAGCCTTAGACAAGCATGCCCCAATTAAAACAAAAAGGGTTAAACACCAAATTACACCCAAGTGGTTACCCCTGAGATCAATGAGGCTAGGCACCTAAGAGATAATTTCCACAAGACAAAAGACATGAAAAGCTATAGAAAGTGGAGAAATAAAACTAAGCACCTGATAGATAAGGCAAAAGAGAACTACTATAAACAGGCTATTAATGAAAGTAAGAGTACCAAGACATTGTGGAAGCATCTAAAAGAGCTGAACCCACCCAAGAACTATTGTCTTCCCCCTAGACTTAAGCAAAATGAGGATACAGCAACATCTGTACAAGACATTGTGGAAATGTTCAACAATTTCTTCATAAGCATCTCCAGTAAGAGTATTCACAACCAGACTAACATCCCAATTGAACTTGATGCTCTTCTGTTATTTATAAGAGCTAAAATTCCTGATGATAATTATTTTTCAATAGCTAATGTTAGTGAAGCTGTTAATATGCTAATTAAGATGAATATTAATAAATCCTCTGGATTGGATGGTAGTGGTCCATGAATTCTTTAAATTGCTGCACCAGTAATAACTAAGTCACTAACGCATATCATAAATTTAAGTATAATGAGTGGTAATTTTCCAGAAACACTGAAATGTGCAAAGGTTACACCTATCTTTAAGAAAGGAGAAAAGGAGGATCCAGGAAATTACAGACCAATATCAATTCTACCTGTATTGTCAAAACTATTTGAAAAGCATGTAGCCATTCAGGTCTATAAATTTTTTGAAACATACTCTCTATTTCATAAAGCGCAATCAGGATTTAGAAAGTACCACTCATGCCAAACAGAACTTACCAAATTAATTGATCTTTGACTGAAGGAAATGGATAATGGACATATGACTGGGATTGTTTTCCTTCACTTCAAGAAAGCCTTTGATCTTGTTGATCATGAAATTCTGCTGCAAAAGTTGAACTGTTACAAGTTTGACAATCCTTCTCAAAACTGGCTTAGATCATACCTAAACCAAAGGTCTCAACAAGTAAGCATTGGCAATATTAGCTCTCAAACACGCACTATTCATTCAGGAGTCCCTCAAGGCTCAGTTTTGTGCCCTTTCCTCTTTCTTATCTATATCAATGATCTACCATTAAATAATGAATCCACAAATACAGATTTGTTTGCAGATGATGCAACCTTGTATACATCTAGTTCTGATACTGAAGTTATCCAAATGAGATTAAACTAAGACCTTATTAGAGTCCAAAACTGGGCACAACAAAATAGCATGGTATCTAATAAAGGTAAAACAAAATGTATGATTTTGGGGACTTCACAAAAGCTACACAAGTCAGGAAACCCAAAACTATCTCTTGCAATAAATAATCATCCATTGGAAAATGTCAAACATGAAAGGCTTGTAGGTGTGTCTGTAGATAATAATTTATTATGGAATGACCATATTGATAAGCTTTGTAAAACACTGTCATCCAGAATTGCCCTTCTCAGCAGAATAAAGAAATATTTACCTATGGAAACTTGCAATCTATACTACAAGTCATATATTCTTCCAACAATGGATTATTGTTCTAATGTATGGGGAAACTGTGCTAAATCTGAGCTTGACAGGATTTATAAACTTCAGAAATGAGCAGCATGTGTAATTTTAGATGCATCTGTTGATCATCCCTCAAAAGCATTATTTACAGAACTCAAATGGTTCACAATATATGACAGGATAGGTTTTCACAAGGCAGTTCTTTTATATAAACGTCTACATGGAACTGCACCAGAGTATCTTCAGGACTTATTCAGGCCTTTTTCAACACAATACCAGTTGAGATCAATATCACATGGAAACCTTCTAGTATCAAAACCAAGAACAGAGCAATTTAAAAAGAGTTTTCAATACTCTGGTACAGTTCCGTGGAATAAGCTTCCACTACATGTAAAATCTGCTGAAAATATTAGAGTATTTAAGAAAAGATATCATGAGCATGTATGTGTTTCTAATAGATAATGGAATTTAGTATTTTAATACTAAACATGTTAAAATAAACACTTATTATTGCTATCTTCATATAATGTGCATTGTTATACTCGCCTTAAGAGGGCCTCAAGGGAGAATAGTCCTTGACTAATGAGTCACCCTCTATAAATAAAGCATTATTATTATTATTATTATTATTATTATTATTATTATTATTATAGATAATGTTGAAATTTGATGCATACTGGATTATCCATTAATTTTAGAAAATGATAAACTTGAATCTGTGGTAGATGATCCAGTGCTTTTGTAGATGAGATCCATGCCAATTCCCTCCTATTTTAAAATGTAAAATAAAATGACAGAAAAAAAATTAGCAAACAAAAATAAAAATCAAACCTTTTAGAAGAAAATAAAAAAACAGAATTAGAAAGCATTACGAAAGAAATATTGTATTTTGGCATCGTAAGTTAATTGTGATAATGAAACAGTCATGGAAAGAATAAATCATTTTGGTCATAAGATATTGTGTTTGAAAAAAATCTTTTCATAAAAAAGTGCATGAAAGTAAAACCAATATTTTAGAGGATGTAGATTTTTATTGCAGATATTAATTGTCTAATGAAAGCAATTAAAGCTTTACAAAAATGTGAAAACAGACAAATGGTACCTTTGGAGTTGCAACAGAATTGTAAAAACTTGTTTGGATGATATTTTATATTTTCTTGTAAAGTCTCTTAATTATGGTTTTATCAGTGCATATTATATTGTAATGGGGGGTGCGTGGCCTGGGCCTGACGTCCCGCTTGCCAAAGGAAAGTGAAGCGTCTCTCATAGCCTCTCCTTCCCAGGTGTAGTGATCACCGCAGGACCATTGTCTCGCTCTGCGGGGCAGGAGGTTACTTGCATATGGCCTCTCCTACACTATTGTGTCCACAGCAGCACCTTCACACGGTGCCCCCTGTTTTTAACAGAGCCTGCTGTGTGGCGCGACCGAGTACCCGGCGGTATAACTGGGTGGGCAGACTGGGCTCATTAGCCTTGGCAGGCAACCTTTCTAAGAGAAGGGAAACTCTGACCCCAAACCCGGGCAGATGAAGCTCGTTAGCCTTGTCAGGCAGTTCATCTAGGAGAAGGAAACTCTGATTCAAAACCAACCAAGTCCCATCCATTGGATTATGGCTCCACTGCCTTGTGGATATCTTCGGGAGAAAGAAAGGCTATGGGAGTAAACCCAGACAGAAAATCAGGAGTGGAGCCCCTAAGGCGGCTGGGGGTCGACTACGACCTCCTTCCGGCAGCTCCTGCATCCAAACTGGTGCCAAATGTCATGCTCAGCATTCCTTTGGACCCCACCAGCAAGGACGAGAGGGGGATCCTGACGTCTGGGCAGCCCAGGATCTCCATACTCCATGCCCAGGCTTGCGCCCTGGAGAGGACACTCCAGTCTCGCTACTGAGTGAGGAAACAACACGGAAGCTGACAGTTTACGGGTTATAAGTCCCACCCGATTGGCGTAGGGAAGGGGCGCCACGGGTCAGCTTTGACGGTGGGAGGGATCATCGTGTCCCACTGGCCAACTATCGCCTGCCTCAAGCCGGGCAGCCCCCGGTCAATAAGGTGTTGACCCGCCATCGTCTGCCTGCTCCAGTGGGTGTCTGGAGCTCAGTGTGTTGTTCAGCATGACAAGCAGACGGTAATTCCACACCAGACAAAAGAAACAAGAAGATCACAGACCGTGGGCAACAGATGGCCAGATGGGTGGAGCACTACTCAGAACTATACTCCCGAGAAACGTCAGTCACTGATGCAGCCCTCAGCAGCATAAAGAATCTGCCCACCATGGAAGAGCTCGACAAAGTGCCAACCTTAGAGGAGCTCAGCAAAGCAATCGACTGCCTTCCAAACGACAAAGCACCAGGTAGTGACAGCATCCCACCCGAAGCTATCAAACGTGGAAAACCAGCATTGATTAAACCACTGCACGACCTACTTTGCCGCTGCTGGGAGGAAGGAGTAGTCCCCCAAGACATGCGTGATGCCACAATTGTGACCCTTTACAAAAACAAGGGCGACCACAGTGACTGTAATAATTACAGAGGGATCTCGCTCTTGAGTATTGTTGGTAAAGTGTATGCCCGCATCATACTCAACAGGCTGCAGTTGCTGGCAGACCGTGTGTACCCGGAATCACAGTGCGGCTTCAGAGCAGGCAGGTCGATGACAGACATGATCTTCTCCCTACGACAACTCCAAGAGAAGAGCAGAGAGCAAGGTCAACCACTCTACATGATGTTCATCGACCTCACCAAGGCCTTTGACTTGGTCAGCAGGAAGGGCCTTTTTGAACTTCTGAGTAAGATCGGTTGCCCCCCAAAACTCCTCAGCATGATAATCTCTTTCCATGCAGATATGAAGGGAACAGTCCTGTATGATGGATCATCCTCAACTTCCTTCCCAATTAACAGTGGTGTGAAGCAGGGCTGTGTGCTGGCACCAACACTTTTTGGGATCTTCTTCTCCCTGCTCCTGTCCTACGCCTTCGACACATCCACAGATGGCATATATCTACACACCAGGTCTGATGGGAGGCTGTTCAACCTGGCACGACTGCGCTCAAAGACCAAAGTGAGAGCTGTGCTCATCAGGGAGATGCTTTTTGCAGATGACGCAGCTCTTGTGGCCCACACCGAGGAAGCCCTCCAGAGACTGGGAGACCATTTTGCTGTTGCCTGCACGCAGTTTGGTCTCACAATCAGCTTGGAAAAAACAAATGTCAGCGTGCAAGGTACCACCATTGCCCCTTCAATCAAAATCAGCGGTGTCACCCTGGAAGCAGTCAACAACTTTACCTACCTAGGGTCAACCATCAGCAACACTCTCTCGATTGATATGGAGCTGGACAGAAGGCTTGGAAAGGCAAACACCATCATGGCTCGATTAACAAAGAGGGTTTGGGAAAACAACGCGCTGACAGAGCACACCAAGGTCCGAGTCTACCAGGCCTGCGTTCTCAGCACCCTTCTATATGGAAGTGAGACGTGGAGTACCTACATGAGGCAAGGATGCCGGCTCAACTCCTTCCATATACGGTGCCTAAAACGCATCCTGAAAATCAGCTGGCAAGACCGTGTTCCACACAGCGAGATCCTGCAGCGTGCAAGTACCCCCAGCATGTACTCCCTGCTAATTAAACGCCGCCTTCGATGGCTGGGTCACGTCCAACGCATGGAGGATGGAAGGCTGCCAAAGGACATCTTATATGGACAGCTGGCCACTGGCATGAGAAGAGTCGGACGCCCCTCACTCCGTTTCAAAGATGTGTGCAAGAGGGACATGAAGGCATGCAACATTTCACCCGATGGCTGGGAAGAGCTGGCTGAGGACCGAGGCACCTGGAGATTGATGGTAGTAAACAATGGCATATCAGTCGCTGATGTGAGGAGAGGCCAGTTGGCGGCAGAGAAACGTAAGAGAAAGAAGAACGCAACAACAACCACAGTAACGCAGACTTCCCAGTATGTCTGCACCAACTGCAGTAGGGACTGTCACTCACGTATAGGCCTGCACAGCCACAGCAGACGTTGCCAACAGAGACAGACAACACCCCAAGGGCGCTATTCGCATGGTCTTTCGAGACCAAGTCGCCAATGATGATGATGATTATATTGTAATAAACCTAGGGTATTTGTATTTATGTCTCTTTTAATGGCTCTGTTAGATTTTTAGTGATGATTTGTTGATAATCGAAAGTTGGATTGGGAAAATATTTCTCCTTCAAATACATCCCCAGTGATGTTAACATTAGGATATGAACCTTCTATCTCCCGAATCCAGCCCTACTAAAGAGACAAAAGTGCTTCTTTTCTATCTCCAATAGACAAAGGGCAATAACTCTTGCCCATTGCCTCCTCTTCCCACTACCAGGTATTGCTAGTTTTTAAGCTTTGCTTCTGTACAATAACATCATATGTCAATCCAAAGACGAATTTTTGTTGAATTCAAACTATCCATACAGGATTTTGGATTTATTTGGATTAATATTCATTCCTAAACAGGTGGTAAATATTATGTTTTGACTTTTGCAAATATTTCATGAAATTTTTTACCATTCTTGGACATGGCAATTTTGGACCACATAGTGCAACATACTCATTGATGCATGGTTTTGTGCACACTGCCAATTACTTGCTCACAAAGTTAGCAACTTACTGTATTCTTAATTTATACATTTTGTGTGTTTTGTTTTATCTTGTCGTTTCAGTGAATCTTGTGGATGAAATGTAATAAATATGACAAAAGTTCAAGTCTAAGGAAGACATGCACAAGTCATACCTGGTGTGTACCAGTTGTACTTCATTAGTACCATGCACAGTGGACACAATGAGTATTGACTACAGTTTTGCAAAAGTTGATGAAGGCAAAAAAGATAGTGTCAATGATGCAAATTTAAAGATTCTTGCAAGTAATTATGATACAGTGGGTGAGTGTACCTCCATTTTAGGCAGCCCAGGTGGTGTAAGTTCCCCTTGTATGACTAAGCATGGTCTTTGGGCC
Source organism: Sinohyriopsis cumingii (assembly GCA_028554795.2). Taxonomy (NCBI): domain Eukaryota; kingdom Metazoa; phylum Mollusca; class Bivalvia; order Unionida; family Unionidae; genus Sinohyriopsis; species Sinohyriopsis cumingii. The sequence goes on from CM068825.1 coordinate 147,406,330, forward strand.
TCTTAAGTCTGGGCACATGGGTTTTAAACAGATCCAACTGTAATGATATCTGAAACCATCCATGATCATCCAGCCAGTTGAGCCAACTATTCAGCTAGTCTACCCATCTCAATGAGAGGATCTTACTGAAAGATCCATCTGTCTTGCCAGGCCTATGGGTTCATCATTAAAAATAACAGATCTTAATGATAGCTCTATTCTTCCTACCATGCTATGGCTATATACAAGTACAATTATGGGGATCTTAGTGATAGATTTGTCCATCTCACCAAGTCCAGGCTTCATCTCTCCACTATTACAGAGATCTTAATGATAGATTTGTCCTTCCTACCATGCATACAGCTACATACAATTACAGTCACAGGGATCTTGGTAATAGCTTGCAATTCAATGGCAACTGTGTAGATTGCCTCTGCCAATCTTTACTTAATATGTAGTGAGGCATAATTTGGCTTGCCATATTCTTGTAGGGGGCATATTTGAAGAAGTTTGGAAGCAGGCAGCATTAGCTATACTTACTCAAAGAGAAATGGAGAATTGAGATTCTATGAAAACCCAAACTCTCCATGGTTTTATTCAAAGCTGTTCCATGCCAAAAAGGAAAATGGTAAGTTCAGGCCAATCACAGACTTTAGTTGCCTTCAATGAATTCATTCTTCTGTCAAGACAGTGATAGTGAGATACATACATCTCTCCATCTCAAGGGTTGAATATGCCATCAGTCTTGATCTCACAGATGCCTACTTTGATGCCTTTATTTACTTGGCATCATGTTAGTTTCTCTTTGGTTGGTTTGCATACCACAACAAAGTTTACCAATTTTGAATCCTTCCATTCAGTCAAAGTATCATCTCCTAGGTATTACCAACTTAAGGATAGTATCATTGCCCTGTTCCAGCTGACTTCCTCTGCAACAATGGCAGCGTATCTGGATGATCTCCATAAACATATAGTAAACTCTATTCTTCTCAAGGACAGAAGTGAACTTTTGTCCCATTTGAATCATCTCATTTTCCTGTGAATTGGAAAATTCTGACTTTAATTTGCCCAGTGTTTTAAACACCTGTATATGGAGTTTATAACCAGTCTCAGTCTTATATGTCTTCTTCATGTCTGTGTCATACAAATTATCAAACTCACTAGGGGCACCGGCAGAACGATTTATTTTATGGGGTTGGTGCAAACATGTTGTCAGCTATTATGTGTTATGTAAGTTGGTCAAAGCATATTTAGAGGTGAAATGGGCAGTGGGGTAAGTACATATGCTGCAGGGAGGCCACATGTTGCCAAACTTGGAATATAGTTAGCAGAAAAGAGGAACAGAGGAACTGCTTTTTGATATCAACCTCCATATAAAAGCTATCATAAATGTCTTTCAGTTTTAGAAGGATCAACTCTGCAAGAAGTCAGTACTGATTGTACTCCATAGTGGTACCTCCTCAAACAGGGGTCTTAAAATCACTATGTGCCCTTATTTAGCAGTTTCTTCAACAATGCTGCCATCTTGAGATCAATGAACAAGTCAGATACATTCCTGGCAGATTCATTGTCCTGGCTGAAATTTTCCTCAGAAAGGGTCAGGTTATCCATATAGAATGTCACTTTATCTATTGGTTTTTCATCAAATTTCATCAAATATTTGCTCTTTAGGGGTGTCTGATTATCAGACTGTTGCAACAACAAAAGGGCCATCTTTGTCTTATCGGTTCTAGTCACAAAAGCTTGGACTGTAGATGCACTGTCAGACAGTTGTACACAACCAGGCTAAGTAGCCAAGAACCAGTTACCAGCCTCAAACACCACTTGAAGTGCACAGATACAAGTCTTGGCAAGCACAAATAACTCTTTCTCTCTGTGAAGGCATGATTGCAGGACATCACCTCCCAAGCCCAAGCTCAGTGGTTTAAGTGGGTCACATGACTGGTGTTTGATGTCTCAAAATATTAGAGTCACCTCATGAGAATGTCAGCTCATGAAATTAGAGCAACCTTTGCAAACCTCATGTTTGAATGTGATGTTTTAATCATAGACATCATAGAAGCTTTGCTCTAGTGAATTTAAATGGAAGAAGATTTTAGTAATCATCTTCTGAACCTGTTAGAGTGGTCATGATTCATGTGACTATATGCTGTATTGCTTTAAGAAGGAGAGAGGGTTGTTGTTTACATAGGGAATCCAATCTTTCTTCACTAGTAGGATACCCACCATATAGGTAGAATACCCAGCATTCCCTCCTGAGCAGGGTACATATTTGTAGGAGAAAGCAAATTTTTATGTGAATTATGTTTCTCTAAGAATAATTACCTGATCACATTGCTTAAAATTCTTTCCAACCATCTCGCCATGTGAGCATCCTCGTTGGTATGTAGAACAGCTGAAAAACTAGCAACACTTAGTGGTGACAGGGGGAGGAAATTGGCAAAAGTTATTGCCCTTGGTTTGGGATAGAGAAAACAAATTTTCATCTTTTTAGTTTTTAGCAGGGTTGGATGGTGGGGGGGGGGTAGCAGGCTGACATCACTAACATTAATGTGATCCGGTAAGTATTCTCTGAGAAACATAATTTACTTAAAAACTTTGCTTTCTTGGAGCAATTAGCCATTTCCAACAGCAGACATCATAATGTACAATATTAACAAGGTCTTTTGGAGGCATGGGTAGTTTCGTAAAAATGGATTCTTCCTAATTTCCTAACATAATGAATTCTCAGGATATTTTAATGTTTAAGTGTTTAGTTATGTTTTATGGTGCATGGTATAAAGTACCAAACTTCCACTTGGAAAGGCTTACTGATAAGGCTTAGCCTAGTTCCCGGTCTTATTGTAGTGGGACCATTGTAGCTACAGCTGATGTGTATGGGTAGCACCCACTATCCAGCTCTATGAATGACCGTATCGTGAGAACAGACAGACACCACTGACCTTTATGTAATCATTTATAACAATGATAGCTTGAATAGTAAAGACTGTTCTGTTCAAGAATATGCATGAAATGAACAACAACAAAAAAGAACACAAATAAAAAAGGATTCTGGCTACTGGTTTGTATATACGTGTGTGTGTGTATATATATATATATATATATATATATATATATATATATATATATATATATATATATCCACCAATATATGTGATTTCAAGTTATGTGATTTTAAGTTAACCCAGATTCATGCGACTTTTTTGTGAAGCCTAAAAGATAGTGAAATTCATTGTCTAAAACAAAAAAAATATTATTCACAAATGGCTAAAATTAATGGTATTAAAGTTTAATTGCATTACATACTTTTCAAGGAAATTTAAAGGCAGTGAAACCAGAAAGTTATGCAATTTTGAGTTATGTGACCACTCTTGGGAAAGCAACTATTGCATAAATCAGGTGTTAATTCATATATATATATTCAAGCACATAGGTATATCTACTTCGGTATTGTTAACAAACAGACATGCAATATATTCTTTTAAAAATTCATGATATTCTTTTTTTTAAATTCATAGGTGTGTGACAAATGGTGCCAACATTTAAAGAATCTGTATTACACCTTTCTTATGAACAAAATAAAGATGTGTATGTGTGTTATTGTCTAATACATTGAAAATCCATCATGTGAATGTCATTGTTGAGTCTAATGCTGTGATCACATAATCATTTCTTAGCTACTCTAACAGAATGAAAATCGTTTGTAACAGGAACATCAGATGGTAAATCTTGACAGATGCCCACTAGATGGAGGTGTAAATAAAATGTCTTGCCTGAAACCCCAGTGTTCAAAAGACTGTAACACATGGTAGAATGGCAACATCTGTTGCATCTTCGTTAGTCAAGGTTCCAATGCGATAATCCAATCTACACCTTGGATAGACTAGATATGTTGGACGTATATACTATTGGATTAAACGAGTTGCCTCCCTTAGTATACAATGCCAATTAACCAGTAGCATGGTGCATTGTATATCGGCTGAAAATGGTCGGGGCAATTGCCGAAAGGATACTTTGGGAGTTTAACATCAAAAGTATGACTATGTACCAGAGGGAAGCCATTACAGGTGTATCTGAGTGAAAGGTATTTGTGCAAACATGAATAGCACTGGAAAATTGCTTATTTATCAGTCCATTGAAGTTGTGTGCTCCCTTTGTCTCAGTCATGTAGGAACAGTATTCAAATTTTATTAACTTAATTTTGATTGGATGCCGTGGCTTGCCACCACATCCATTGAACTTCACAGACCCAAAGCACAGAAATATCTGCTCGATATGCCAAGATGTAGATAGGGTTATCACATCAGAACCTTGGCTAGTGAAGATGCATCGACTATATTATCAGTGACTAAATGGAACTTTTTTTCCACTGTATAAAGAACATGGCTGTGTGTTTGTAGGATATGTTTTTCATACTAGTCTAAATGGGAATTTGTTTTACTCTGGCCATTGATCTGTGACTCTGACTGTGATGATGTCTCTTGCTCTGATCACATTGTACCTGAGGGTTACATTTGGTTTGATAGAGGCAAGATGGCAAAACAGGAGAGCTGTAAAAAAAAAAGCAGCAAGATAAAGATAGAAAGGTTGTCATCTTATTTTATTCTTCCACTTTGATCATATATACAACCATGTTTCTGATTGATGTATTCTTGGTCTGAACAGAAGCCCTTGATCATAGCTCCAAAATGTGTCTATAGGAAACAAATTACGGACATTTTTGGATGTAACTCAAAGATAAGATAACCTTTTACATATTAAAACATTTATCACTGCAGACCATAGTAAACCTAACAATGGAGCTTGGAATCTACATTCGAGTTGTTGCCGGAGTTGATTTAGTCAAGAAACAAGCTACATGGGAATTTCAAACCATAGACATGGACACAGGTACACTGAGTTTATTATTGGATAGCATGTATCTTCTCATTTCCACAATTGTTCCTACAGTCAATAATAGATCTGGTAAAATTTTGCATTTTCATTTAAGAAAATTATATGCAGAAATATTCAAATTTCTTCTCTAAATATGAACCCCAAAAGACAGGAATACAATGATATAAGTCCACCCTGATATTAATGTTGTTTGGGTTGTGTCTAGTCTGATAAATCAGCCCCACCCCAAAACAGCCTATGTTGATACTGATGGTTGATTTGTGGGTTTGATGTGAGATATTTATAAAATCAAGGAAATGTTTGCAGACAAGTCACACATAGGTGTACATATGAGACATTTACCAGTATTGCTTGGCTCTCCAGTGTATCCATAGGTTGCAGAGTCCTTTAGATGATATGTATAGAATATTTCCAGGTCAGATCCAGGTCTGATGACTGTAAATCCATGTTGAATAACAGAACCCTAGGTCCTTTGGCCAGATTGAATTTCATGGCTACATAACAACTGTTACCAATATCAGTAAATGTCTCAACTGTATGCTGGTTGCATTCCAGACAGATTTATATGCAGCAAAATTGTACATTTTAATAAACAGATGACATCAGATCCACAAACTGTCCACTAGTATCAACAACTGATTTATTGGACTAGGTCACACCCAAACAACATACATATCAGGGTCTACATCTTACATTGTAGGACTAGCATTTCAAATGCCTTGAACCACATGTCAGAAAATACTATTTGTATTTTTTTCCAAACTTGAATATCACTTTAGAAACAAAATGGTGCAGTTTCTCCATCAAATATATTACTTGATCACGTTACATTAAGATAAATTGTTTTATTCTACATCCGAAGACAGATATATATCTCCTATCACAATCAAGAGATAATTTTCTATGATCTTTGACACATGAATATATCTCCTATCACAATCAAGGGATACTTTTCTATGATCTTTGACACATGAATATATCTCCTATCACAATCAAGGGATAATTTTCTATGATCTTTGACACATGAATATATCTCCTATCACAATCAAGGGATACTTTTCTATGATCTTTGACAAATTCAGACTTTATGGAAGAGATGATTTTGACCACAATATTGTAATCTACGACTTGTGGTCCAATTCGACATGTCCTGACAATCCTCACTCAATTATTTTCAAATAGAATCTCCCCTGAATTTTGACATGGCCAAACTTGGCTAAATTTGAGACACTTTTCCCACTGAAGGAGCTGTCATACATGGCCTGCAATTCATGATAAATACTTTAGCATGCAGAATGACTGACCTACACACAATATCTATAGATCTAAATTAACATGCAGCTCCATTCTGAAGTTTCATTCTAAATTATGAAGCAACATGCTTCCTTCCTAAGAACAGGTTGCTGTCACTTGTTAAACAACAATAGCTATTCACTTCCTTATCAATCTGTCAAGAGAAGAAAAACTGTAGGACCTTGTACTGTATACCCTCAGATATTGCCTGAGATGCATAGACAGTATCTGCATTAACTGTAAAAGACTATTCCTACATGTACCACAGGAATGCAAGATATAACACAACAATCACTGTCCACTTTACATAATGGGAGTTATTCCATCTGTGTACGCTAAACTCTCACAAGATTAGGTACACACTAATGAGCATTTCAGCTCATGAAATGCCAGTAATTTGCATGAACTTGACTTGAATGTAATATCTCAATTTGGGACATAGTGGAGTCAACTGACTGGCAAACCCAGTCTGCCTTCTCTAGCTTCCATTTAGGTGACATATGGCCTTGTTGGCACACCCAGTCTGCCTTCTCTAGCTTCCATTTAGGTGACATATGACCTTGTTAAGGACTGAATCTTGTTGGGTTAGTAGTAGCTGCACAGACAGTGACCAGTCTACATTCATGAAAGCACAACTTTCAAGTCAGACATATATTTCGTACCTTTGCTGGATTCACCTAGGAAATGTTTGATGCTGAGACAATAATCAGATGCAGAATTCCACAGAATCTCCCATGCACAGAATGTCTCTTGTTGTGTTAAACTATCATTAAGAGAACTTCACCCTTTAGCAGAGTAATCATGCTCTTACACAGGTAAATCTAGGACTCTCATCATTTCCTCCTCCTCTTTCCTTTTCTCCCAATGTAATATGACTGGGTAAAGTATTTGATGAGGAAAGTGAATATTTTTGTAAATTATGTTTCTCTGATAATACTTACATTACAATAATCCCTCCCAGCCTTCTAATATTTTGTAATGTGATCAGGTATTATCGAAGACACATAGCTTACTTAAGAATTTGCTTTTTCCTTTGGCACACCAAAATTTATCAAATAAATAAAAACAATTGATAAAGGTAATAAACAATACATACACATGTGCATTCTCCAGGTCTCTGTCTCTGTGTGTGTGTGTGTGTATATATATATATATATATATATATAGTTTGGTGCAGCATTACAAACCATATTTTTTCACAGGCCTGCCACCAACTAATATTTCAAAGGGGTTCCTGCCTCCAAACAATGGAACAAGTGGTCAAGGATTTGTTCACTTTTCTATCAAAGTGAAAGCTGATGCTCCAACTTTATCGAGAATAGATGCAAATGCCACAATCTACTTTGACCAGAATGATCCTATTGACACACCAGATGTTTTCAACACGGTATATACCTCCTTATTTCTGGGAAAGTTGACACGATATATTCATCCATTTTATGGGAAAGTTTAAGATGGTATATACATCTTTATTTTTGGGAAAGTTTGGCACAATATGTTCATTCATTTTATGGGAAAGTTCAAGATGGTATATCATTTTTATTTATGGGAAAGTTTGACATGTTATGTACATCCATTTTATGGTAAAGTTCAATACATTGTATACATCCTTATTTTACAAGAAAGTAAGTCACGATATATTGATCCTTATTTTATGGGAATGTTCAAGGTAGTATACTCTGATATAAATTATGCCAGTGATGATAAATGTTGACAGTATGATATCATAGTAAGTATATCAATCTATGGAAAGTTCCTTTTTTTGTATTTCATATGTTTTTGCAGTTCTTTTGAACACATAATTTGCTTGTTTCTTAAAACATGTTATATCTTTGAGCATGTTAGGAAGTCAGCAAGAGAAAGCCTTGCATTTTTGTGTTTATATTTATACGTTCCTAAATATTGGTACAGATTGATGACTCAGCTCCGAAAGTTACAACTACTGTAATTGAAGACGCTCTCTCTGAAGGTATCCTGGTTCTTTCATTTAACAGCACTGATGTCGGAGCTGGAGTACAAGAGATAAACCTCTATTCAAGAGAAGGTGTGCTAAGTGTTAGCTTAATTTGATCTGTTGCTTATAAATGTTACCAAATGTGCCTAAGATTGAGAGACAGAGAGAGACAGAGAGAGAGAGAGAGAGAGAGAGAGAGAAAAAAAGAAGTATTTTTAAAAGAAATACAAGCTGTGGTGACTTCTGGGCAGTAAACTTTCTTAAAGCAGTTTCATGTCTTTCTGTGGCATATTAATTGGTTCCATGAAGCTATAATACTTGAATTCTTTTGTGATATTTCCATCTTTTCATTTACCATATGTACTTGCTTAAAAGATGAGTCCAAGTGCAAACTGTGCAGATCAAGATCTGCTGGTGCATAATGAATCAGCAGATCTGGGTCTGTGCAGTTTGTTATGAGTAATAAGTAGAACAAACAACATAGACCCTCATCTGCAGGCATATTGATCTATGACAGATCAGGATATTTCTTTGTTGGTGGAAGTTTGACTTGACTGATAAATGAGTATATATGGTTGATTGCATATTTCTGACTTGTGAAAAAGATCGAACAACAACTATTAATGCAGCATTAAGGAATATGTTTTACAAAAGGAACATAGAGGGCATTTGTGATTAAAATACAATAAAATCAAAGGCTACAATGGTAATTCCAAAGATTTTGTAATTTTTATTTATTGACACATTTGATATCAATTGAGAATCATCAATTTTATAAATGTTGACTCTTCTTTTCAGCGGAAGGGTACATTCTATTAAAGACTGGTATAAAGGAGTCTCTTACAAGTCTGAATCTAAATCAGGGAAAGAATTATACCCTTCTCCCTCTACCTGTTGATTATGTTGGCAACAGACCACAAATACGTGATACAGTGGAATACCAGTTTGTGTTTATATCCATTCCTCAACCTGTAGGTAAGGAAAGCTTTGTTGCACAACTGTGTGATCTCCTTATACAGTTTTGTTTTCCATTTGAGTTAATACAAGTGCTTATGTGTATGTTTTAAAAATCTCTAATAAATATTAACTAACAACTTTGTAATAGGTATACTAAAGAAAATCTATTATTCTCCCTAATGGGTATACTAAAGAAAATCTATTATTCTCCCTTAGCAGCATTTTATATATGTATATTATGTATGCTGTATCAATGATTAACCATGAGATGTATACATTTTTCATTAAAAGGAAACTCGGCAAGCCTCATTTCCTTTTAATTAAAAATTTATACAGCGAGTGGTATATCATTGATACGGCATACATACTATACATATATTTTATTCATATCACATACAAATACACGTATTTGCCTTTTGAACAGAGTTAAGATATCCTCTAGGCTACTGTGTATTGACAGAGTGAATGAACTCCTTACATCCCTGAGAGTGTGTCCGCTACAAAATGTAGTTGTATGCCTTTTTTTGTTGTTCACAATCACATATGCAAATTCATAAGTTGATTGTTTTCTTTTTGAGTTTCTATTTTTATTCACACAAATGAAATCAATATAAGGCACACTTATGATTTAAACGTGAAAATTGGTTTTTATGAAGAAAGTAGTGCACTATAAACACAGTTAGCTTCCTGTACACTGAACTTGAATGCTAGGCATTCACGTACTGGCATATGGAAATTAGTACAGAATATGATTAATGAGTGGAAATCCATCATTGATGTATAGGCCTTCAGTTGAAAGACTGTTTATTTATTCGTAGTATTGCGCCATGGGTGGATCACAAACTGATATACCAATAGTATTGGTATATGAATTTGATTTATACCATCACTTTAAAGGCCATGTTATTTTTAATGTGTGTGTGTGTATATATATATATATATATATATATATATATATATATATATATATATATATATATATAAAATCATGTATGGCTTACTAACAATCATTGCAGGCACCTGTTCCTGTTCTGGCCATGGTAATTGCTCAGAGTCTGGAAGTATTTGCTCATGTGATCCAGGATTTTATGGCTCATTTTGTAACGAAAGTGAGTATGAATAAAAATAAGTATCTAAAAGTCATGCTAAATAAACTAGTATAGTAAAGATGGTCATGCTAAATAAACTAGCATGGTAAAGATGGTCATGCTAAATAAACTAGGATGGTAATGATGGTCATGCTAAATAAACTAGTATGGTAATGATGGTCATGTTAATTAACTAGGATGGTAATGATGGTCATGCTAAATAAACTAGTATGGTAATGATGGTCATGTTAATTAACTAGGATGGTAATGATGGTCATGCTAAATAAACTAGTATGGTAATGATGGTCATGCTAAATAAACTAGGATGGTAATGATGGTCATGCTAAATAAACTAGTATGGTAAAGATGGTCATGTTAATTAACTAGGATGGTAATGATGGTCATGCTAAATAAACTAGTATGGTAATGATGGTCATGTTAATTAACTAGGATGGTAATGATGGTCATGCTAAATAAACTAGTATGGTAACGATGGTCATGCTAAATAAACTAGGATGGTAATGATGGTCATGCTAAATAAACTAGTATGGTAATGATGGTCATGTTAATTAACTAGGATGGTAATGATGGTCATGCTAAATAAACTAGTATGGTAATGATGGTCATGTTAATTAACTAGGATGGTAATGATGGTCATGCTAAATAAACTAGTATGGTAATGATGGTCATGCTAAATAAACTAGGATGGTAATGATGGTCATGCTAAATAAACTAGTATGGTAAAGATGGTCATGTTAATTAACTAGGATGGTAATGATGGTCATGCTAAATAAACTAGTATGGTAATGATGGTCATGTTAATTAACTAGGATGGTAATGATGGTCATGCTAAATAAACTAGTATGGTAACGATGGTCATGCTAAATAAACTAGGATGGTAATGATGGTCATGCTAAATAAACTAGTATGGTAATGATGGTCATGTTAATTAACTAGGATGGTAATGATGGTCATGCTAAATAAACTAGTATGGTAATGATGGTCATGCTAAATAAACTAGTATGGTAATGATGGTCATGTTAATTAACTAGGATGGTAATGATGGTCATGCTAAATAAACTAGTATGGTAATGATGGTCATGTTAATTAACTAGGATGGTAATGATGGTCATGCTAAATAAACTAGTATGGTAATGATGGTCATGCTAAATAAACTAGTATGGTAATGATGGTCATGCTAAATAAACTAGGATGGTAATGATGGTCATGCTAAATAAACTAGTATGGTAATGATGGTCATGCTAAATAAATGGTTTCTTGCAAGGAATATCAGATTGGTTTGCTTATTTATTTCATGTATTGTTAACTTAAACTTAGGTTGCAGAGACATTCATTTGTTTCTTTTCATATTTGGTTCTCTTTAATATTTTTTCTGACATCTTTTTCAGCTCTGAAACCTCAGTATCCTCCAATGCTGGAGGTAAGAGTCATTGATGGATATGAGGATGAGCCTCTGCAGGTTTACCTCTCTGCTAAAAATATATCAGGGCCTGTAGATAGACTGTATCTACAAGTAGAAGGGTTTCCCAATGAGACACTTTTCAGCAAAGGAAATGTATCACAAAGCTCGGGAGATGATGAGGTCCTTTATCTTGAGCAAGATGATTTCGGTAGTGTCAACATGTCTCTCCCAAAGGGATTTTCGGGTAGATTGTCACTTGAAATAACAGCTTTTGCTGAAGAGGGGAACAAAACTCAACAGCAAAGAAGAAATTACATCGTGTATATCGAGCCCCAGTTCACATTTGACATTAAAGCCTGTCTTAGTGAAAATCGGACTGAGTCTGTAGCAGAAATAAGGGTGGAGTTCAATTTTACTGAGACAAATATGAGTGGATTACTTGACATTGCCTTCATGCCTCCATACCTTAAACTGAGTAAAGGACAAACAATTGAATTTGGAAGATTTCAACTGACAGATGCTGATTTAGGTGATGTCCTATATGTCCAGACTGACATGAAGTATTCAAACATACAGTCAATTGAAATAAGCTTGGATTTCACAGTGTTTGATAACTTAAAAAGCCATTGGAAAGTTTATCACAAAGCCCACACCATTAAATGCTTATGTAACTCAGGTGGGTAATTTCTACAAATTTTTAAACATTGTGTCTGGTAGTTACATTCTGATCATATTTGTTTTGAAACACAGTAAAGCAATGGCATGAACTAAAAACTATATATATATATATATATATATATATATATATATATATATATATATATATATATATATATATATATATATATATATATATATATATATAATTTCTATTTATATATTCTTTTAATGCCTCCGATAAATGTGTGCTATCCTATTACATATACATGTGATGTAATGTGACTATGAATATAAAAATATTACTCAATGAGTTTGCATATTCAGCAAACCTTTTCTTAAATTGAGTTACAGCTACGTAATGACCTTGATAATGATAATGCTAACTACCTTGTAAAATGATAATGCTAATGACCTTGTAAAATGATAATGCAAATAAAATGTGCCTATTCAGCATATAAAGTTTTCACCATGATAAAACTTGCTTTCAGATTGTAAAACGACAATTACGAGAATGCCAACGGACACAACTACACAAACAGGTACAATTGTAAGGCAGTTTCTGTTAATTTTAAATAAAAGTGCAGAGCCAAGTTACAATGGGGGCGGGGGCTTTATACTTATGCTAACACAGTTATGCTCATATCATTTCATGATTAAACAGTTAGTAATGTATGTCATTTGGCACAATTTTAGGATGTAGATCAGTTCTCCAAAATGGTACAGTACTTCCTTTGTATTTCAATAGGTGAACATGAAACTGCTGTTTACACTCATTTTTCAGGAAAAGGACTCATTGGAACAAACTTCAAATGGGTTGTGTGTGAAAGTTTATTGCCAAGTTTTAAATAGTTATTATTCTTGTAAATGTGAACCTTCAATATCATGATTTGTGAGGAAAATTGCAGGTAACATTCTTTCATATGAGTACAGTTATATCATGACTTTGATGAATGCAAGTGAAATTCACACTTTTCAGCAGCAAACCAAAGAACAACAAGTTCAAGATATTTCAGTCTTTTTACAAATTCTACTGAAGTTGTTATGAATGATCTTTTTTATCTATTAGACACTAGCTGTAATTTGATAGAAAGCTGTCACTTGATAAATTAATTGTAAGATGTACGCTTTTGCCTGTCTGAAGTGTTCACCGCTTTAATAAAATACATTGTTTCCATTGTGATAGATGCTTTAATGTGTTTTCAAATGAATCAAATAATTTGTACATTTTCTTGCAATTATCTTTTAACTTTGATGTAATTCTTCACACAAATAAATATTGTATTTTCTCTTGCATAGCCAAGGTGCTTTTGTATTCAACTGAAAAAGCTTTTTTTTGCAGAGGGAGTGCGAATAACAATGCTAAAAGTGATATTTGACTATGACATCCCGACCCAAGATGATCTGAATGACATGTCAGTTTACGAAAAATACCTCAGTGAAATAAAAACAGTGGTAAGTTCCTCCACTCTCCATCCAATTAGGTTCTTTTAGAATGAGAAGAACTATGACAACCTCGTGTACTATGAGACACAAGATTATGAACAGCATTAAATTAGACATATCAGTTGAATATAACAAAAGTATTGAACAGAAGTAAATTAGACATATCAGTTGAATATAACAAAAGTATTTAACAGTATTAAATTAGACATATCAGTTGAATATAACAAAAGTATTGAACAGAATTAAATTAGACATATCAGTTGAATATACAAAGTATTAAAACAGTATTAAATTAGACATATCATTTGAATATAACAAAAGTATTTAACAGTACTAAATTAGACATATCAGTTGAACATAAAGAATTATTCAACAGTGCTAAATTGGACATATCACTAATACAAAAATGTATTTAACAGTATTAAATTAGACATATTAGTTGAATATAATAAAGCATTTAACAGTATTAAATTAGGCATATCAGTTGAACATAAAAAGGTATTCAACAGTATTAAATTAGACAAATCAGTTGAACATAAAGAAGTATTCAAGAGTGCTAAATTAGACATCTGTTGAATATGAAAAAGTATTTAGCAGTATTACTTTAGTCATATCAGATGAATATAGAAAGTATTTAACAGTATTGAATTAGACATAACAGTTGAACATAAAGAAGTATTCAACTGAGCTAAATTTGACATATCAGTTAAATATAAAAAATATTTAACAACATTAAATTATAGACATTGAATATCAAAAAGTATTTAACAGTATTAAATTAGTCATATCAGATGAACATAGAAAGTATTATGCAGTAATAAATTAGACAAATTATTTGAACATAAAGAAGTATTCAGGAGTGCTAAATTATACATGTGTTGAATATAAAAATGTGTTTAACAGTATTAATTTAGACGCATCAATTAAATATGAAAAGTAGTTCACATTATTAAATTATACATATTAGCTGAACATAAAGAAGTATTTAAAAGTGTTAAATTAGACATGTCAGTTAAATATGAAAATGTATTTAGCAGTATTAAATTATCCATATCAGTTAAATATAAAGAAGTATTCAACAGCTAAATTCCACATTTCATTTAAAGAATTATTCAACAGTGCTAAATAGACATATCAGTTAAATATATAAAAAAATATTTAACAGTATTAAATTAGGAAAATCAGCTGAACATAAATAAATATTCAGCAGTAATAAATTAGACATATCAGTTTGATATTAAAAGTATTCAACAGTGTTAAATTAGACAAATGTGTATAAGAAAGCATTTGACATGATTGTACATAATTATAGAGAAATAAATGATCATTCCATAAGTATGATCCATTTCATGCAAAACCAATGTGTCTTTATATTTGCTTGTATCTATTTATTTTCCATGTTTTGAATATAATGTTGCATGGTATGTGGTTGTATCTATACTTAGAAGTAATTAATTATATATTTACAGCTAATGCAGTTGTTCAAAATAAAACTGGGTGGTCATTTGCAAAATATTAACATCCTGTACATAAGGTAAGTAAAAAATACTTTAAGAAGTTGAGTCAAAATAAATATAGTCATCTTACATGTTTAATACTTACATGAACACTACTAAATACCTGTAATCAGGTGTCTAATATCAGCATTTATTAACTTTGTGTTGAATTTCCTAAGACCATGAAAGGTTGTATATTGAAAAAGCATGGATAATAAAATGATGTTTATATTAACAATAAACAGCATAACATCTTACCAATCATTGAACATGGACCTTTCTGCCAGGAATTCAGTGTAAACAGTGAAGCATGGTTTGATTATTAACACATCAGCTGTGATAAATTAAGGAATACCAGTCTGGCAAATATCAGGTACAATAATAAATAAGAAATTAAAACATTTTTTATGGAAAATGTTTCAAGCACTTGATCTTTTCATCATGACCTTTTTATATATTGTTTGTGGAACACTGCATTGCATCTCAGCTATCAGTGATTCATCCATATGATTTTTATATATTGTTTGTGGAACACTGCATTGCATCTCAGCTATCAGTGATTCATCCATATGATTTTTATTCAATTTTTTCAGTTGAATACTTTAGACCTGTTAGAAAATGAATTTTTGTTTCACCTGTGAGGTCACTTTTCCAACAGTGCCCTTGGTGCAGGCATCACTTTTAATATTTGCATTTAGCTCAGTTTCTCTGAGATTCCTGTATGTACAATCAGTAAACTTGATTGGTGTATTAGTTTTGAAGTATACTACACACCAAGGAAAAATGTGTCACAGTGAGCTACTTTTCATGCTCCATTGATTCGTTTTGCATTTAGCTCAATTACTTAACATTTCCATTCGTTACGTTAAGTTTGGGCTTTCCGTAACTCTTATATGTACAGTCATCAAACTAGATGGGTGTATTCATCATGGAGGGTAGAGTAATAATCACCATGGGCAAAATGGATTAAAGTCAACAGCGTTTCTTGCTTGCTTTTTGGGTTATGCTATAGTGAATCAGTCAGGACACAGTATTGCATGGAATTTTTATTCATAGTTAATTACATGATGTGTAAAAGTATGTTGCTCTTTAATTTTATCATGAGGTTCTATTTTTAGTCATGGCAGTTTAATTGTTGAATTCGAAATCATAACTGATGCTACCATGGATACAACCAGCCAGCTTTCTGCATCCCTTTTAAGTCTCCAGTCGATGCAGCTGTTGGGCAGGCCATCAAGATTGATGTCTCTTACTTTCTTAGATAATAACGGTAATGTGATACTGTCATGACAAAATACTTTACAAGACATAGTGAGATAGTGAAATAATATATCAGTGGGAGGGAGATGATATCACCAAAGTGGTGACATCACTTTTGTCACCACAGTGGTGATATCACTTTTGGAACTACTTTCTTTTCCCAATTTAGGAAATATACAATATAACTACCCTTATGTATGTTATTCAGACTTGTATTTCTCTTCCAAATACATACCCTGATCACATTAACATTAGGGAGATACAAGCCTGCTATCTCCCAAACCAGCTCTACTAAAAAGATGGAAATTAGTCTTTTCTATTTCATATAGACTAAGAGAAATAACTTATGCCCCTTGCCACCACCAGTGTCACCAGTTTTTAAGCTTCACTGCCATACTGTCAATTTCATACATGATATCTCCCAGCATTCCATGCCATTATCGGTGTCAAAATAGCCATCCATTCAGGAATTTGAATTTAATGATCCTTAGTAAGTAAATTGATAAATGAGGATATCAGTTGCAGGATTTAAAAATGAAATCATTTGAAATTTGCATGCCCAAAAATGTGCTCAAACTTAACTTTTATTAAAAATAATAAAATAAAAAACCTTTTTCCACACTTTTCTTTTTAACTGCTAACTTTTGAAGAAACAAAGTTTTATAAATCTAGGTGCAATATTGGAAACTTGAGTGTGTATAGCTGTAACTATTTTAGATTACAATATTTTTACAATTAAATTTTGCCACTATTCCCATCAAGAAATGTCTATGGACTAGAGTATGCACTTCATTTACCTGCTTTGTTACAGTATTAATTCCATGATACTAGTATTCATCTTTATTTGGATTTTAATAATTTAAAAATTAAATATTACTTGCTGCAGAATGAAGTGTCGATCAATGTTGTTTACCCTAAGAGAGCCTTCTTTGCATTTAAGAAAATTAGCATACTTAAAGGAATACAAAGTCTGCTACAGGGGTTGGCTTGCTTGATAATTAGTATAACCTTTGTATTTGATAGCCCAAGCTGAAACAATGGGTTTATTTCTCTCTGCCATGTGTGTTTAGTCACCATCCAAACTCTTATTGTTTGCCGCCTTGTTATCAAAATTGATAGAAACAGGCATTGATATCTGCAAGGTGCAATAGCATACACACCATTAATTGTCTGTTGTCTATAAAAATACTTTTGTAATTTTGCTAGCAAATATATTGTCATTTTCGCTCACAGTCAGTTTATCTAATTATGATTTTTACTTGCAAAATAATGTCATATTATTAACCTGGATATAACATACTCTTGGTTATTTTGTACCATATACTGTGTCTTTCATAGACATGTCAAGAGCAGTGGCCATGCAGACCCTATTTGCACCCTCAAGTACTACTTGAGGTGCACAGAGACTTAGTGAAAGTCAGGAGGGAGGATACTGCCCATCAAGCCCTATCCTTGTGGCTGCAGTGGGTTATACAATTGTCATACCCTGAGATCACAAAAGATCAGAGTTGCCTCATGAAGATTTCAGCTCATGAAATTAGAACAATCTCTGTGAGCCTCGTGTTGACATACTGCTCAACTTAAAAACTAGTGACACCTGGTGGTTGTTGTTGTTGAGTTTAATTATAGTGGCGTGCGCACAATTGTGCATGTGCCACTTTTTTCTGACTGCACCACAGCCTGCTGCTTGTTCCTGGGGAAGGGAATGGTGCCACCTCCCCAAGGCTTTTATGGATTCAAGGAACCCTGATAGTTTGGCCTCAGCCTGTGGGTCCATAAAGGTCCCTTACAGTTGAATGGTTGGCTGTCATTATTGGGAAGGAGAGCTTGGGAACAGTCCTGCTTGCTTTACATCACTGGTTTCTTGTTGCATTTGCCTGGTGTTTCTTGCGATTTTTTTTTTTGTTGATTTTTTTTTCTTCTTCAAAATGTTCTAAAAGGGGTGGTAGCAAAGAGAGGTAATGGGCAAGAGTTATTGTCCTCTATCTATATGACATATACAGACAAAATAAATTTTCATCTTTTAAATAGGGAACCAATCCAGTTACCTAGGTGGATAAAGCATCTGCCTTGGATGTGGGAGGTCACAGGTTCTAACCCTGGCTGAGTCATACCAAAGACTTGTAAAAAGGGCATTAGCAGCTGTCTTGCTTAGCACTGAGCATTAAGAGGTTAGTGCTAGAACTGGTCGGCCTGGTGTCAGGATAATGTGGCTGATTGGGACATGATGCCATGTGTCTGCAGCCCCAGTGCTAGACATCAATAAACTGCCACACTGCAGACATCATGGTGATATGACTCAAATTGTTAAAGCTGTATTAAAAATCCAATAACACACACACTCATGAAATAGGGCTTAATTTGGGAGGTAGCAGACTTATACCCCCCATTGTTAATGTGATCAGGTAAGTATTCTTGGATAAAAATAATTTCTGTAAAATTTCCCTTTCATATTAAGGCCTATTTCATTTTTCTTCTTTTGCTGTTCCTTCTCTCTGTCCCTCCTTTCCCCTCCACATCAGGATGAACATATAAAATATGTCAACTTTACACCCTGTAGTATACATTTATGCAATCAATGAGGTGTCGTCAAGAAATGCCTAAATGCAAACTCCAAACAGCAAAAAGTAGACTTCAGGTATTAATTTTTTTAATAATTAGTTTTCAACATGAATCATGGAAACATCATTGACTGAACTTAAAATTACATGACTGTCAAGTTACATGACCTGTCAAGTTACATGACTGTCAAGTTACACGACCTGTCAAGTTACATGACCTGTTGCTATGTGTCACCCATACAGTATATTGTATAGCAGTAATGTTCTATGACAAATGGTACACATAATTTAGACAATAAAACTTGTGATTAAATAATGTAATAAATTTAAATTTGCATGACAATCATGTTTGAAAGAATTGATAATTTGGATGTTGATTAGTGTTGATTGCAAACCGAAATTAAGTGACAATCAAAGATTGGATGCAGGATCTACTATGGAGTTAGACTGCAAGCATGCCAAGGCCACGCAAAAATGTAAGAAATAAATAAAATGAAAAACAAAAATCCTTACATGTAAACTCACAATCATTCAGAAGTCCATCAGCTGCTGTCATGTTTCTAGTTACCCCACCCCAACATTATCAAGCTGCATATGAAATGTGGTAACAAAATTAAAAATGTCTTTATTTTTGTATGAATACAGTGTTTATTTTAGCAAAATGCACTATATACAAGCTACATTTTTTTAAAAAAATGTTATCCCAAAATTATTTTAAACTTTACAAACTTCTTTTGATTGATGTAGTAATACAGCTGTTAATTACATTGGCACATGATGGCAAAAATCCATGCAAAGTGACCTTTTCTTGTCTTTAAAATTTTTATAATTAATAAAAAAATCTCTGTTTTTTGAGCAGATTTACAGAAATATCTCATGTCAGTGAAGTTGAACATTTTGTACAATGTTTCAACTTCAGTCATGAAATATTTCCATATATTTATTAAAAAAGGTAGATATTCAGTATATATAGTTTTGCATTTTTTCTCCATATATCCATACATACACATATGTTTAATTCATTGGTTTTTGTTTCCTTTCATTCATCTTATAATGGTAGTGTGTCAGGCCGATTCCCAAAATCTCATTTACAAAAAAAATTCTTAATAGATAACATTAGCATCCGAAAGACCATGAATCAAAGCAATAGTGTTTTATCTCAGCATAAAAGTGTCTATTTAGTGCTATACATTGTGTAATACACTGTTTTATTTTTTATTATTTATTCCTAAAATCACTCTTATTAGCAGTAACCACAATGTATCATTCTTTCACAAATGGCAAAATTCAATTGTTCTGTTATTTGTTTGTTTTCAGTCACTGTCAAAAGTGATAGCAACCTAAACGAATGCACATTCAACATGTATATTTCCCCT
Source organism: Sinohyriopsis cumingii (assembly GCA_028554795.2). NCBI lineage: Eukaryota > Metazoa > Mollusca > Bivalvia > Unionida > Unionidae > Sinohyriopsis > Sinohyriopsis cumingii. The sequence goes on from CM068825.1 coordinate 147,426,716, forward strand.
TGTCTGAAGAACTATGAATGCCAAGTGGAAAATGGCCTTCCAGTTTGCAGAGAAGTGGTTTCAGAAGTGTACGATATATTTATTTGTTTCAGATGCTGTTTTGTGCAGATAATAGTAATAATGATGATAATAATAAATAAATACATAAATGATAAATAAATTCTAATTTAGTCCACATTATACATCAGCACATATTTTTGGGCACAATTTTACTTATTGTATTCAAAGGCCAACAAGCCTTGGTCCCTTAATCTATGCAAGTCCAGCAAATAGAATGAGACCTTTCCAGTTAAAACCAAATAAATTCTAATTTTCATAAGAAAAAGGAAGAAATCACAAAATATTGACTTTATCCACACATAGCAAAGGGATGGCACATAAAATATCACCTACTTTTTCAAATCATTTTTAAGGTTTTGCAGTAAAAATTACTTTCAGGAATACAGTGTCTAATGTTCCCATCAGATTTAAACTAAAGCACTGCCACAAATGTTTTCTGTACATGACATATCAGCTGAAAATTATTAAATTTATTACCAGAGATATATTTTGCTTCTTTTACAGGAAGTTGTTCTCCCTAGGTGGTGAGTTTCTAACAGAAAGTTATATTGGTTTACAAGCATAAATTATATTTTTTAAATTGTTTAAAACTCTCTTGAAAGAAAAGTCTCCATATTGGTGGATACAAGTATAGATGCTCCTCGTCAGTTAAAACAAAAAAACCTGAGACCAGTTTATTTAGTGCTTTAATATTTACTAAAAAAGAAAACAAAATGGTGTAATGTTTGTTTGAAAGGACACTGCCATTTATCCAGGGCATCTTTACATCATTTTATTTACATAAAAGAAAAGGAAACTTATAGTCAGAATATTTACTGACAAAATGCTTAAGAATATCTTGCCCAGAAATGCCTTTACTTTGAATTCTTGCAATTTAGTTATTTCAATATTCCAATATAAATTATTTTGAATTAAAACATTTTGTATGAACTGAATATATTTATTTATTACATAAGATGAAATAAGCTCTTTGTTTATAATGTAAGAATTGAACATGTTTTTCATGAATAAATTTTAATTGTGTTTTTTATAGTATTCATTATAATTTTCAGACACAACTGCAACAATAGTCATTGCTAGTATGGGAGGATTATTCGGGCTGTTGCTTCTGATATTTGTCATTTTCATGATATCCTACATCTGCAGGCAGAAAAAGGAAAGAAAAAAATTGATGCACCATCCTTGGTACGTATACATTTTGTTAGTATATATTCTGTCATTTTGATTACCATCCTCAGTATCTTTAACATTTATTAGTACTTATTCTGTCACCATTATCAGGACAAGAAAATGGGTGTAATGGATTAAAACAATCACAATAAAATGCAGCTTTTTTAATAGAAAAAAACAACAAAACTATCATATTTGAGTATGGTAAACATTTGCAAGCTTTATAAACTGCAATCTTGAGTGGTTGAGTCCAGTTTGGTCACATGAGGTTTGACAATAAAGTTGAGACAATACAAGAAACCTACCTGGTTTCTGTCTGTGATATTATCTTGAATAAGTAAATCAGCACAAGCTAGACTCAGTAGACAAAAACAATGACCATTCTTTTCAATTTTTTTAAATATCATTTCAAATATAGAATACCAGTTGGAATTCAGTAGCAGCAGCAGTTTCACTTGAAGTAGATGACAATGAAATATGCATTTTTTTGCAGAATAAATTCTTTGTAATGAATGAAAAGAAAATATGTGAGAACCATTTTTATAGGTATTAGTTTGAAAAGCATTGTTGAATGGAAGATGTATTTTGGTTATTAATTTTGAAATATAATTTCTATTTATGTGATGAGGAAACCCAGCAAATTACGAAAGGATGAAATAAAATGGATGATAAACAAGGCAGTTAAAAACTCATATTTAAAATGTATCTTTAGGATTCATACAGAAATGATCTTAAGAACTTGCACTGAATTTTTATATAATATAGCATCAAATTATATTCTTGATTTGTAATGTGCTCTAATCATGTTTCAGAAATGAACAGTTAAAATAAACATGTACATTCATATCTTTCAGGCACAAGGGCATGGCACAAACCCAAGAAACACAGTTTAATTGGTTAAGTATCCTTTGAAAAAATGTTATCAGCTGAAGTTCTAAACTTATGGGGAAATATCCAGCTATGTAAGCAGAATGCACTTGCTTGTATGGAAATATCTAGCTATGTAAGCAGAAAGCACTTGCTTGTATGGAAATATCCAGCTATGTAAGCAGAATGTACTTGCTTGTATGGAAATATCCAGCTATGTAAACAGAATGCACTTGCTTGTATGGAAATATCCAGCTATGTAAGCAGAATGCACTTGCTTGTATGGAAATATCCAGCTATGTAAGCAGAATGCACTTGCTTGTATGGAAATATCCAGCTATGTAAGCAGAATGTACTTGCTTGTATGGAAATATCCAGCTATGTAAGCAGAATGTACTTGCTTGTATGGAAATATCCAGCTATGTAAGCAGAATGTACTTGCTTGTATGGAAATATCCAGCTATGTAAGCAGAATGCACTTGCTTGTATGGAAATATCCAGCTATGTAAGCAGAATGTACTTGCTTGTATGGAAATATCCAGCTATGTAAACAGAATGCACTTGCTTGTATGGAAATATCCAGCTATGTAAGCAGAATGCACTTGCTTGTATGGAAATATCCAGCTATGTAAGCAGAATGCACTTGCTTGTATGGAAATATCCAGCTATATAAGCAGAATGCACTTGCTTGATGCAGATTTATTTAGAAGCAAATTAATTTATCTGCTACCCAAATTGCATTTTTAAAATAGAAAATGAGTTACTTAATGCAAGGTGTTCAACAAGATTTCTTCTTCTCTACATATAACTTTGGGGTTCAAAAATATGTACATGGTTATAAATTATACAAATCAGCTGATTAAGTTCTCCCTTGTCCATCATAGGCATTCTGTGCTTTTTATTGGTCATGAAAGTTTTATTGCATGGGCACTGTTTATTCTTTGTACAGTTCATGCATGAAACTTTACCTTCCCATAAAAGAGAATTCACTCCTTGTTGGCATGGCATGCAAGATTAATTTTAGTACATTTTCTTTGCAAATAATCTTATTAACCATATTTTCTTGCAGTGTTTCAAGAGAATAAAAAGTTCATATAAGCATCTAAACATAAATTTAGAAGGTATTTAAAAATGCCATTTGAAATGTCGATGTGGAAGTAGGATCGAAAGAAAGCTAATATATGTATCCTTTCATTTTCAGTTTTAGGGATGGGAAGAGCTTAAATCATCAAGAAGAAAGCATGAGACTGTATTGAAATAATTCAATCTGTCAAGGGAAAGAGGAGGATGCTGTGTGAGACAATTCGGTTGCCAGGGAAACTTGTGAAATATGTAGATGACTTGGACATGGAAGTCTTTAATGTGTTAGTCTTGCTGGATTTATGTGTTTTTCATTCAAAATATAATGGTGAGTTAATCTTTATGGCATAAAACTGTATCATATGAATTCAAACTATAAATGCATTGCAAACAAATGACTGGATCATTGGAATATGAACTGAATAATGATTGGCTACTTTTATTATAATTAGGATGAAATCTTTATAATTACAATTATTCTCAAAGAAAATGTATCTGTATGCAGATCAATAAATTTGTATCAACAAATTAATTTGAGCTAACAATCCATCAATCAACTGATCTCTCAATATATCTGTATCTGTCAATCTATCTATCTATCATTGATGAACAAAAGTTTATTTCTCTATCATCACTTTGTTACCTGTTTACTTAGCCCATTACCTCATATAAATGTTTGGACACCTCTACTGCATTCTCATGGTAGCACTATTGGATGCCTCCATCCATTTCTCATATAAACATGTTTGAATGATGGTGTAACATCTGCATGCAAGTGTGTTTCACCAATCTGCAGTAAAGGTTTTCAAAGTGCCACCTTCAGGAAACAGCACCTCCCCATTAGAAGCTACAGGCATTGAAGTAAATAATTAAATTACATCATGGGGTTGCTGTTTAAGATACATTCGTAATCTGCTATTTATAGTAACTGGGTTGGATTTGCCACTCTCTAGAATGGAGGCCATATATTTCATTCAGCAATTTCAAGGGTTTGGATAATTAGAATAATTACTATGAAAGCTTCAGTAAGTCAAGTATAGGTGTTGATGTATATGTAGGCATCAGTGATTTTTGATAATTTATCAAATTCAGATGATTTAGTGATAGTCATAGGCAATGTATTAGTAGATTTAGAGGTTGAAAATGGTCAGCTACAGTTGGTCATGAACTTTTAATAACACAATGGTGAATGAGTTCTGTAAAGATTTGAAAAATAATTATGCAGCAGTAAAAATCAGATTTTAGTCTTAGATCTATTCATAGATAACAAACATGTACAAAAAATGGAAAATGGTTAAAATTTACATAACATTTACTACACAGCTATAAAATTTACAGGCAGACCTATTCACATAGATGTACTTATGAAAGCGAAAGTATGTAGTTTCATGATTAGGTGTTTGTTTATAGCATGAGGACAGCTGCAGATAATTGAATTAAGAGTGACACGGCAAGGTGAGTATTTATAGAGCTCAGAATTAGGAAAGCAAAAATAACATACTGCATGATTTTTGCTACAAGCCACTTTTATTGACTTCAGTAAAAATTGCATATAGAAATGAAACATAATTCATAAGGTATACAATCGCATATCAAAGTTACTGCTATAATGGCATAGCTTCTCTATGCACACTTCATGCATTATTTAGCCTTACTTTACATACGAAATGACGTGCTTGAAATTTTGGGCTCCGACCACAATTGAGTTAACTGCATGCAGTTGCAAACCCCAACAAAAATGATTGGTTTATGAAACCCAATTGATTGTTAAGGGACATTTCAGTTGACTCTTTTGGGCTTAGCTCATTATTATAACAGAAAAAGGTAAATAAGAGACCAAACCTCATTACACCACCCATACAGTAATTTAGTTAAGAGGTGTTCCATTTATAGCACACAGCACTGTGTAGCTTTGACACATGTGTATCAATAGCTCTTCACAGTAACAAATGCTATGAGGCAATTTAGGGTTAAGAAAGAATTAAGAAACTCTGGGCCAGAATAGCTCCTCTTGATATCTCAGTATGTCTCTATTTCCTAGTATAAATAAATGCATGATAAGTCCAGTATAAATACAAAATGTCTCTGATTACCAGTATAAATGTGTGATAAATCCAGTATAAATACAGTATGTCTCTAATTACCATTATAAATAAACATGTGATAAATCCAGTATACGTCTAATTACCATTATAAAGAAATGTGTGATAAATCTGGTTTAAATAATAAGTGTAGTCTGTATGTGCCATTTATAGTATTTACCTAGCCTCTCATGAAATTTGTACATGCAGTGTTTATGAGGTATCAGATTAATGCACAATTTGTAGCACCGCCTAATCCAGATTCCCTTCACTGTAACGATTCTGCTGGAGGAACTAACATCTATATTTTGAGAAAATCCCTGTGCACTTTCTTAAAAATGTGTGAAAAGTTGAGTTATGTGTTTTATGGTAAGCTAAGGAAATACAAGAAATGGATTTTAAAAAATTGCAGTACTTTATTATTATTGGAAAGAGAACCGTTTTCTTGTATTCAATCACATAATGATCCTTTAAAAGAAATATAGGTCACTTTTAATTATCTCCTATTACCATTTTAAAAAAATTTCAACTGCAATGTTCTGTAAGAAGTTTTAGAGAATTTTTTTTTCATTATAGATCACTCATATGTCAAATTGCTAAATATGAAAATTAGGGAACATTTTAAAAATCTTCATGCCTGGATCATTTGATGTTTGTGTCGCACATAAAATAATGCTTGGAGCAAGTCTTTTGCATACTTTTATTAAGAATTTTTGCAACATCTTCTTACTGGGAAAATATATGTAGGTCACATTTAATCTACAATATGTTAGATAAAATGATATGAAGTGTAAATATAATATAATTTGACAAGTGGAATTTATGTAATGTGGATTTCTTGCAAGGAAATATGAAGTGCAAATATAACTAGGATGGGTGGAATTTGTATGATGCATGGATTTCTTGTAAGGAAGTATGAACTGTAAATATGACAGTAGGATATATTAAATTTGTATAATATTTGGATTTCTTGCAAGGAAATATAAATTTTAAATATAACAATAGGATGGGTGGAATTTGTATATGTGGATTTCTTGCAAGGAAATATGTGCAAATAAAATAAAAGGATGGTTGGAATATTTATAATATATGGATTTGTTGCAAGAAAATATGACATGTACCTGCAAATATAATAGTATGGTTTGTGGAATTTTTACAATATGCATTTCTTGCAAGGAAATATAAAGTATAAATATGAAAATAGGACTGGTGGATTTTTACAAAGCTCAATTTCTGAAATCTTAAAATGAAACATGTAAAACATTCCAATGTTTTAAAGATATATCAAAACTGAAAATATAGGCTACTCACATGCCACCAAAATATGCAGTAAATTCATATATTCATTGCTTTGATAGACCTATAGTTTACTATCAAAATATGAATAGATGAACTGAAAGCATTCTCTTGGCATATATAAATGACTTACTATTATATCATGTTGTTCGGATGAACAAATATAAATGATATATTATTTGGAACAAAGTCACACAAATGAAGTCTGATGTAAATCTTTTTCTTTGTACATAGTTCCTTAAACTATGAAGTCATTCAAAGGATGAGATACACATGGTTATCATGGAATTAATGATGCAGGCATGCTTTTATAGCAGAGACACATAACCACATCACAAAAGCATGTGAATGAGATGTCTATAGAAATAACTGATAATTGAATCTCATACACGCTAGCAGCTAACATCACTACTTCCATCTCTCATAAACTAAACTAAAACAGCTGAAAGTTGCACACAGCCCATGCACAGTAAGTTAATCAAGGGATATAACAACTGGTATCATTCATCAACAGATATAATCTGTGCATATTTTATCAGAAAATATCAAAAATGGTATCATTCATCAATGGATATAGTCTGTGCATATTTTATCAGAAAATATCAAAAATGGTATTGTTTGTCAATGGATATAATCTGTGCATATTTTATCAGAAAATATCAAAAACGGTATTGTTTGTCAATGGATATGATCAGTGCATGGATTTTTTCAACATATATGATTAATATATGGATTTATAAACAAATGTGAACAATAAATGGTTCATAAACAAGTATGCTGGTGCATTAGATTGCCATACATGTAATGACACTAAAGTTTTGGTGCAAAACATAATACTGTTCATCAAAAAATAGGATGCTGTTATCATATAACACTCTGGCAAACACCATAAATACTTCCTATCCACTGCTCACAATGAATGGCCAAGAAATAATCTCATGCTGTCCACTCTGCCCAATCTGCTGTAGGATCCCATGGGACCTGTCTGTCCTGCAGACCTTTTGGTCCAGAGTATTTGGCCCCTCACACAGAATCATTCATCAAACCAATGTCACCAAAGTCACCACTGACAACAGTATAAAGTAGATAACTCACTGACAAGGCTTTTTGTGATGATATAGAGAACAGCATCATTCAACTACTCTGAAAGTGGTCAGATCCATGGCCAGTGAACACGGGGTAAATGAATCCCCAAAGACACTGCTTTGTACATACAGAAGTAAGTGAACAGAATTCAGCTAGACTAAAATCATACACATAGGTAATGCTGCATGCAACAACATGACCTTGTCTACTTATTTTCATATATAATAACGGTTCAAGTCTCTGATTCGGCTAATGTGGGTAGGTGAAAAAGCTTGCCAGTAGCTTCTCGTGGGTCAGTGGTTCTTTCCGGGGTTTTCCCAAGTTCTTCCTCCACCATTAATACTGGCCGCCATATATAGCCTATCATGTGCTGAAAAATGGCGTTAAACCCTACAACAACAATCATATATGGTAACAAATCTGTGACTATGTGACAGTCAGTAACATTTGCAATTCACGAGATCTTTGTAGATAAATGCTGCTATAATTAGAAATTTTTTTAAGGTAATACAAACAGTAACAGTTCCTGTGCAGAATTGTTCTCAGGATCAAATCTGTTACTTATGGTAAAGTTGCATCAACAGGTTTGTTGTGGTTCATGCAAAAACTTAAATCCAACATCATATGCATTTTTTAACAATAAGAAACACTGACATTAGCAAATTTTAAAAATGGCAACATGACTTAGCATTCCAATGTACTGAATTACTGACCTATTATAGTCAGCACCTAAGCTACAGTAAAAATGTGCAAAATAGAATGTTGACCTTCTATCTGTTCTTGTAAATATGGCTGAACATTCATTCTTCAATTTACAGCTCAGAATGTTTGTATAGGGAGTCAAAAAAACTAAGTTATACATCATTCAACATAGTAGAAAATTAAAGTTTCTATTTATATTACAAATGTTAGCCCTCTATCTGAATGGGTACTGAAGCTATGTCTTATCCTTTATAATAATAATAATAATAATAATAATAAATGCTTTATTTATAGAGGGTGACTCATTAGTCAAGGACTATTCTCCCTTGAGGTCCTCTTAAGGAGAGTATAACAATGCACATTATATGAAGATGGTAATAATTACTGTTTATTTTAACATGTTTAGTATTAAAATACTAAATTCCATTATCTATTAAAAACACATACATGCTCATGTTATCTATTCTTAAATACTTTAATATTTTCAGCAGATTTTACATGTAGTGGAAGCTTGTTCCACAGAACTGTACCAGAGTATTGGAAACTCTTTTTAAATTGCTCTGTTCTTGGTTTTGGTGCTAGAAGGTTTCCATGTGATATTGATCTCAACTGGTATTGTGTTGAAAAAGGCCTGAATAAGTCATGAAGATACTCTGGTGCAGTTCCATGTAGACATTTATATAAAAGAACTGCCTTGTGAAAATCTATCCTGTCATATATTGTGAACCATTTGAGTTCTGTAAATAATGATTTTGAGTGATGATCAATAGATGCATCTAAAATTATGTATGCTGCTTGTTTCTGAAGTTTATAAATCCTGTCAAGCTCAGATTAAGCATAGTTTCCCCATGCATTAGAACAGTAATCCATTGTGCGAAGAATACATGACTTGTAGTATAGACTGTGAGTTTCCATAGGTAAATATTTCTTGATTCTGCTGAGTAGGGCAATTTTAGATAACAGTGTTTTACAAAGCTTATCAATATTATGGTCATTCCATAATAAATTATTATCTTCAGACACACCTACAAGCTTTTCATGTTTGACATTTTCTAACGGATGACTATTTATTGCAAGAGATAGTTCTGGGTTCCCTGATGTCCCAAATCATACATTTTGTTTTACCTTCATTAATTACCATCCTATTTTATTGTGCCCAGTTTTGAACTCTAGTAAGGTCTGAGTTTATTCTCATTTGGATAAATTCAGTATCAGAACTAGATGTATACAAGGTTGCATCATCTGCAAATAAACCTGTATTTGTGGATTCATTATTTCATGGTAGATCATTGATATAGATAAGGAAGAGGAGAGGGCCTAAAACTGAGCCTTGAGGGATCCCTGAATGAATAGTGCAAGTTTGAGAGCTAATGTTGCCAATGCTTACTTGTTGAGACCTTTGGTTTAGGTATGATCTAAACCAGTTTAAAGAAGGATTGTCAAACCTGTAACAGTTCAACTTTTGCAGCAGAATTTCATGATCAACAAGATCAAAGGCTTTTATGAAGTCAAGGAAAACAATCCCAGTCATATATCCATTATCCATTTACTTCAGCCAAAGATCAATTAATTTAGTAAGTTCTGTTTGGCATGAGTGGTACTTTCTAAATCCTGATTGGTCTTTATGAAATAAAGAGTAGGTTTCAAAAATTTATAGACTTGAATGGCTTCATACTTTTCACAATTTTTTGACAATAAAGGTAGAATTGATATTGGTCTTTAATTCACTGGATCCTCCTTTTCTCCTTTTTTAAAGATAGGTGTAACCTTTGCACATTTCAGTGTGCCTGGAAAATTACCACTCATTATACTTAAGTTTATGATATGCGTTAATGATTTGTTATTACTGGTGCAGCAATTTTAAGAATTCATGGACCAATACCATCCAGTCCAGATGATTTATTAATATTCACCTTAATTAGCATATCAAAAACATCAGCTTCACTAACATTAGCTATTGAAAAATAATTATCATCAGGAATTTTAGCTCTTATAAATGATAGAAGTGCAACAAGTTCAATTGGGATGTTAGTCTGGTTCTGAATACTGTTACTGGAGATGCTTATGAAGAAATTGTGAACATTTCCACAATGTCTTGTCAGATATTGTTATGTCATCATTTTGCTTAAGTCTATAGGGGGCAAACAACTGTTCTTGGGTGGGTTCAGCTCTTTTAGATGCTTCCACAATGTCTTGGTACTCTTACTTTCATCAGTAGCCTGTTTATAGTATTTCTCTTTTGCCTTATCTGCCAGGTGCTTAGCTTTATTTCTCCACTTTCTATAGCTTTTTATGTCTTTTTTCTTGAGGAAATTATCTCTTAGGTGCCTATCCTCATTGATCTCAGGGGTAATCCACTTGGGTGTAATTTGGTGCTTAACCCTTTTTGTTTTAATTGGGGCCTGCTTGTCTAAGGCTGTATTGAACATCGAATACCATTTGTCCAAGGCAGTGTTGACATCAGCTTTATTGCAGACCGATTGGAAGGGTTTGCAAACTAAATCATTTAAGAACATTTCCTCATCAAACTGTTTAAAGTCCCTGTATTGTATTTCAGTGTGTTGACCATATTTAGATGATTTTGGAACATGTATAGTTGGACATGACAGTTTTGATCAGAGGATTGATTTTCAGACATGGAAGTATGCAATGTATTGTTTTTAGACTTAACAGATTTCTTTTCATCGCCTTGATTATTCACATAAATACATGAAGAAGATAACATACAAGATCCATCTGTTGTACCATGACCACATGTGGTGGATACATGCATGTGCGAGAATGTTCAATATGAGACTGATTTACATACATGCAAGAAGACACTGATATATTAAACACTTGAGGAGCCTCAGAGGGAGAAGTAACTTCAACAGTATCACACATATGTTTACATGTTAACAAGTTGCACTTCGTACACAAATCAGATAGTGCCTGAAATCTGTTTATAGAGTTATAAATATTACATTGAAAAGTATACACATATTCTAAGGCATTTTTTTGCTGGATATTTGTTGCATAGGCCTGTACATCATTGCCTTCTACCTATTGGTATGTACACAACTTTTGCTTATGTCCTAGTTTGTTACAACAAATCTGTTTTCCATGCAGACTATCGATGGGCTACAATGTATTATCCTATATATAATTGATGGGCTATAAAGTATTATCCCATATATAATTGATGGGCTATAATGTATTTTATATAATTAATGGGCTATAATGTTTTATCCTATATGTAATTGATGGGCTATAATGTATTTTATATAATTAATGGGCTATAATGTTTTATCCTATATATAATTGATGGGCTATAATGTATTTTATATAATTGATGGGCTATAATGTTTTATCCTATATATAACTGATGGCCATTTGTTATGGATATTCACAGTAGTGAGGTGTTTGTTTCAAATTGGTATGCAAAAGGATGTCATATTATTAAAGATGTTGATAATGTATGCAAGTAACAACAAAAACCATACACAATATTATTTATGTGTTTCCATTTTTGTTTTGATAACTGATTTACTCTTCTACAAGGTTAGTCTACAATGATTAAAGAAAATAAGACATATATTAAACTAATGGAGAACAAAGTCAGATTTTAACAACAGATTGTGACTCAGTACTTGCTGCAGAGTCCAGGAATTGTAGAATATTACAAATCTTAAATTGTTCATATGATTAACAAAACCTTGTAAATATTTTTTTTTAAATTACCTGCATGAGATGATAGTTCTGATATCTTGTTATTGAAAGATAACAACTGTCTATTAGTTATAAAATTATTCTCTGTATGTTTGTATGCCATTTTGATAGGGTGGCAAAGAACTTACAATTATCTTAAAAGTCCAGTTGCTGACACAAATATCAATAAATTGTGGGAACAAATTAAATGGAGCTAATAGAAAATAAAATTTACTCAACTGAAAGAGATGGCTAACTCAACAAACTATATAGCTATTACACAATCAAGTGAGAGAAAGAATTGACTACAGAATGGTTTATTTCAACGACGTGGATGATCAGTGTCAAACAGATATTGTTCACATGCTGGCAGATTATGAAAAATACAACATTGGATACAAATATATTTTGACAGTGATAAATATGTTCTACAAATATGACTGTTTTGAAAAAGTGGAGAAAAGTATAATAACATACATGATATCTTTATACTGGCCAGAAAAGGAACCCATTAAATGATTTTCAACTTAGATTTTAAAATAACATTTGGAATGGAATGGTTTGGCAGAACCCTAATACTATGGTATGGAAGTTTGGTTGTTTCAGTCAGAAATAAACCCCAAAATGTGTTTACTTTATATCAATTTTAACTGAAAATTGCAATAATGATGAGTATAGATCAATATATAACAGAAAGGATTAAAGAATACAAGACAATGTTTAAAAGAGTTAAATTCCTAAATTTATCACTGAAATATTTAAAATCATGCACATTAGGTCATCCAGCCATTTACAAATTGGAGGATCTAAAGGGAGAAGATATGTAAACAGAACAAAAGTTATGTCCGTATGACAAACATGATACCAGTCACAAACTGAAAAGATTTTAAAGCAAAAGATGTGATTGGTGAAACTTGTGGTCTGATGAGCGCAGAAAATATGATGAATCTGTTACCAGATGTTAAAAAGCAAAAACATGCCATTAAAGTACATGATGCGAGTACAATACAGATGTAGAAGTACAAAGGAAAACGAAAACGTTGAGTGTTAGATGTAAAATAACAGCACACTAGATATTAAAAATAGTTGAAACGTGTGTGATATGTGGTGTTCTTTTAACCCTAAAAATGAGGGTACAAAGTACATCCAAAAACATCACATGTAAAAAAACAAATCCCGATGAGGAGACAAGAGTTTGCACAATGTCCTAACAGCATAATAAATGAGAAAAGAGAAGAAATAAAGAAATAACGTTCATAAATATGAATTGCTTTAACCTACATCTTAGAAACAAATATAACGTAAAAGATTGCAAGCTGGTCTATAAGATTTTCGACAAAATAGGATATGTTGAAAATCAAACAGGCGTTGACCCAATCATAGAGACGTGTACATTTTTGTTGAATTTCATACAAATAATATATATTAATCATCCCACTATGCCATAAACTATGCATTGTTTCCAGGAAAAAACATTTGTCATGTACGATATCAATGCATCCATACAACGTTCAATCACAGAATTACTACAAAATCAACCAAAATAAATTGATAGGTTAAGACTTTTTATACATATGCATACTATAAAATCCAGTAAATATTTTACATTGTATATATACAGATTCTGAAGATACTGTTTTCTCAGAACTTAATTTGATATCTAATAGTAATTTAAATAAATCAACCCCAATCAATATAACAACATTTGATTACGCTAGCACACGTGCAAAGCACGATGTTGACGACGAAGTCCATTCATGTTGGAGCAATAAGTACCAGAGGAGCGAAATACTGTCACTGTGTTTGTTACGATTAGTTGTAAAATGTTACAAATGCAGCAGAGAAAACTGAAGGAGGAAATGGAAATTATATAAAGTATACCATTCACGTAAAGAGTGTATGATGTGAACGAAAACTAAGCGATATGTTAGTAGATGAAATGAAAATATTAGAGAAAGTTACAAAATTATATGTGAATGTGGACAATTAATATGTTAAGTCCTTTTGTTTTTCCAGTACTTGTATGAATCTAAATAATGGATATCAGATGCAGACATATAGAAAATACCACTTTTGTAGACTCTATAGACAAGTTAGATCAATCGAGTCAAAGGAACAGGATCTAGTCCTAAAATAATGGACCAAAATCCCACAGTAATAGACTGTAATCCTAAACTAGCAAGATACATTAATAAAGCAATAGATTGTAATCCTGTGTGACCATGTCTCCATGATGCGTCGTTTCTAAAACCACGGAGTTCGGATTTAAAAAACAAACACCTGGAAGTCAATGGATGGAATATTTTCAATATTGCACATGACTGAATGTTTTGCGTTAAAGCTTAAAGATTTTGTATTGAATTGTAAACAGATCTGAAGATTTCATCATTATGACATACTTGTTTTCTTTTTTATGTTCTTTCTAGCGTTTTCGATTTTAATTCTTCCATCTTTTGTACATTTTATTTATGGTGCTCCCGTTTTCCCTATACCACATTTCATATACATATCATAACAACGTTTACAATAACAACTGGTTATCTGAAAAGCTAATTTTAACTGCTTCACACATAAGACATTACTTAAAATCCGTCTCTTTTATTTAGCAATTAAATTTCATTTTCTTCCACAATTCGAAATAACATTGAAAATCAGCTTACAGCAAATCCTGAAATAATGTTGAGCTAACCTACAGATTCACTGGAAGGTAAACAAAGTAAAAATGAAAATAAAAACAAGGTTGGAAATTCTGTCAAAGACAATGTGCTCCATATACACAATTACCCTGACGGTAACTTTATCAAATTAATAAAGATTCGTGTAGAATTGAACATGGTATTCAGCTGAGAAACTTTCCGAAGAATGTAATAATGGGAAGGCTGAAAGTTTAAATAAAAAATAGAGGATTTTAAAGTATCACAAGATGAAAGAAATGATAGAAATTCACAAAGCTCAAACAAAGTCTATCATTGGACATGTGATAGTATAGGATTTTTTAAATGTATTAATTTGGTCATAAAACAAAGACATTTCCTCACAAAGTTTTCAACTATTAATGTAAAAGATTTTAACACTAAACAGTTAGCTAAATCATGTTCTGCACATGTACCAGATGTACAGTTATAACAACAATAAAAACTATATATGAATGAATCTTACATTCCATTTCCAGAAATGCTCTTACATTTTCTGATAACATATATAGACATACATCGGGTTAAGAAAAAAAATCATTCATTCTGTTAATCAACATTTAAATTTACTCCCATTTCTGCATATATCATGCTTTGAAGACGTTTTAAGCTGTCAGTAGGTCTGCCATAAAACATAGATGTCAGTGAAATCGCAAACATATCTTTCATTTAGTTTCACTAAGTTCACAATCTACATCCTGATAGCACATGGACCTCAAACCAACAAAATTAGTAACACTGTACAGACAAGAGGAAATCAAACTTACATTACTAATTAATATTGGTTTTTGGTTAATAAATATAATTAGCTTTACCTGCAAATGCCAATAACTTCCCACAAAAACAATAAAGCAGAAAAAATAAATATGGACAACACAAATTACTATGAAATATAAAACTCTGTCCTTATGGTAGATTGCGCCATACTTTAAATAAATGTTATAGAGGTTTACGATTAATCCACCATCAAACATACTCATTATTCCAGCTTTTAACATATGTATGGAATATGTTTTTAAACTCATTATTCCAGCTTTTAAGCAGCTGAGAATTTATCACCGAATAACACATGGTCTATAAGAAATAAAGTTTGCTTAGAAATAAATACTTCTGTCCAAAGAGTGTCTTTCTTCAAAAGCTCGTGAGCATGACACGGCTATGTTTCTATTATTTAAGAAGCAAGCAAATGGCAATTGAAAAATAACATGACAGTGCAACCTCTTGCATAAAAATAACGTTAAACATGTTACAACTCCAAAATCGTGCTAAGTATGTTCTGTTGTACGTATAAATTTGTAAACAGATACCAGGTGCATGTATTTTCCAACTGACAATGGTCGTAAATGTTATACTGAAAATATTTAACGAAATTAAAAAATGTTCAAAGATATCAAACTCTCTGTGCCAAGCAGCATATAATAGTTTAAACTGGTTGGAGGTTAGCATGGCTTCAGTTTCAGCAGATTGATAATAATAATAATAATAATAATGAGGACTTAGTATAGTGCATAATCTTTAGAAGCTCTAAGTGCTTTACAACATTGGACAACACCTATATAATGATATGATTACAACAACAAAAAAACACCATGAAATTAGAAAACAGAAAACATGCTGAAAATATTTAAGCTAAGGAAATTTTTAGGTCTGTTCCTGCAATCGAAATAATTGAGTTTTAAGAATGTTCTTGAATGAGATCACCGTGTCTTTGTGTCTAAGTTCAGTGGGCAATTCGTTCAACATTGCTGGACCCTAGTATGCAAAAGAATGTCGTCCGTATGACTTCATTTTCATAGTGGGAATAATGAGGACACGAGAGTCAGAAGAGAAGCGTATCTTGCTGGTGTGTACACATGGGCGAGGTCGGATAGGTATGTTGGACTGGAGCCCGTCAGTGAAACGTAGCACAGAGAACAAATTGTGTGTTTGATTCTGGATCGAATGGATAGCCAGTGTAGGGTACAGAGCAGGGGATGTGTGCTCTGATCGTGGTACTCTACGGATGATCTGAGCAGTTGTGTTTTGAACTTTTTGAAGTTTCTGGAGTAGATATGGAGATGAACCAGACATAATTAGTTACAATAGTCCAGTCTTGAAAGTACTAAGGAAAAAACAAATTTTTTAGTGACATCAACTGAAAGATAATTGCGAATGGTGTTGCTGCAATAATTACCGGTTGTTCCTTTGACGTTTAGTAGGTCTGGTGCAATATGATTTATTACAAAACGTTTTCAATGACAAACTGATCAAGGCAAAGTTTTCTTAGATAATGAAAAAGTAATTTCTGCCATCAACAATTTGAACGGTATCGACAACATGATAAGAACTTGAATACAGCCGCACTCCGGATATCTCCCATCTTGGATTCGATACTGAAAAGGTCGAGCAACATTCAAAACTGCCATAGTGAATTATGCGGTTTCCATTTTGGCTTTTAAAGAAAGTTCTTTTGACCAAATCTCTATTTTTGGCTCTAATTTAATCATTTTGTTACCGGCATCAAAACTTTTTCAGGTTTAATTTAAGTGTGATACAAATGATATATGAGTCATTTCGACTTAGCTGATTGGTTTTGTTTAATAAACAGAATTACACTTTGTACACAAAATTCTAATTTTGAGAATGAATCAAAATTTTTATAACTTATTTGATTTGGCTAAATGCACAGGTGGCTTACAAATTATTGGGTACATTAATTGTCCATTATGATAACTTAATTTGACTATAAAAGTAATAGCTGGCGTATCAGGGCTGTTGCGCTTGCACCTTCTGCCGGGCCCCTTTCCTCTTTGCCTCCAACTAAGAAGTGTGACGTTCACACATAACAGCGGGGTTGTAGTGGCACCATTCCTGCAGCCCCAACCAATTAAAAATCACGACGTTCGTGAATAAACAGGACGCAAAAGTCCTTAAGAGACCTAAGCGACTTTAAACTTTATTCGATTCGATGATAAGCAAAGTATTGTTAAAATGATTTGCAAATCAAAAGATGCAATGGAAGTAACCATAAGGATTTATTTTTTAAAACTCAAAGGTAAAACATACGAAAAACGCAAACAGAAATAGCACACAAGACACATAGGAATTGAAGGAGAAAAAATTGGAAAGAAAGCAAAAGAGGGACGCGAAGTGTTGGGGATAAAGTTCTATTTTGGAGAAGCTTATGTTAATGATGGCCTACAGTACTGTTACAAAGTGAACAGAGAAAATTTTAATGGCAGGAACACATGCTGTCGGCACAACAATTAGAAAGTTAGAGCTATTTACAATCGATCTTGCGGGGAAAAAAAGGCCTCATCTGTGGCGGTGACTGACTCCCTTATAAGACAATCCAATTGATAATGAACTCGTCAATTATTCATTTAATTACAAAGAATGTAATTTGTTCTTGCATATTACAATGGTTTCAATGAATCAAGAAACAATAGATGCTACTACATAAACAATAAGAAGGATACAAATATTGTTGTATTCCTTAGGGATTTTGTTTTTCAGGTTTGAGATGCACATTAAAATGTAATTGGGAGAATGACTGCAAATGAGAACAGCGATGAAAGTGTTGATGTTAAATGTTTTAAACACAACTCATAAGTTATATTCTGTCTGAGTCACAATTACACGGACAATTTTCAACAAGAGAAATAATATACTGATTAGGTTTCAATATACTACACGGGCATCATTCACATCTGATGTGGTTAATCGGGTTTTAAAATCAAACATTCAAATAAATTACATAAAAATAGTTCAGTGGTAAGTATTAAACATTGTTAGAGTCCTGTCCTTGGCTATTGAATGCATTTTTACTGATGCTTTGTTTTCTGCAATGACATCGGTTTTTGCAGAGGTGTAAAAAATAGACTGAATATGAGTATAAAAGATAGACGTGGAGAAGTATGGCTTTTCATGGTATTTCTGTATCACGTCAGATACATAATACAATTATAACAGAAAAAAATTCTAGCAGATGGGCTACTTAAGTTAGGTTTTTCTTTAAATATTGCGGATGTAAAATGTCAAGTCTCAAAACAAGGACAAAGTACATCAACCGCTTCTGCTTGTTTTGTACAAAGATGTGTGTTGATATTCAAATTTCATAAGACTTTGGGTGATAACAATTTGAAATAACATGAACTAATATAAAATAGATTAATAAGATCAGAAAGAAAGAAATATTGGTGTATAGGACTAAAGCAAGGTTTAATGTTCTCTATGTTGTTGTTTATTCAACAGGAATCGCAAGAGAAAGATGAGGCGAAATATCAAACATTTGAGTGTATTTGCTACGATCTGACCAGATAATAACTAGTGAAACGGATGCTTCTGATAGCGACATTAAAATATAAAATCATTTATTGATCACTAAGATACTGTAAATCCAAAATGAAACAGTAATCTGAATATTTAAACCCAACATAGTGATCATGAGATTAAAAGTTTGTGGGTGATTTTAGCACCAAAATAAATGACTTGGACAACACAATAACAAATAATGCTTGATCTTTGTTGAAAGAGAAAAATATTTTTTTTCTGAAATAACCAAATCAAATGGAGGAAAATAAAAATATTACCAACACGTTTAAAAATATTATATTTCCTTAATTTTAAATCTTGTGACAGGCTGATATTTGATACACTATACAGGCATATACAATTTTATTTTCCTCGATAACTTGTTAAAATATCAGTGTGGTACCAGATAGTACTGAAAAAATAGACAACGGATGGAACAAATGAGAAAAGATTTAACCCATATTGAAGAAACAACAATAATCCCCGCCCCCACTAAAATTATTAAAAAATTGAAAATATAAGAATTTCGAAAATAACGATAAAGAGAGCATAGTTCAAACATTACATATAAGCCACCAGGTTTTGCTAAAAACAAGCTACAGACAATATATACTTGAGAGAGATATTTCGCTCTAATAAAAAAGCAGGATTAGACACCCCCCCCCCCCCATTAAACTTGTATATTGAAGATGCAATAATTTTAACTAGCACTTCATTGTTATTTACATTGGATTAGAGGTAATCAACCAATGCGTTACTCACACAGTATACCCTAACACCAGTGCTGATGGTAGAATTGATTTAAACGACTTTCATGGAACAGTCTTTTTGCGCTTCCAGCACAATACTTGGCTAATTACGGTTAATACGTAACTCCTCACAAGGAATAAAAGATGCCACTTTTAATTAAATGTCTCAATCAATTTAATACGTCATTATATCACATTCTCCAAGTACCAATAAACCTGAGAAAACATTACAGATAGCAAGGCCATTTCAAAATAGGAAATTTATTTGCTTCATTTAATGTAAAAGCAAAATAAGATGCAAACAATACAGAGATAAACAATACAGGTTAATGCTTGTGAAAGACATCATGATATAGTATGGAAGCAATAATCGTTTCAGGTTGAATGACATTTGTACGACATACTAAGATTGTGGTTGCATGAGAATGCATGTGATTGAACAAAATCATTAGAAATCATACAACACATTCTTTGAGAGAGTTACAATAAGGAGCTGGTTAAACACTGAAGCCATACAGATTGCAGTGTATAGCACAAGGTTTAGAATACCATTTCACTTTCAGATCCTACCAGAGCATTGCCCCTTCAATCCATGTGCTTTTCTGCAACATTTTAGATTTAACATGACACTGTCTAAAACTTCTAAAGTGACAAAAGGTGGTAATCAGATGACGGATTTGAACATTTGTCTTTAGTATGACACAGTTATAAATGCTCAGTCCGTAAGTGACAAATACACAAACGAAGTTGCTTTTTACTTTCTTTTATGACTTTATTACGCGAGATACAGGACTTGTAAAAGAAAGTGATTACTCGAAGTTGAAAACGTGATTGATCCTGGATATGAATTAGATAAGTGTTATTAGTGACTGCAGGATGTTTATTAAGGAACAATATTCTATTTTTGAGTAATGACTATGACAGTCTTTGCGAAGTAAAAAGCATCTAACCTAAACTAACAAGCTCCTCTAGTTGTATACATCTGAAAATATTCAGATGGGTGATTCTACAAAAGGAGAACTCTAATGTAAAGGATTTCAGAAAGAATGCGCGTTTTTAGTGAAAGTCTACTCCAAAGATAAACAGACAATGAAAAAATTGGCTTAATTCAAAATAGTCTCATTGCAAATGATATACAAAGAGATATCATATATAAGCTGAAACAAAATAAAGTAAACAAACTTTCTGATGTGCTTTGAATTAATTTATATGTTCGTAAAGTTATGCATTTCTATTGGCAGCCAAAAACGAATCTTCGTCATAGTTTCAAAATTATACTTTGTTCATTTCTAATGTTATACAAATTATTATTATACGATCTGGGTAAATTAATTTCCTATATTAAGCAATCCTTGTGCATTCCGAATTGTACGTTCCATGATTAATTCCATAGAAACTGTATTTCGTCTTTATCAGTCGGAAATGAATACAACTTTGACCGTAACTACTTTCAAACTCATCATGAATAACATAAGAAACGTCTATTAGTGTTCAATTTTCGTATTTTATGACGGAACCTTCTTCAGGCATTGAATTATCTACATTTTAACATAGTCATTTGTGATCTGGTAATTTTTCTTGCGTGTAGAATTAACTCAAGCATGAAAATATATTCCTGTCAATGATGTTTATTTGTCTGTGATAACGTTAATCTTAAACATATTTTTCCAGCATAGTGATACCTTAAAGCTTTATTGTAATTAGGACCACTATAGATAAATAAGGTTAACATGTCAGCATATTTTGTCTTTCTATTTCAGTTTTTCTTAGCTGTTTGGTGTAAATGGTTCATCCAAGTTACAAATATTTGCAAATATGTCAACTTTATGTTAAAACTTTTCATTCGCCATTTTTTTTAAACTTTACACCTATTAAAAAAGTGATAGCATCTATATACATGATATTTCCATGGTCTGCGGAGAACCTTATTTTTTTTAGTATTTAGACGTGTGAAATGTATTATTCGTATTTCTACATTAACATAAATTTACGGATCTTAATCCACATATAATTGAATGTCATTGAAAAAAATAATGCAAATGTATATTGTTAACATCATAAAACATTCTTCGTTTACTACTCTGAAATTAAATAAATCTCAAAGGTTTTTCTTGATGATTTCTTGATGATATCTGTTCAAGTGGCTATTTTCATTATTTGTTTTTGGTATTGGCATATTAAGTACTGAAGTACTCATTTTGATTTATTGACATAAAAATAGTTCCAGACATATATATCCAGACATATCTAACTATTTTGCATGTGCCAGATTTAAGTGTTTTGCATCATCGTTTATTGTATGCAAATATGTCATCATCTATTGTGTATATAAAAGTTATTGTTTATTTTATGCAAATGGCATCGTATATTGTGTACACAAGTCATTGTTTTTTCTATGCAGCTGTCATTATCTATTGTGTACACAAAAGTCATTGTTAATTGCATGCAAATATGACATCATCTATTTTGTACACGAAAGTCATTGTTTATTGTATGCAAACATGTCATTGTCCATTGTGTACAAAAACGTCATTGTTTTCTGCATGCAAA
Organism: Sinohyriopsis cumingii; assembly: GCA_028554795.2. Lineage (NCBI taxonomy): Eukaryota > Metazoa > Mollusca > Bivalvia > Unionida > Unionidae > Sinohyriopsis > Sinohyriopsis cumingii. The sequence goes on from CM068825.1 coordinate 147,449,030, forward strand.
CATGTCATCGTCTATTGTGTACATAAATGTCATTGTTTATTGTATGCAAACATGTCATCGTCTATTGTGTACATGAACGTCATTGTTTATCTATGCAAATATGTAATTGTCTTTTGTACACACAAAAATCATTGTTCATTGTATGTATATATATCTTCGTTTTATGATCAGAAATCATGATCATGTATCAAATGTACAAGTCATCTGGAAGAAGTTTTCGTTTTAAGAAGTAAATTATGTCACTGTCCAGCTCTTTTATCTAGAGAAATGCTTTTTGTTACCCTTTGTTGAGTTTTGAAAAACTGACCATTTAATTTCTGGTTCCAAGCTTTTTACATACCTTGTGCTTTGTTGTTTACTTACAAGTATTCTGTGCAACTTTATTTTACCTGTACACTCCTTGCATCTGTCATTTTATTAAATTGCATGATTTTAACAAGTCTTTTAATTATTATTTTATTGATTTGTTTGGATTGCAAATATAATCTATTCAATGAGAGTTTTTTTCTTTCTTTCTGAAATAAAGAACTATGTATGAAATAATAATAATAATAATAATAATAATAATAATAATAATAATAATAATAATAATAATAATATTATTATTATTATTATTATTATTATTATTATTATTATTATTATTTCTGAAAATATGAATGTGACCTTAAATATTATACTTTATAAAAATTGGGCTTTTGGGAGTTCAAAACTGCGCGAATTCCCGATTTGGGCTGTAAAGACGAATATATACGCTTTGAAAAATAGTTCAGTTGTCCTTCGTATTGAGTTTTATAGGTTTCTTTTTAGGGGAGGCTACTCTTAAGTTTACATTATCCGGTATGAGAATTCGAGGCGTGGAAACTGTTCGTGTGCTATAGTGGTGTTTGTTGCCCAAATTCGTATTGCTCCAGTAAGATATGAATCAGAAAGAACATGGAGATGTTCTCTCCGATGTTCACGTATATTCTTCGTACCACTTGAATCCCAACAGTTCTTGTGCAGGTGAATTCTTCTACAATATTATTTATCCTATCCAAATCTGTCAGACGAAGACAATATCATAAATATAGTTAGACCAACAAGTAGGTCTCCGCTCTTTTTTTCTGACAGAAATAAAAACGGAGACCTACTTGTTGGTCTAAACTTTAGTATTCGCACACCCTCCCGTTTGTGTGTACACCCCTACTGATTTTAAAAAGGAAAAGCACGAAGAATATAAAAATGCACAAAACGTAGTCATTTTATTGATAGATTTATAATTTCTAACCTGATTGTCGACGTACAGGTCCAAAACACTTGTCAGCTTGTCGGCGTTTCATTCTAAACGGAAGCTCCTGGCAAAACCATATTGACAGAATCGAGTGAAAGGCCAAGGTCATGTTAGGACTTTTGCAAAGGAGTGTTATGCATCGGCGGGACACAGAACAAGGCCTCGGCATGTTTCACACTTGTTCATACCAATTTTGGAGTGCTTTGCTACAGCTTGGAGTCAGTACACTAACCAGAATTAGTTGAAAATTTTGTGCCTGCAGCATCTTGTAGCAAGGTGCACTACTAATAGTAACCATAAAAGAATTAGGGTTAAGGTATCACGGTACCAATTGTTTTTCCATATACCTTATTGCTAATGTTTTGTGAAATATATATACTTTCTACCCTACCTCAGCATGCATGTCACACACTGTCATAGAGAATAGTGTTAGATTGTCAATTTGACAAGGACAAAACCAGGTACTCCATTGCATTTAAGAAAGATAACTCAGCTAGAATTAGACAGGGGTAAGAGTTATCTAGTCACAACAGACACATTTTCAGCCACGTGTACCACATTTTAAAAAAAATTATTCAAAATATGATCTAGATGTGAATTAACATAATCTCATGTGTTGCCAAGAGGCTCAACTTTTCTTAAAAGCCTAACAGAAAGTACAACTCTTACATAATGCACCAATCACAGCTAGTATTGTTGTTTATTTCTGAATACAATGTTCCCCACACATTATGCTCTGCCCACCTGGGCTTTTACAATTGGTACAATTATACCTTAATGAGATGATTGCAAATGAATCAGGGTTCATGAGATGATTGAAAAAGAATCAGGGTTAATGAGATGATTGCAGACGAATCAGGGTTAATGAGATGATTGAAAATGAATCAGGGTTAATGAGATGATTTTAATGAGATGATTGAAAAAGAATCGGGGGCGCTCACCAATTAATATGTACTTTAGGTGGCGCTATACAGTTTCACATTTTGCATAGGGTTAGGATTTTAAAGAAAAAGAATGTCCCCGGCTTTCCTCACTGGTTATACTGGCTATTTAAAAAAGACCTTGTATATCTTAGGTATAATGCAAAGAACCTTTAATTCCCTTTATTTTAGTGTATGATTGATGGGTGTACTATGGGTTATAGAGTATACAGCTTGGCCTTACTTCAAATGTGCACCTTTCAAAAAAGTGCTAGCTCTACTTGGTCATTTTCACTTCCTGAACTTCAGAGGTAAATTGTATAAAAAAGAGCTGATAACTTTTTTTACATTTTACATATTTGGTAATTCATTCATTGCACTTTCAGAAGCTGGTATTGTCTAGTCTGGCAAAATTCATTTTCCCTATTTTAATAGCTGCTATGTATAGTGTACTTTAGACTAATTCAGACTGATTTTTTAACACAAGGGAGCAGTCATTTTAGTTAGCAGTGTGCTTAAATCATGTAAAATTTCCAAAAGTACAATATCCAAAAGAAATATCATCCACATTACATTAATGTAGCATAGAGGTATGCCAACATTCTCTCCACTGTGCATGTTTTAAATGCGAACTACTTCACCTTACATATGTCACTCTCTCAAAAGTACATATTATCTGGTGAGCGCCACCATAAAGAAGATGTAGGTATTATTTTTGTATGATTTAATTATGTTTATATGGCTGCAACATTTAAGTCGCAAGCATCAAAACAATCCTTATGAATAATTCTCCTGCCTTTTCCCCCACAGAACAGTATTTATGAGTGTCAGAGTCTCTAACAAGTCCAGCCTCCCCCCCCCATGATAAAAGTGAGCTATTTTAAGAATGCACATTACATTTTGTAAACATAGCAACCAATGTTATGCTGAATGACAGGAACATGAAACTAGCCAGAATTATTTCTGAGATATCAACAATGAATTTTACAATCAGAAAAGGGAGGTAACTCATCAGCTTCATAAAGGTCAAAGGTCAAAGTGTAAAATATTTGCCTATTGTTTAATATGGAAGAAGCGAATTCACTTTCTCTTCATTTATTTTTTTTATTTCATTGCAAATAAATGAAAAGAAACATTTTCACCATATATTTCTGTCACTTATTGCAATAGTTTTAAATTTCAGTTGACTCTATTCCTATATTCTAAGTCTTCTAATTTCCCCATAATTAAGGTCATTACTCACACAAACGTACCTCATGGCAAATTATATAAGCAAGAGAAAAATGATCATAATTAGCTTATTTTCGTGCTTAACATCAATATAAAAGTACCATTTTATTCAGAACATCATACATAATTATATGAAAATTAAAAAAAATAATTGCAAACATTTTTTTATTTTCTTTAAGGTGGTGCTATACAGTTTCGCATTTTGCATAGGGTTAGGATTTTAAAGAAAAAGAATGTCCCCGGCTTTCCTCACTGGTTATACTGGCTATTTAAAAAAGACCTTGTATATCTTAGGTATAATGCAAAGAACCTTTAATTCCCTTTATTTTGGTGTATGATTGATGGGTGTACTATGGGTTATAGAGTATACAGCTTGGCCTTACTTCAAATGTGCACCTTTCAAAAAAGTGCTAGCTCTACTTGGTCATTTTCACTTCCTGAACTTCAGAGGTAAATTGTATAAAAAAGAGCTGATAATTTTTTTTACATTTTATATATTTGGTAATTCATTCATTGCACTTTCAGAAGCTGGTATTGTCTAGTCTGGCAAAATTCATTTTCCCTATTTTAATAGCTGCTATGTATAGTGTACTTTAGACTAATTCAGACTGATATTTTAACACAAGGGAGCAGTCATTTTAGTTAGCAGTGTGCTTAAATCATGTAAAATTTCCAAAAGTACAATATCCTAAAGAAATATCATCCACATTACATTAATGTAGCATAGAGGTATGCCAACATTCTCTCCACTGTGCATGTTTTAAATGCGAACTACTTCACCTTACATACGTCACTCTCTCAAAAGTACATATTATCTGGTGAGCGCCATCTTAGCGCCACCTCAGGGTTAATGAGATGATTGCAGATGAATCAGGGTTAATGAGATGATTGAAAATGAATCAGGGTTAATAAGATGATTGCAGATGAATCAGGGTTAATGAGATGATTGCAAATGAATCAGGGTTAATGAGATGATTGAAAATGAATCAGGGTTAATGAGATGATTGGAAAAGAATCAGGGTTAATGAGGTGGCGCTCTACAGTTTTGCATTTTGCATAGGTTAGGATTTTAAAGAAAAAGAATGTCCCCGGCTTTCCTCATTGGTTATACTGGCTATTTAAAAAAGACCTTGTATATCTTAGGTATAATGCAAAGAACCTTTAATTCCCTTTATTTTGGTGTATGATTGATGGGTGTACTATGGGTTATAGAGTATACAGCTTGGCCTTACTTCAGATGTGCACCTTTCAAAAAAGTGCTAGCTCTACTTGGTCATTTTCACTTCCTGAACTTCAGAGGTAAATTGTATAAAAAAGAGCTGATAACTTTTTTTACATTTTATATATTTGGTAATTCATTCATTGCACTTTCAGAAGCTGGTATTGTCTAGTCTGGCAAAATTCATTTTCCCTATTTTAATAACTGCTATGTATAGTGTACTTTAGACTAATTCAGACTGATTTTTTAACACAAGGGAGCAGTCATTTTAGTTAGCAGTGTGCTTAAATCATGTAAAATTTCCAAAAGTACAATATCCAAAAGAAATATCATCCACATTACATTAATGTAGCATAGAGGTATGCAAACATTCTCTCCACTGTGCATGTTTTAAATGCGAACTACTTCACCTTACATATGTCACTCTCTCAAAAGTACATATTATCTGGTGAGCGCCACCATAAAGAAGATGTAGGTATTATTTTTTTATGATTTAATTATGTTTATATGGCTGAAACATTTAAGTCGCAAGCATCAAAACAATCCTTATGAATAATTCTCCTGCCTTTTTCCCCACAGAACAGTATTTATGAGTGTCAGAGTCTCTAACAAGTCCAGCCTACCCACCCCCATGATAAAAGTGAGCTATTTTAAGAATGCACATTACATTTTGTAAACATAGCAACCAATGTTATGCTGAATGACAGGAACATGAAACTAGCCAGAATTATTTCTGAGATATCAACAATGAATTTTACAATTAGAAAAGGGAGGTAACTCCTCAGCTTCATAAAGGTCAAAGGTCAAAGTGTAAAATATTTGCCTATTGTTTAATATGGAAGAAGCGAATTCACTTTCTCATCATTTATTTTTTTATTTCATTGCAAATAAATGAAAAGAAACATTTTCACCATATATTTCTGTCACTTATTGCAACAGTTTTAAATTTCAGTTGACTCTATTCCTATATTCTAAGTCTTCTAATTTCCCCATAATTAAGGTCACTACTCACACAAACATACCTCATGGCAAATTATGTAAGCAAGAGAAAAATGATCATAATTAGCTTATTTTCATGCTTAAATGCAATATGAATGTACCATTTTATTCAGAACATCATACATAATTATATGAAAATAAAAAAAAATAATTGCAAACATTTTTTTATTTTCTTTCAGGTGGCGCTATACAGTTTCTCATTTTGCATAGGGTTAGGAATTTAAAGAAAAAGAATGTCCCCGGCTTTCCTCACTGGTTATACTGGCTATTTAAAAAAGACCTTGTATATCTTAGGTATAATGCAAAGAACCTTTAATTCCCTTTATTTTGGTGTATGATTGATGGGTGTACTATGGGTTATAGAGTATACAGCTTGGCCTTACTTCAAATGTGCATCTTTCAAAAAAGTGCTAGCTCTACTTGGTCATTTTCACTTCCTGAACTTCAGAGGTCAATTGTATAAAAAAGAGCTGATAACTTTTTTTACATTTTATATATTTGGTAATTCATTCATTGCACTTTCAGAAGCTGGTATTGTCTAGTCTGGCAAAATTCATTTTCCCTATTTTAATAGCTGCTATGTATAGTGTACTTTAGACTAATTCAGACTGATTTTTTAACACAAGGGAGCAGTCATTTTAGTTAGCAGTGTGCTTAAATCATGTAAAATTTCCAAAAGTACAATATCCAAAAGAAATATCATCCACATTACATTAATGTAGCATAGAGGTATGCAAACATTCTCTCCACTGTGCATGTTTTAAATGCGAACTACTTCACCTTACATACGTCACTCTCTCAAAAGTACATATTATCTGGTGAGCGCCACCTAAGATGATTGCAGATGAATCAGGGTTAATGAGATGATTGCAAATGAATCAGGGTTAATGAGATGATTGAAAATGAATCAGGGTTAATGAGATGATTGAAAAAGAATCAGGGTTAATGAGGTGGTGCTCTACAGTTTCGCATTTTGCATAGGTTAGGATTTTAAAGAAAAAGAATGTCCCCGGCTTTCCTCACTGGTTATACTGGCTATTTAAAAAAGACCTTGTATATCTTAGGTATAATGCAAAGAACCTTTAATTCCCTTTATTTTGGTGTATGATTGATGGGTGTACTATGGGTTATAGAGTATACAGCTTGGCCTTACTTCAGATGTGCACCTTTCAAAAAAGTGCTAGCTCTACTTGGTCATTTTCACTTCCTGAACTTCAGAGGTAAATTGTATAAAAAAGAGCTGATAACTTTTTTTACATTTTATATATTTGGTAATTCATTCATTGCACTTTCAGAAGCTGGTATTGTCTAGTCTGGCAAAATTCATTTTCCCTATTTTAATAGCTGCTATGTATAGTGTACTTTAGACTAATTCAGGCTGATTTTTTAACACAAGGGAGCAGTCATTTTAGTTAGCAGTGTGCTTAAATCATGTAAAATTTCCAAAAGTACAATATCCAAAGAAATATCATCCACATTACATTACTGTAGCATATAGGTACGCCAACATTCTCTCCATTGTGCATGTTTTAAACGCAAACTACTTCACCTTACATACGTCACTCTCTCTAAAGTACATATTAATTGGTGAGCGCCCCCTTAATGAGATGATTGCAAATGAATCAGGGTTAATGAGATGATTGAAAAAGAATCAGGGTTAATGAGATGATTGCAGATGAATCAGGGCCAATGAGATGATTGAAAAAGAATCAGGGTTAATGAGATGATTGCAGATGAAAAAGGGTTAATGAGATGATTGAAAATGAATCATGGTTTATGAGATGATTGCAGATGAATCAGGGTTAATGAGATGATTGAGCAACTTGACTCGAAGTCACTGGAAACAAAGAGAATCCAACAGCAGCTTATAATGTTATTAAAAATCATCAAAACCCATGTAATATCCCAGAATTCCTCACTCCTGCATCTTTCTTGAATAAGATCAAATCATTCTTTAAAATTTAGGCAGTATACAATCTCAACAAATATAGTCTTTTGTCAGTGTTAGATCCTTTATGGACTTCTATACCAGCTGCAGTACTGCTCCGTGGCCTTGTGGTTGGAGCATTTGCATCAGATGCAGGAGGTCATGGGTTCAATTCCCGGCCAAGTCATACCAAAGACTTACAAAAATGGTACTAACAGCTGCCTCACTTGGCACTCAGCATTAAGAGGTTAGTGTTAGGACTGGTCGGCCTGGTGTCAGGATAATGTGAATGGGTGGGACATCATGCTACATGTCTGTGGGATGATGCCCCAGTGCTAGACATCACTATAAACTGCCACACTGCAGACATCATAGAGATATGACTGAAAAATTGTTAAAGCTATGTTAAAAATCCAAATCACACACACACACCTGCAGTAACTGAGATGCATCTTTCAAGCAGAAGTTCTCCTCTCTGAAGATTTAAGAACAACTTAAGGCCAAATTGCAAGTACCATCTATACTCGCTGATAAGACAGGTCCAACTGCAAACTGTACAGACCCAGATCTGCTGCCACATAATGTGCTGGCAGATCTGGGTCCGTGCAGCTTGTTAGAAGTAAGTAGTAGAACAAACAACATGATCTGCAGGTAATGTTGTGCTAAGGCTGATCAGGATATTTGTTTTTTGCAGTTTGACTTCATGTATAAGGAAGTATAGACAGATCTCATGATTTCTAGAGCTTGTTGGGTTGAAACGCAACTGTCACTTCATTAACTGGACTGGCTAGACTGAGAAACTGAAAATACAATTTCATCATTATCATAATCATCAGTAAATGCTTCTATCAAAACTTTGTATTCTTTCCATAATAATGATGATAATTTAGATAATAATGTAGATATAGAAATGATAATAATGTAGACATAGAGATGATAATTATGTAGATAGGTTGATGATCAGAATGTAGATATGTGTATTGCCTCTGGACACTTTCCTTTCTTTGTTTAGTGTTTCATTCTTATAGTATATTCATAGACTGAACATATTGAAAGGCAAATTTCTTGAGCCGTGGATTTTGATGTATTTCTGCACATATAATCAATAACTTAAGTAATGTTATCCACCACATTGTTTGAGCTGAATAACAGATGGATATGCCATTGAAATATATCCTGTTTTGTATGTACAGTCTTAAATCAGTGGACAATGGTACCATTTGTGATCTTGTTCATTGCATATTCTGAGCTTTCAGATATCAGTGTCAAAGTGAAGTAGCTCAGTAAAGCTGATATGGGCAATTGTGCATGGAAGAATCAGGCTATAGTTTGTGCTAAAGGTGTTCAACTATACAAGACTGTTACACCAAAAGTTCAATACAAGAATTCAAACTCAGAAAAAGATAAGAAAAAGAACATTCCCTAATTTGGGAACTGAATCATGCCTAACAAATTTAACTAATTAGATCCCACCCATTTCTGTTACTATTTACTTGAATACATGCCTTTTCCTTCTGACAGTAAAAATTACTTGCATCAGTGATACTGGTAAAAAAATCTGCATTTTTATTTGTATCTTTCTATATTTATTTATTTGTTTTTGATTTTGCTGAAATTAGTTGACAACAATAACCTTTATTAAACCTCGTCATATTTGGAGAGTAGAAAAAAACACAATAAAAAGCATGCAGAAAGTTTATTAATTTCTTAAAATAGACTATAGTCTGTAATATATCTACAGCAAAGATTGTTTTCCCAGATTGGAATAGGGTCATAACACATTTTCTTCTTTATGAAAATTTAAAAAAGAACATACATAAAACATTTGTCTATGAATGAATGGAATTTGATTTTTTTAAAGGGTCATCTTATGAGATTCCATTAGACATAACCAATGTCACAAACCAAAGATTAGGTGGTCAGTGATTTATAATTTCTGCTCTGTTCAATATAATGACTAAAGCATGCATTCTCTAAATTTGGGCCTTTAAGGACCTTATTCCCATTGACTGCCATTTCAGGGGTTATGCTTTCTCATTTTTTTTAAATAAAGGATTTGAAGGTATTTTAAAAAATCATTTGAATGGGCTTATTTTGAAAATTAATTGCAGTCTGACAGTACATAAATGTGATTTGAAGCTCAGGTTCTCCCTAGATTGACAGTAGAAACTCGGGTTCTCCCGCGATTGAGAGTACAAAAATGTGACATGAAACTCAGGTAGAAAAATTAAGCTAAATATAAATAGATCAGTGGTATATGTACCTAGAGCCCAGACTTCACCTCAAAGACTGCTGTGGTTAGTTACAGTTCCACAATATTTCTGAAATAAATGTTTTATACATTAGTAGATAATTTAACCTACAGTAGTGTCTACCACTAAGATGTTATTCTAATAGTATACCTCCCCATCAGAGAGAGACGGACACATATACATTACATATATCTCAAAATGCTATAATGGTCATTATTTGATGACTTTTCAGTGACTCGTGTCAGAATTTGTATCCCTAACAATGCAGTTAATGAGCCATGGAAAAAGGGAGAGCACCAGTACTGTGATAGAGGTGGCACTGAGCCATTGGGCTCTAAGGAGACAAGGGTCAAGCCAGGGTCTCTTCATTTACAAAGCAGTGAGAAGTTACAGGGAAATGTTATGCATAAATATGTAAGTAAAACAATCTGATATGTACAGTGCAGTCATAATTATCGAAACCCTAATTAGTAAAATTCTTGAAGGAACCTAAATAACAGAAATATCATAGGATATCTGTTACTTTCTTTTATGCAATATTGTATTATTCATACCATCCTTATGTCCCTTTATCAGTTTAGAAAAATGACAATGATTTATTGTTTGTATATAAATATCAGAAATGCCATGGAATTGAAGTTATTGTATTGGTTCGTTATAAATATCAGAAATGCTGTGGAAATTGAAGCTGAACATGCCTGGTACAATGAGTAAATTTTCAAGTATAGAAAAGTCTTAATTTACTTTCAAATGATTATGTTATTAACATTTTTATTTCTGTCTTTATTGACAGTCATTCTTAATTTTAAAAAATTCTCAGGTCTGCTGGTGCTTTTTAAAAATGGCTTTTACTGTATTTCATTTCAGCTCAGGTTTCTTCAACCAAAGTTTTTTCCTGGGCGTTCTGCATTTTGTATTCCCATCTACATCTGACTAAATCAAGGCACAATATTGCTAAAATTTGCATGAGAATTAATCAGTTCTGTCAGATATTTGAAATCTTTAAACTTTCTTTTCATATTCCAGTGCAATTTATTTCCAATCTAAGTGAAAGGCTTTATAAATTCATCACCATGGAAACCAAAATATTTCCTGGTAATCATGACTGACATCAGCCTGATACATGTTATGATGCTTGATAAGTCTGTTTTTGAGAAAGGATGAACACCATAGAAACAAACCAATTTGCTAAATGGTCACTTTGGGACACATCAGAAGCTATCCAAACAGTATGAAATTACTCACTCCTTGAAGCACAAACTGATTGATTCACCCAGAAGATAGAAATGCATGATTGATCATTATAATCAGCAAATGTTCAAGTCACCTAGACTAAAATGCTGTGGAGATTCCATTAGTCTTGGTGTATAATTGGATAAGATGCTATGGAATTTCCATTAGTCTTGATGTGGAAATGGATAAGATACTATGGAATTTCCATTAGTCTTGGTGTGGAAATGGATAAGATACTATGGAATTTCCATTAGTTTTGGTGTGGAAATGGATAAGATTGCATTGATGTCTGTGTTATCGGTGCAGATCATAACAATATTCTGCATATATTTAGTTAGGGGTACAAGCTGCAGAATGCCCTGAACTACAGATTACATTGAATCAATTTTACATTGGTAGAAAGTTTAGAATCTTTTAATAAATTCATTATGAGCGTATTGAAATAGCACTTCAAACCTTACATAATAAATGTGAAAGGTTCAGCCAAATCTTGTTGGGATCAGAAAGTATGATCCTTTACAAAATTAGATCGTATTTGCCAATGGTTGCATTTTTTGTTTTGTTTTTTTTTTTTCTTTTTTTTTAAGATATTGGCTTATGCCTGAAATATTTGGGCTTTGACACTTATTTAATGTGGCAGACAAAATAAAGGAAATCATCTTCAGGGTTAACAAATTTTAATGAAATAGACTCTTCCAAGTCAAATTGCTGGCAGTAACAATAAACTCTTCCAAGTCAAACCACTGGCAGTAACACCTGTTGATCTTAATGTTAAGCTCAGGCAAAGATGTAACACCTGCCACTTAGCATTTGATCTGGTTAAGATGTGATTTGCCATCAATTAACCAAGTTATTCAGGTCCGAAAAACAATTAAAACAACTAGTTTAACTAATGAGGCATGTGGAAAATGAAAATGTTTATAAAGATGTTAATTTTGCAGTTCAGGAATGCATTGGGGCATACTAAAATGGGCAGAGGGATTCACTGTTGGGGCAGCAGGGCAGACCATTTTGAGGGGCAGGGTGGGGCACCCCTTTAAATCTTGCTAGCTGGAACACCTGATATAATCAGTCCAGTTCAAGATACGGATTACTGTATGTGAGTTGACAGCTTAAGGGTTATCATCCAAATTTGTTAATCTACTGGTAAATGGAATTTTTGTCATTTCATGCATTTGGTTTTGTGGCCTTTGGATGGAAATGATATATAATGTTTTGATGACCTTTAGATGTGTGTGATACACAATATTTTGTGACCTTTAGATGGATGTGATACATATTTTTTGTGGCTATAAAATGTGTGTGATACATCATTTTTTGTGCCCCTTAGATTGGTGTGATAGACAATATTTTGTGGCCATTAGATGTGTGTGATACATAATTTTTTGTGCCCCTAAGATGTGATGCATCATTTTTTGTGCCCCTTATATGTGTGTGATACATCATTTTATGTGCCCCTTAGATGGGTGTATTAGACAATATTTTGTGGCCTTTAGATGTGTGTGATACACAATATTTTGTGGCCTTTAGATGTGTGATACATATTTTTGTGCCTCTACGATGTGTGATGCATCATTTTTTGTGCCTCTTAAATGGGTGTGATACATAATTTTTGTGTCCATTAGATGTGTGATAACACTATATTTTTTGACCTTTAGGTGGGTGTGATACATTTTTTTTGGCCCTTAGATGTGTGTGATATACAATATTTTGTGGCCTTTAGATGGATGTGATAAATTATTTTTGTGGCCTTTAGATGTGTGGGATGCATCATTTCTTGTGGCTCTTGGATGGGTGTGATACATAATAATGTGCAGCCTTTAGATGAATGTGATACATAGTTTGTGTTGTGGCCTTCAGATGAATTTGATATAGGATTTGCAGTTATGTAGTTTCAGATAGTGGTGGCAACAATCAGTTATATGGGCTTATTATTAAAAAACACTTCTGAATCATGAAGTGGAATACACCATGTTTCACCTCTGATCCTAAGTTCAATCCATGGTTCTGATAGAATCAAGTGGTTGCCAATCCAAAGTCAGTATTGATGCAGAATTCTTTACTTTTATTTACATCAGAGACCAGCCATTAGTAATACTTTAGCATTTAAGAGTAATATATGTAAGTCGTGATCGCAGTGAATTGTATACATCAAGTTTGATTTTGAAATTTATAGCAGGTTGCAGATGGTGAAGGAGTAGACGATGGTTCTGATACTGTGTCCTTGGAGATATGTCCTTATTTCTTAGAAGATTTGGAGCCCAAAGTGGAGGAAAACGTCAGGAGCAGGAAAAGAGTCACTGAGGAAGTATCACATGATGAAGATGGGGACTTGCTTTTGAGACGAAAAAAGCACCAATCACAGGAGGATGTTCTCTTTTTAACAATCCGTAATTAGAAATAATGTTTTACATAAAAATTAATTTGGAATTTGTAAGTGTAGAAATTTTGAAAGCTTTTATTAATACAAACATTATGTCAAAAATGCTGGAGGTATCACTTTAAACATTTTGTTTCATAATTTTTTGATCAGCTTCTAAATTTATTTTTTCTTTATACATTCACAAATATAATTCACCATGAAAATGTTTTAGTATTTATGATTCACACTTTGTTTATTTCCAAAAATTCATTTTGTGGAATATATGCACAAAATCTAATTGACATGAATTGTGTGTTTTTCTTTCTTGAATATGAAATACATGACTTGTAGATCTGTAAAATTTAACAACCACAAAATAGTTGGACATTGGAAAACCAAAATTTTAGTAGCTGATAATAATATAGGTGTGCAGTTTTCTGTTTAACACCAAGTGTTTAGGAAATACAGATATTTTAGCAAATTTGAAATAAGATGTATAATTTAAATGACCAGTAAATCAGAAAGATTTCAGCAGTGTTTCCTCAGGACAGTACGTTTTCATGAGAGCCATAAAATGTCCTTATACTGAGGTATGTTCCAACACGTATACAAACAGAGTACTGTATTGTATGTCATGTTCCAACGTAATATACAAATAGAATACTGTATTGTATGTCATGTTCCAACATATATATATAAAAAGAATACTGTATTGTATTTCATGTTCCAACATATTTACAGAGTATTGTATTGTATATCATGTTCCAACATATATACAAATAGAGTACTGTATTGTATGTCATGTTCCAACATATTTACAGGTACTATACACATACAAATATATACAAATAGAGTACTGTATTGTCTGTCATTTTGACTTGGTCATAGACCTGAAGAGCCTTTGGATTTCCTGTTGCCCATTGGCAGTCATCTATCTTCCAACATATGTCCATCCATAAGTTTGTTAGCATTACTCCTTCTAAACTACTTGGAGGATTGCCATGAAACTTTGCACACAAATTTATCCCAAGATCTAGTTGGTCCTAAATGAAAATGCTGCCAATCTTACATCCAATATGGATGCCACAATGGTGAAATTCATATCACTCGTCTTCTTGGAAGGATGGTCATATCAGCATGGGATTTTATCAAAGACATGGTGTCTAGTTGCTCCACATTGAAACTGATATGACATTAAGTATGACTGCCATGTCTGCAATCTTGAAATTCTTGTTATCACTACTTTTGCTAAATGGAAAGTACATTGACATGTTTGTTTTTTTTCACCAGAAGCCTTCTTATGGCGTTTAGTTGGTCCTAAATGAAAATGGTGCTGATCTTACATCCAATATGGCTGTAATTATAATCATCTGCCATTTTTGGTACATGATCGGCTATACATGGTGGCCAATATAACTGGTGGAGGTAGAACCTGGGAAAACCATGGGAAGAACTACCAACCCACAGGAAGCTACTGGCAAGTTTTCTCATGTACCCACATTGGCTGAGCCCAAGACTCAAACCCATGCAGACAGAGATGGTAGTGATTAATATTGGTGAATGCTTTAGACCACTTGGTCACCCCCATGTCATTATGAATGGTGCCAATCTGACAGCGAGTAATGTTGCTGCAGTGACCATCTTGAAAATCTTGTTATTGCTCAGGACTATCAGATGGTTTCAAGATGGCTGTTAAAAAGAAGAAAAAATGGTCTTATCTTTGATTCTTTTCTTTTTGGCCAGTAGATTATTGGTCCCTTTGAGGGACTTATGGTTGTTTTTAGTAATAGTGGCATTACCTAAGGGTTCAGCACCATTATTTTAGCAAATCAGAAAGACCTTTAATCCAGGATGTTTTTTGGTGCAAATTCTTTTGAGTAGTTTTTTGTGAAGTGGTTGTTTTGTGATTTGAATTTTTATTTTACTAATAGTGACTATATTTGATTTCAGATGGGCATTGTTGCTACAAGATTTAAGGGCCTTCAAGCCAGAATGTTTTATGTCACATTTGGTAAAATTCTTTTGAAGTAGCTTATGAGAAGAATCTCTTTTATAGTTTTTCTAATTTAGTAGTGGTGTCCATATTTGATGGCATACTTGCATCATTTGTTAAGATTTGAATAACCTTCATACTAAGATTTTCTGCTGTCGAGTTATAGGGCCTAAATAGAGGATTTGACTTTGAAACACAGGGCAGGTAGATGTTTTTTGATCAAATTCTAGTGCCTAAATAGAGGATTTGACTTTGAAACACAGGGCAGGTAGATGTTTTTTTTATCAAATTCTAGTGCCTAAATAGAGGATTTGACTTTGAAACACAGGGTAGGTAGATGTTTTTTTATCAAATTCTAATGCCTGAATAGAGGATTTGACTTTTAAACACAGGACAGGTAGATGTGTTTTGATCAAATTCTAGTGCCTAAATAGAGCACTTTTAAACACAGGGCAGGTAGATGTTTTTTGATCAAATTCTAATGCCTGAATAGAGGATTTGACTTTTAAACACAGGACAGGTAGATGTGTTTTGATCAAATTCTAGTGCCTAAATAGAGCACTTTTAAACACAGGGCAGGTAGATGTTTTTTGATCAAATTCTAGAGCCTAAATAGAGCACTTTGAAACACAGGGCAGATAGATGTTTTTTGATCAACTTCTAGTGCCTAAATAGAGGATTTGACTTTGAAACACAGGGCAGGTAGATAATTTTTTATCAAATTCTAGAGCCTAAAAAGAGGATTTTACTTTGAAACACAGGGCAGGTGGATGTTTTTTGATCAACTTCTAGTGCCTAAATAGAGGATTTAACTTTGAAACACAGGGCAGGTAGATAATTTTTGATCATATTCTAGTGCCTAAATAGAGGATTTTACTTTGAAACACAGGGCAGGTAGATGTTTTTTGATCAACTTCTAGTGCCTAAATAGAGGATTTGACTTTGAAACACAGGGCAGGTAGGTGTTTTTTAATCAAATTCTAGTGCCTAAATAGAGTACTTTGAAACACTGGGCAGGTAGTTTTCTTTATCAAATTCTATTACCTTTTATACACAGGGCAGGTGTATAATGCACCATTTATGGTAGTCATGTTCAGAAGTTGAAACCTAAACATATTTGATTGACAAAGAATGATGCAAGATAGATGAGGAACAATGGATGATAATCAAGGTATGCCATATAAAGAGCCATGTTTAAACTGACTTTGCCTTACTGAGCTGATAACTACTCAGCAGAATTGACCACTTCTGATGGAACACCTCCTTGTCAGAAAGTTGAAACCTTAATAGAAAACTTCTCAAATCAGGCTTAACAGATTTTATCAGATTGACAGAAAGCATATAGGTATGAAGGCCTTTCAAGTTTGTATAAATTATCTGCCATCCATTATGGCCACTGCTACATGAAATTGAAATTTTTTGTCAAAAACACTGTACAGTATTTGACCAAGGTTATTGAAGTTTTACAACTAATTATTAAAACTAGAAAAACTTGTGGTTAATTTCTAAATAGTTGCTCAACAGAATTTGACCAAATGCCTTTCATATTTGTACAAGATACAGATCTGTTATAAAATATGACCACTGTTACTAAAAATAGACAAAAGTTTTATATGACTTCTAAAATAACTGCTCAACAGAATTTGAATTTAACAGAGAGCATCCTGGCATGAAGACCTTTCAGTTTATACAAATGGTGTCAATCAGCCAACCAAAATGGTCACCCAATAAATAATCACTAATCTAGATTCCTTATCCACTTGCACTTGCATTTGGTCTTCATATATGTTTCAGCTGGGTTAGAGATCTCAGGCAAATATGGGCTAATTAAATATCAGTTTATTATTTATTAAACTTTTTAAAGTTTTATTGAGAAAAATGTATCTGTACTAAGATACTTATGACAAAATATAACATTTATTGATTGATGTTGTATGAAAAATGAGAAGTACCAAAAATTGCTGCAGTTAGTATTGAGGGAAAACACATATATAATTCTCTATAGCCAAGAACTAAAAATATGCAGTGGCACGTATTAATTAACAAAAATAAAAGAAGATAAGACTAATTGAATGAGCTTCAAGGCAATATGTGGCATCATGTGTTAAACTGAGGGACTGTTGTTGCAAGTTTTGCTAGAGAAATAAGATATTTGATGATGATTTTTGTCTATGCAGAGATGAAAAGGATTCATTGTTCTTACACCAAAATGATTATAATAAAGGTTCCTTGTTATTTTTTACTGTAAATGCCTGTTTTACATTTGTTTTCTTTGTTTCAGAGCACAGTTTGGCAACAGGTTTGGACTCAGTAGGTGAGCAGGTAAGGTATTCGACAGAAAGAAATATAAACTTTCTTGCCTTCACAAGGAACAGAACTTTATATATATATATATATGTTACATGGATAACTACAGGGGTAAATATCAATTGGCATTTTTAATTGAGCTATCTCAGCTCAATGGTCACCCAATAAATAATCACTAATCTAGATTCCTTATCCACTTGCACTTGCATTTGGTCTTCATATATGTTTCAGCTGGGTTAGAGATCTCAGGCAAATATGGGCTAATTAAATATCAGTTTATTATTTATTAAACTTTTTAAAGTTTTATTGAGAAAAATGTATCTGTACTAAGATACTTATGACAAAATATAACATTTATTGATTGATGTTGTATGAAAAATGAGAAGTACCAAAAATGCATTTTAACCATTGATGGAGGATGTTTTGCTGCATGCATCATGTTGTTGGTTGTTATGTATATAGCTAAATTATTATCTATGTATATGGGTTAAAAATCAGTATTATTGTTACTAGAAGAAGTAAATTTGTTTATTTGGGTCAAAGTTTTGGAATTTCTTAATTAATTATACATAATACAGGTTATTGTTTTGTAAACATCAGGATCATTCTAGAAGATTATTTTCCATTAGGTAATTTTTTTTATATATAGAAAATGCTATTGTGACCTGAGATCAAGTAGAGAACTATATAATCTTGCAACTGTGAGGACTGGGCCATTTGTGCTTTAAGTTTTAGTAGAATCAAGTTTTATGTTGTATCCATTATATTTATATTTCAGGCTGGAATCTTTTTCTTTAATTTAAGTGATTATTTTCTCTGGAAGTACAAAAGTACTCTGATAAAATTCTTGGATAAAGACATTCAATGGAATTTATACTGAATTCAAACCTGGAATTATATTACTGTAATTCAACAAAAGACTGTTGAAACATCAACACTCTATAAGCTATAACAAACACGTCATCACCTTCAGTTTTGGATTTCTTCCACACTTGTACTTTTATTCAGGACTTTAAATTATTAGGATTTTTGTCTGTAATTCTTGGATTATTTTGGGATTTAATTTGCAATACCATAATTTCTTTTTTCTCATTTTCACTTTGTATTCTAGGGAAATAAATTATATATGTTAAATTTTACAAAGTTTGTTGTCTTTCACTCTTTTCTGTTGCTTATCCTAAGAGCATAGTCTCATAACATGGTAAAGAATTAGTTAAAATGATACCAATCACGCAAATATAGTTAAGCAAGTACTGTCTCCTACCTCTGTCAAATGCCATTTTTCTGTTACTATCTCAGTCTGATGAAAATATATCAAATCAGTATATACCCCATGATAGCTGATCATTGTATGATATATGGTAAGTAAAATTAAGACCTGATTGACTCTTCTTTATTGTAACAGCAGTAATCTTTATTTAATGTAGCATCACATTTCAGCAAGGAATACTACCAGAATATTAACTTTGATGAGTTATTAAGTCACAAACAGCAGATTTCTATTAGCAAACTCACTGTACATTATGTACTAGCCAACTCATTGTACATTATGTAATAGCCAACTCATTGTACATTATGTAATAGCCAACTCATTGCAAATTATATACCTGCTGAGGTTGATCTGTGGTGAGTCTGTTTGTGAAAAGGTAAAATGCTAAACTCCAAATCTTTATCTCACCAGCCCTGGATGTGAAAGCCTAAGCAGTTGATGTTATTTTTACAGATTGGGACTGCTTGGACACATGCTTATCTTCTAATTCCATAAATTCCACAAAAAGCAAGAGAATCTGAGTGATACCTCATCCACATTACTCCAATCAAGTGGGATGAATCATGAAGAAAAAAAAACTGACTGATAAATCTGGCAGTGGAAATTTCAAGGAAAACAGAGATACTTCATCATCTGCCCAGCCAACCAATGCAGCAGCTGTTTCATCTGAACCCAGAACTGTTGAACCTGCATACCTGGATCACATTAAACAAGCCATCAATAACAAATAGTTCTCACAACAAGTGGTGGAGAGAATCTCTTGAGCAAGAATGCCCTCCACTTTGAAATGGTACTTACAGCTGCCTCGCTTGGCACTCAGCATTAAGAGGTTAGTATTTGGACTGATTTGCCTGGTGTCAGGATAATGTGAGTGGGTGGGACATCATGCTACATGTCTGTGGCATTATGCCCCAGTACTAGACATCACTATAAACTGCCACACTGCAGACATTGTAGTGATATGACTGAAAAGTTGTTAAATCTACATAAAAAGTCACACACACCCTCCACTTTGAAAGCGTATGAGCAGAGATTGATAAATTTCTCACAGTGTTGTGAGCATGAACATGTATCACTGTTGAAGGCATTAGTACCTTAGATAGCTAACTTCCTACTTTTGACTTTTTGAACAGAAACGGTTTGCTCCAATTATTATAAAAGGCTGCCATTCCATCATTTATGACACACTGAATCAGTATATAAGACATAACAAAGACCTCTCTGATTTTCTGTCAAACTTGATTTCACTAGCCCAAACATGTTGGCTCTGTGTCCAAAGTGAAATCTATCATAGGTTCTAACCAGGCTGAATACGGCATGGTTTGAACTGCTCCCAAGAGCTTCAAGTGTTCACCTCTCATATTAGACCTGCTTTCTGTTCATACCACCAATGAAGGCAGAATTAGCAAAATATACGCTTTGTTGGTTCACATAAATAAGCTATATACAGTTCCAATGTGATGGGTCAGTGTCTCTTATGACGCTCCTACTTCCATTCTCAAGAATCGGCTTCCACTCATGGCCAATTGATTATTTATGTTGCAGTCTCCTTCTGCTCAAGGCCATCAACAGGAAATCGTGAGAGTTTGAAGTAATAATGAAAAGAACTGAGCCAGTGCAAAGAGGGTGATCCCATCTATTTTTTCCTCTGAAAGGGAAAGGATGATATCCCAGCCTTTGTCATCATGGATAAGAGTGTCATATTCTCTGCATATGGAGAATCAACCCAAGATCAAATGAACTTTCAGTTCGACTGATGAAGTTTTGGGCAGTTGCAGCATTAAAGAGAAACTATTTCCTAACTGAAATTATACAAGCTGTGTACGGATGTTAGAGTTTACTTTCTACAGCTTCTTACGGATGCAACATAATGACTTCTGCTAAAATTGTTTTCCCTGTCCTTAAATCCAGCATATGGAATCAGGCTCCAGCTGGGTTCTTAACCTGGAAGCTGTGTCACATACCTTAGAGGACTGGAAATGTCCTTTCTGGGCAAGGGTTGTAACTCCCTCCACCTCTCACCTATTTTCCTAAGGCAGTGGTTCTTAACACATGGGTCATGACCCAAAACGTGATTGCCATGCTGTTTGAGTGGTCTGCAGAGATCAACTTTAGTAATTTGAAATTTCCTCCCCAAGAGTTTTTTTAGCATTTGATGGATGGCAAGGCTAACACCACAAAATTAATCTGGGTCACTGCCCCAAAAGGTTAAGAACTGCTGCCCTAAGGTATTATGCATTTGAAGAAGAAACTAATTTTTTAATGAAATATGTTTCTTTGATAATACTTACATGATTGTAATATTGGTTCAGCCTCCCAGCTTCCCTGCAGTTACATCTTAATAAGAGAATGTGCACTCAGCTTCACTAGTAACTGAAGTATTCACAGAATTTTTGGTGCAGTCCCTTGTCCAAGGAGAGATCATTCTGATTACCGCCTTTGTGGGCAGGCATTGTTTGGCTTTCATAGTTTACCTGGGATGGTGGGATTGGCAAGGTAATGGCCCTATACCTAAGGTATTATGATCAGGTATGTATTAACAAGGAAATATTTCACTCCAGACATTGGTTTCATTCTGCCTTTCAGATCTGGAATGGTGCAATGCTTATGTCAGACTTCATCATCCACAATAAAACTACATTTAAAGACCAGTCTGTGATAGAGCTTGGTGCAGGCACTGGAGTGACAAGTATTGTGGCAGCCATGTATGCACACACAGTCTTCTGTACAGGTAACTGGACTGGTTTACAGTTCAAAGTCAGCCAGTATGAAATGGAAATGCATGTTCAATACATTGTATGGGTGTACATATCATCCATAAAGTCTTGAAGTTTGGGACCAATTAAACTTGAATTTTGCAGCAATAAAATATCTCAGTTCTTATTTCAGACTGCCATACCACACCAACCCATCATACATATATGCAGACGAGTTCCCACTACCAAGCTCGACCCCAGGGGATGGATCATAATTCAAAAACTATTGTGCTTATATACAGACCATCTAAAATTTGAAGTCTCTATTGTAAATTGTGTGTGACAAACTGTGTGACATTAACCATGCACATCCAGATAAAACATGGGTATAAGATGTGACAATCTAAGAAATGTTCACATTTTTTTACACAAAGTTCAGTCAGAGTTTCATCTGGCCTTTACTAGCCAGTGTTAGATCTTAAAACAATTATGTTGGAGTGGGAACTGACCAGATATCTAACATGGGATGGGAAATGTCAAAAAGCTCAAAGTAAGCCTTAATATTTGCAAGACTTCTAAATTGAGCACTTACTCATTATAAACTCTGACTCTATACTCAGTATATATTACTAGCTCAATTTTAATAGAATAAATCATTAGAATTTTTAACTGCATTCTGAATCAGAATTAATTTTAAATAGCAACCTTTAAACTTTTCTTGTATAAATCATTGTGTTCACCACTGATTATTAGAAAATTCACTCTGAGTTTGGGTTAGGAGCTTTGTAAATAAGAGTTCTGTTACAAATATCACTGCAAGTGTATTCCTCTTTGTGGATGAGAAGTCTGTTACAGATATCAATACAGATGTAATCCTCTTTGTTGATAAGAGGTCTTTCACAAATATCAGTGCAAGTGTGGTTCTCTTTGTGAATAAATATCAATTCAAGTTTACTCCTCATTGTGAATAAGAGGTGTTAAAAATATGAATGCAAGTGTATTCCTCTTGGTGAATAAGAGGTCTGTTGTAAGTATCAGTGCAATCCTCATTGTGGATTACAGGTCTGTTACAAATATCAGTGCAAGTTTATTCACTATTGTAAATAAGAGGTCTGTTATAAATATCAGTGCAAGTGTATTCCTCTTTGTGGATAATAGGTCTGTTACAAATATCAGTGCAAGTGTGGTCCTCTTTGTGAATAAATATCAATGCAAGTTTATTCATTATTGTGAATAAGAGGTCTGTTATAAATATCAGTGCAAGTGTATTCCTCTTTGTGGGTAAGAGGTCTGTAACAAATATCAGTGCAAGTTTATTCCTTATCGTGAATAAATGGTCTGTTACAGATAGCATTGCAAGTGTATTCCTCGTTGTGAATAAGAGGTCTGTTACAAATATCAGTTAAGTTGTTTTCCTCATTGTGGATAAGAGGTCTGCTACAGATATCAGTGTAAGTGTTTTCCTCATTGTGAATAAGAGGTATTTTATAAATATAAAATCAAGTGTATTCCTCTTTGTAAATAAGAGGTCTGGTACAAATATTAGTGCAAGCTTATTCCTCATTGTGGATAAGAGGTCTGCTACAAATATCAATACAAGTGTAATCCTTTTTGTATAATAATAATGTGCACCAAGTACTATATGCTTATTGTTTAAGTTTGCCTCTTGTTCAACACTTGCTGTAGTGTAGATGTAATTTTGTTTCAGACACTTGCCTATGTTCTTGACAGCTATGGTGTGGAGATAGGTGCATTTTATTCCAAAATAGTTGTCGATGAAGAAATTTACATACTAATAGGTTCAGTCTCAGTGCACATACATTTATTTTGAAAAGTAACTAAGATCCATTGACTTTTACATTTGAAACAAATGAGTCAATAATTTAGTCATAATTCTGTTCACAAATTTTAAATTGTTGTCTCTAATTCTGTATACTGTGAATTCATTTATTTCATGAGTATCAGTTATATGTATTTGAAGAAAGTAAAAAAAAATTATTTCTTATATTTGTGAATATGCTTCTTGATGGGAAAGGAAATATTATTGTCCACACAGACATACAGATTATTTTTTCTTGGGTCCTTAGCAAATGCAAAATCCACAATAATTGGTACCCCCAGAAAAAAAAGTAAATTTGTTTTCTTAGTCACTAAGACCCGTATATTACTTTCTTTTCTAGATATGGGAGACAATGTTCTTCAGATTGCTAGGGATAACTGTGAAAGGAATGTGTCAATATACCCAGGCAGTCATCAGATTCTTGTGAGAGAACTGGACTGGTTTAAAGACATATCTGAAGGTGAGTTACTCCAACACATACTGACCCAAAATATTACACCACAAATAACTTCTTACTTGAAACATTCTTATACCTCAAAATATTATATTCCAGTAGTATGGTGTTGACCTCAAGCCAGTTATCTTAAATAATAACCTAATTTATATTCCAGTTCAAGGTTATGACATAGTATTAGATGACAGTAGGTGTGACAATAAGTTATTCATGCAACAAATTTAAATGGAATTCAGAAAAAATAAACTGATTCTGAACTGCAAAATATTGTTTCATATACCTGGTTTATTATCATTTATAATTCTTTGCAGATCATACAAATGTACAACTTAATTTATTTCATGCCATTTTCTGTAGGCGGATCTGACTGGTATGTATACCATTTGTCACTTGACTAAGAAGCAAAGAATTTGCACTGTTCCATGACATATAAAGATTTTTAAAAGAAATATTACAATATCTAAACAAAGTTATGGTCCATAATTATTACCATTCTTTATGGGCTAAATCTCTCTAGAGTCCATAATCATTACCATGCTTGATGAGCTAAATCTATGGTCCATAGTAATTACCGTGCTTGATGGGCTAAATCTGTCTAGAGTCCATAATATTTACCATGCTTGATGGGCTAAATCTGTCAAGAGTCCATAATAATTACCATGCGATGGGCTAAATCTGTCAAGATTCCATAATAATTACCATGCTTGATGGGCTAAATCTGTCAAGAGTGCATAATCATTACCATGTTTTATGGGGTAAATCTATCTATGGTCCATAAACATTACCATGCTTGATAAGCTAATTTTGTGGTCCATAATCTTTACCATGCTAGATGGGCTAAATCAATCTAGAGTCCATAGTCATTATCATACTTGATGGGGTAAACCTGTCTATAATTGATACTCATTACCATACTTGATGGGCTGAATCTATCTATAGTCCGTAATCATTGCCATAAGTGATGGGTTAAATCTATCAATGGTCCATAAACATTACCATGCTTTATGAGCTAAAACTGTCTGTGATCCATAATCATTACCATACTTGATGGGCTAAATCTATCTATAGTCCATACTCATTGCCATAAATGATGGGTTAAATCTATCAGTGGTCCATAAACATTACCATGCTTTGTGAGCTAAAACTGTCTGTGATCCATAATCATTACCATACTTGATGCGTTAAATCTATCTTTGGTCCAAAAATATTACCATACTAATAACCTAAGTCTCTGTGCTCCATAATCATTACCATGCTTGATGGGCTCAATCTGTTTCGAGTCCATAATCATTACCATGTTCGATGGGGTAAATCTATATATTGTCCATAAATTGTCCACAATTTTAACCTTCCTTGATAATAATCTAAGTCTTTTTGTGGTCCATAATCATAAACATGCTTGATGGGCTAAATCTGTCTCTGGTTCATATTAATTACCATCCTTGGTGAGCTAAATCTAACTAGAGTCCATAATCATTACCATGCTTGATGGGGTAAATATATCTTTGGTTCATATTAATTACCATCCTTGGTGAACTAAATCTAACTAGAGTCCATAATCATTACCATGCTTGATTGGGTAAATCTGTCTTTGATTCATATTAATTACCATCCTTGGTGAGCTAAATCTAACTAGAGTCCATAATCATTACCATGCTTGATGGGGTAAATATATCTTTGGTTCATATTAATTTCATCCTTGGTGAGCTAAATCTAACTAGATGCCATAATCATTACCATGCTTGATGGGCTAAATCTATATATGGTCGATAATCATTACCATGCTTGATGGGGTAAATATATCTTTGGTTCATATTAATTACTATCATTGAGGGGCTAAATCAGTCTAAGGTCCATAATCATTACAATGCTTTATGGGCTAAATCTGTAATTATTGCTGCAGTGAACAGTGGAGCATGTGTGATAGTTATGAAAAGACAAAATACAAGAGTTCCC
The DNA here is from genome assembly GCA_028554795.2 of Sinohyriopsis cumingii. Classification (NCBI taxonomy): domain Eukaryota; kingdom Metazoa; phylum Mollusca; class Bivalvia; order Unionida; family Unionidae; genus Sinohyriopsis; species Sinohyriopsis cumingii. The sequence goes on from CM068825.1 coordinate 147,474,958, forward strand.
CAGAACATGATGTTGAGCCTGTGACATATGCACCCATCTGTTTCTGACAAGCAAAGCACTTTTCATGAAGCTTGTACATAGAACCTTAATGTTGTTGCTGGCATCTTGCATCTTGTCATGCTTAAGCAGGAGAGACTAAACCCAAATATTATTTCTGGAGTTTGAAATGAATGTAAGTCAATGTTACCTACTATTTTTAAATGCAGTACTGCTTAAGATGAATGTACCTTTCAAGTTTCAATAAATGTACCTTCACAGTATAAATAAAATTGGGTTAGTTACAAAAACTTATCAGTGCTGAACATGAAAACTGGTAATTGGGACCTACTTTTGTTTTTTTTTATAGTATTCCTCCTCAATTTAATTGAACTTTTCAAGTTTGATGGCTGTACATGCTCAAATATTAGGTAAATATTGAAGGTATGGTTGTATAGAAACATTACAACAAAGCGTTAATAAAAAATGAGCACAAATTCATTGATTTCTCCCACAAACTAATGTCCCAATCAGAAGTCTCGCATATCAGATGATAAAAATTTGGTATATAGTACTACTGGGGGAAAGTTTTGCTTGAATGCAGCAACTGATTAGATGTGACCTGACATTGGGAAATCTTTAAAACACTCCTAACATTGTTGAAAACCATGCCAGTGGAAAAGTGATATCTGTGTCTCACCATTGTTAACACAGATGATGCAGAAGTTTGGCAGAATAGGACAGTGGACTAAAATAGTCATGATCTCTTTCTCTTAGTACAGGTTAAAAAGGGTAACATAGGGGATACAACTGGTCTTAGACATTTGCCTTTACAGACCCAATTACATGCCACTTTCATACATGTGAGTTTGAGTCTCAGCAGGACCACTGTAGGTATGTGAAAAGGCTTGCCAGTACTAAAGCTTTTTGTAGTACTTGAAAAAAATTGGTCAAATTTCTTGTAAAATTTTGGATGCCAAACCACAACCATGCTATATTGAAATTCGTATTACAACAAAGCTTATAGCAGGGTTCATTCTATCATGAATAGAATACCTTGATATAAGGTGACCTCACTTCAAGGCAGTCCACATGTATAAATAGATACATCAATATAAGGCAACCTTACCTATAAGCAGTCTACTATTATGAAAAGAATAACTCAGTATAAGGCAATCTCACTTATTAGGCAGTCCACTTTTATGAATAGAATACTTCAGTATAAGGCAATGTCACCTATAAGGCAGTCCACTATTAGCAGTAGAATTTTTTAATATAACGCAACCTCATTTTGAGGTACTCTGACTCAGTATAAGGCAACCTTTTCTATATGGCAGTATACTTGTATGGTTCCTGTAAGCAACATTATGATTTCATCCGGAATGTTCATTATATAAGGGAATATGTAATATTGATAGCTTTTATGGATGAACTAAAACTACAAATTTGTAGATTTATGTATATCTTGAAATGAGGGTAAAATGCATACTGGAGCAAAATTACATAATGATTCTTCGTATATTGTGTCTGTTTATAAAGAATATATGTAGTACAGGTCAGGGTGCTCGTTTTGGTCATGCATATATATAATCATTACAAAGTCACAGGAGTTTATTATCATTGTTCTACTGCAATTTCTTTCCACAAAAAACACACCTGATAAACAGTTCCAGGATGAAGCATATCAACTAAACTGTTCAAATCAGAATCAAAATAAATTCTTTCTACTGACATTCCTACATAGGTCCAAACAAACATAGCCATTAGCCACCAGACGTTCATCTGAAATAAAGAAGAGAACATTTTTATGTGCAGTAATTGGTCAATCATAAAGGCTTAAATAACGTGCCTTGCCTCGAGATGCACCATGTTGGCTAACCCATCTGAACTGGGTTGAGACTTGACCCTTCTGATGATGAGGTCAAATGCCAAATATTGGTACTCAGTGCTCCATGTTTTAAGGCTGTCAGCCCGAATGCTGTTATAATTTTTTACTTCATAGGGAGAACCGAGTCAGAATTTTACCTTTTGGAGTCAGAGCAAGAGGTTGTTAAAAACATACCTATCTTGATGGCAGCAGATGGTGAGTCCATTTTTACTGCTTTGATTTGCCATATTCATATGTATAATGCTTTCTTCTAAACTTTGGCTCAGGCTAAAGGTTATGGGACCTATGTATACATGTATATATCAATATATTATTCATGGCATTTAATTCTGCATTTGTTTACTTTTGTGGCCATTGGTTACACTTTTGCCCAATATGACCAACTTTAAACCACACCAAATGTAGGTGATATTCCAGTCAACATACATGTATATCATAAGCATGATTTACAATTAACACCAAACAAATTTACTATTCACATATCTTTAACTCTTTGCAGATAACTGTTCATGTTAAAAGGAATATAACCTTTTGACAGGATAGAGAACTGTGTTATTACTTACTAGGCTGCTCTTACAATTTCACATGTAGCATCCAAATTTTACCCTGAAAAATACTGGCATGCATGTGTACCTGAAAATGTCTGAAATATTTTCAGTTCTGGATCCAGCCTTTATTTAGCTTTACATTATGGTATTTAGTCAGGCATATTATGTTATGGTGTCTTTAGTCAGGGATATTATGTTATGGTGTATTTAGTCAGCCATGTTATGTTATGGTGTATTTAGTCAGGCATATTATGTTATGGTGTCTTTAGTCAGGAATATTGTTATGGTGTCTTTAGTCAGGCATATTATGTTATTGTGTCTTTAATCTAGCATATTATGTTCTTGTGTTTTTAGTCAGGCATATTATGTTATGGTGTCTTTAATCTGGAGTATTTTGCTATTATGTCCTTAGTCTGGCATATTATGTTATGGTGTATTTAGTCTGCCATACTATGGCATGGTATCTTTAGACTGGCATGTTATGCTATGGTGTCTTTATTCTGGAGTATTTCGCTATTATGTCCTTAGTCTGGCATATTATGTTATGGTGTATTTAGTCTGGCATACTATGGCATGGTGTCTTTAGACTGGCATGTTATGATATGGTGTCTTTATTCTGTATATTATGTTATGGTGTCTTTAATCTGGCATGTTATGGTGTCTTTAGTCAGACATATTATGTTATGGTGACTTTAGTCAGGCATACTGTGTTATGGTATCTTTAGTCAGGCATATTATAATATGGTGTCTTTAGTCAGGCATATTATGCTATGTTGTCTTTAGTCTGGTGTATTATGTTATGGTGTCTTTAGTCTGGCATGTTATGTTATGGTGTCTTTAGTCTGGCATGTCATGCTATGGTTCCTTTATCAGGCATCTTATGGTTTGGTGTCTTTATTAAGGCATATTATATTATGGTGTCTTTAGTCTGGCATATTAAGTTATGGTGTTGTCCATCTTTAAATGCATCTCTATGTCCATTGGTGTGAATTTGCTTGTCTTCCCCATAACTTTGTAATTTTCATTAAATATGTTTCAAGTTCATATCATAACTAAATGGTGTACACCACAGCCACTCACCCCCACATCAATGTCATATCAAAGGAAAATGCAAATCTGAGACTTCTGTTATTGTCTGATGTATTCCTTTTCAGCTTCTGAAAATATTTTTAATGAAACTCTACCCAAGTATCATTACTAAATAGTGTGTCATATATTATAGCTATACACCCTGCCTCAAGGTCAAATTCACAGCAGGGGGAAATGTAATTACATGGCCTGTGTCCATGATCTTCACACTAGTGAAAATGAATAACTAAAAGGCAAAACACTGCAGGCAGCAGCCTTAAGATTTAAATCACCTTCTTTGTTGTTTTTGTGGAGTCCATCTTAGTGCAAGACATAGTAGTCACTTTACCGGTAGTGAAAGCAACAGCAAGTACAGTTTGTTAATGTTTGGGTACAAGTTTTTATTTTGTTTATTTATCTGAATCTCATGATAAAATCTCATTATTCTTGACATAGGTCAGTATGATGACAGACCAATTCTTTCAACAAAATGCTCTCCCCATTTAATTTGCAGTCGGGGTCACAATCATAGAAAGTATATGTTACAGTTATTTTAAGTTTTTTCATGGTTTTTTTTCCTAAACTGATTGATCATTATTCTTTGAATCAGTCATTATGAAGCTAAGATTATTCATTCAGTGGCATGCATACTCAACCTTTTTGTTTTATATTGTAGTACTTTATATTTGGAAAGGGTTATCTTCCAGAAGTGTTTGTGAAATTCTTCATTTTTACATTTGTAGAACATTACCTTTAACACAATATAGCCATTAATGTGCTGAGCTACATTTAACCACTAATACTGAGGTAATAACCATTCCGGTTATAGAGTGAAGGTCACACATGTCACAGCAATGCCTTTTATCACAGATTTGAAATGCAGGCCCTTACTTTCTTGTAAGTGAAATGAATTGACATCAGAAAAGTTTAGTTGACTTCCATACATTTTGGCAATTGCTAGTACCAACACAGTATTTTATCTTGTCAAATTGAACACAGTTCATTTTTGGCAATTGCTAGTACCAGGTCAGTATTTATCTTGTCAAATTGAACACAGTTCATATTTGGCAATTACTATTACCAACACAGTATTTATCTTGTCAAAAGGACTGCTTTATATTTTGGCAATTGCTAGTACCAACACAGTATTATTTATCTGTCGAATTGAACACAGTTTATATTTTGGCAATTGTGATTACCAACACAGTTTTTATCTTATCAAACTGAACACTGTTTATATTTTGGCAATTGCAATTACCAGCACAGTATTTATCTTATCAAACTGACCACTGTTTATATTTTGGCAATTGCGATTACCAGCACAGCATTTATCTTGTCAAACTGAACACTGTTTATATTTTGGCAATTGCAATTACAAGCACAGTATTTATCTTATCAAACTGAGCACTGTTTATACCTCTTATTTACCAGTGTCAACGAGACCATGCATTACATAAATGCATAGAACACATTTGTCTAACATCAAACAACCTAGAATACACATTGACATCAGGCATAAACTTTTATTACTCACTTTATTTTTTGTTAGTTATTTATGACATTGATGCCACAGCTGCTTTCTTCAAGACCATCAAACACCTGATGTCTCACCCACCAGAGAAGTCTCTTTATATTGCTCTGGAGAAAAGGTACTTACCATATTAAAAAGCTACAAACTAGTACATATAAAATGGGAATTAAGCCTTCCATTATATTTTTTGTTTTGAAAATCTGTATTAATTGGAATCACAAGGTAATTGGTCAGTCTGTTGATGCATTAAGACCAGTTGGTCAATATTTCATTGGAAATATATAGGAATGAACTTTGTTTCCATGCTTCATTTCATCATTATATTCATTATTTTTTTTTTCTCCCATTGGCTGTAAGGTCAAATGAGCTAATGGCATGGTCCTTAACCCAGGCTGCATTATTCATCAACATCTGCTATTTTTAACTTCACAAAAAAACACTTGACTAGTTGCAACCAAATATGGCAATATACATCCTGGCATAAAGACTTTCAGATCTGCATAAATGATGCTGATACACTGTCTAATATGGTTTTTGTTACCATGAAAAGAAAAACATTCAAATGACTACTTTCAACAATGGCTTAACAGAATTAGGTTAAATCTGACATGAAGCACCCATGTATAAAGGCCTTAAAAAGTATACATATGATGCAGCTCTGTAATCCAGTATGGCTGCTATTACTAAAAATAGACAAACCTTGTATGATTTGTCCTGGTTTGATTTCATACAAATGATTATCTGAAATCAAGATATTAAAGTAGAGAAATCTTCAAAAAATGTTTTGGTAACCAATCAACAGAATTTCAGGAAATTTTGACAGCCATCATGTTAATCCATATTTCTTGACCAACCTCTCAATTCAATTAACTTGTAGGTATACATCAGCAAGGTGAATGGTCTCAGGGCCACATGGACCTCTTGTTGTTTGTTTTCATTTTTATTATATTATTGCTATATTGGTCATAGATCAGAAGTGCTAATGGGATGGTCTGTTGTCCATCATCCATCTATCTGTTAGCACAATTTTTTTTATCACTACTTCTTCATAAACTACTTGGAGGATTGCCATGAAACACTATATACATTCATCCCATAGTTGGTCCTACTTGAAAATGGTGCTGCCCAGACATCCAGCATGGCCACCAAAGTGGCCATCATGAAAATCTTGTATTTGTTACTTTTCCTGAATTGATGGTCGTATTAACACAGGGTTTTACTAAAAGACTTCTTATGATGTAAAGTTGGTCCACAATGGAAATCATGCCTTTCAGATGTCCAATATAGATGCCATAGTGGACATATTGAAAATCTTGTTATTGCTTCCTCATCTGAATGGAAAGTCACATTGCCATAAGGTTTTCATCAGAAGGTTTCTTAAGATGTCTAGTTGGTTCTATTTAAAAATAAGATGGTACCAGTCTAATGTCCTATATGGTCAGCTTAAAAAATCATGTTATTGCTTCTTCTCCAGAATCAAATGTAATATTATCATGGGGTTTTCACCAGATGAGTTCTTAAGATCTCTGGTTAGTCCTCAATGAAAATGGTGCCAATCTGACATCCAATATGGATGCCACAATGGCCATTTTGAAATTTTTTTTATTCCTAATCCTCCTGAATGAAAAGTAATATTACTATGGGCTTTTCTACTTGGTCCTACATGAAAACAGTGCTGATCTGAATTTCAGTATGACTGCCACAGATTCATTTTGAAAATCTTGTTATTGCTACTCCTTCTTGAATGAAAAGTAAAATTGCCATGAGGTTTTCACTAAAAGACATGATATATACAGGTGTTTGAAAACTTACATAAAAAATAACTTTGCCCCACTCCCACCCCATGACACGTTTCAGGTAGCTCATAAGATATGCTGACATGAAGTAAAACAAGCATAGTTTCTAACTTTATGGGTAGGATAATGAATGAAAAATATGTATTACTTGGCTATTTTTGCCTATTTCATACATGTTCATTCACCAGAAAATGCAGCCATACATGTATCAGCGATGTTGATTATATGTGTATTTTCCACAAGAACGACCATATTAGTAATCTCTCAGTCTACTTTTTAACCCTTTGCTAATCAGTTATCATTAAAATCAACCTACAAATGTGCACAAGTATGATTTAAGTGTCAAAAAGAAGTTAAAACAAAATTAAACAAGATTTTGTAATTAGAATTCTGAAGGTATTTATGACAGAAACATTTTGGTATCAAGAGTAGAAATAAATGTACAATGGTTATTAAAAAAGCAATAAGAGGAAGAGAGGCTTCATAGGGGTTTGTGTTGAATGCACACATAGGAAGGGAAAGAAGCAAGTACTTAGCAATATGCTAATCAGCATGATTAATATATTGATATTCTTAACTAACCATGACCTATTTTTTGTGCTTCTGTTTCTTAACCAAACCATGGGTAGAGCTTGCTGTCTCAGAAAATAATGGCCATCAAAGATTGTTTGGATACATGTCTGATATTTCCACGGTGACTAAGTCATAATTGTTTTATCATAACTGGTGAGATTTCTTTGACAGGTGTGTTTGGAATTAAAAAGGCAGCCACTTTGATTTTATTTGAAATCACACTCATTTCTCCCAAAATTTAGTACCCACAATCAGCATGTATCATCGAGTTTTGCTTGACTATTTATAAGGCTATTAATTGTAAATATGCTTAGTCCGTGGTAAGTAATGCCTTAGAGACTGGGTTTATTTTGTTGCATAATTCCAATGAATTTACTAATCCACGCCCACTCTCTGACATACTGTTTAATGAGATAGAGCAGAGCATCATTGTTTTATATCAAACCATAACTGTAACAGTGGCTTGAAAAGTTGGTTCATGTGTAATAATGTTTATGCCGACAACCAGTACATTTTGATAACCAACCACTCCTGGAAAAATTACATGTTAAAGTATAAATAGGATACCACTATCAAAAGTTATTTAAATTTAAATACTGGATAACATTTATCATGAAACCTAATGTTAGTATTGGTAATAACTTTGATCCATAAGTTTTTTTTTTTGCATTAGGCAACAAGCAAGGCGGCACTGCCTTGTTCATTAAGGGGCTATCCCATGCCAAAATCTCCAAAGAGGCCAATAGACTATCCACAGAAGTGACCTTGAAGTAATGACTCTTGACAATACATCTCAAAAAGAACCACCCATGAAAAAAGCTGCTCTAGATTATGAGTTTGATTATCTTGAACCCGATCAATGCAGGGTCACTATAAATAGTATACACTGAAGCAACAACAGGACATTGTTAACTCCAAGGAATTTGATCGACAGGGAAAAATTCAAGCATCCTAAATACATTGTGAATACATGAATGATAATTGACTTCTCAGCAGATCTGAACTTGAATTGACAGTTGCCTAAGAATGGACACCCCTCTTCATATGCTTCATGTAGACAAGATGACAAGATAGTTCAACAGGTGCTCACTCAATTTGACTTACAAATTCCTGTCATTTTGACAGAGTATGTACATTTTTCCACGGAGCTTGTCTCTAAAGAATGTTCAGACTGCAAATTCATTGCCTGTCAGTCTTGGTGAGGGAGTTTCATGAATAGACATGGGTCTGTGCTCAGAAGCAGGACCTTTCAGTGTTTGACCAAGGATTTGGAAGACAAGATAGCTTCATTCCACAAATTTGAGATCATTAGACTTGTGCAGGCCATGTTTGACAATAATGTTGTCATTATCATGGTTGAGACACCTATGTACTTTGATCTTGTGCCAGGAAAAACCGTGGACAAAGTAGGAATGAAAAGTAAAACGATTCATGCAACTGGCTTGAAGAAGAGACACATCACTGTCATTTTAGTCATTGCATACTATGGCTATGTATTACCCACCATTTCAAGGAGCAGAAATCTTGATCTCAAGCAAATCAATAGGATGGATAATCACAGAGCAAAAGAAAGAGTGGATGGACAAAATGCTAATGCTGGATTAAAAACTTTATTTGCCAATCAGAGAAGAAGAAAGAAAAATCACTCTTAGTTATACACTCATTCCAGGCTCACATCATTTATGATGTGAAGAAACTGTTGTGGCATAGAAGTGTTGTGCCACTGATAATGCCTAGAAGCCGCATGTCCAAGTTGCAATCTTATAATTTGAAGAGCTACCTCATCTGCAGTTGGACAAAATATGTCAGAGATGCTACAAATGCATAAATTCATATGAGGAAAAGCAAAATGGATGTATCAAGACAGCCTGCAAATAGACTGGATTGGATTATAAAAGCTATGGACACATGGAAAGAAAAGCAGACAATGATTATGAAATCTTAAAAGTTGTGCAGCATCAGTCGCAACCTTAGTGAAAGTGAAAACATGCTGATGACCAGTTAGTTGATATGGATTATGATGATGGCCGTCATACAGAATTTGATAGAGTTAGTTGATATGGATTATGATGATGGCCGTCATACAGAATTTGATACATTTAGTTGATATAGTCTATGATGATGGCCGTCATACAGAATTTGATACAGTTAGTTGATATAGTCTATGATGATGGCTGTCATACAGAATTTGATACAGTTAGTTGATATAGTCTATGATGATGGCTGTCATACAGAATTTGATACAGTTAGTTGATATAGACTATGATGATGGCTGTCATACAGAATTTGATACAGTTAGTTGATATAGACTATGATGATGGCTGTCATACAGAATTTGATACAGTTAGTTGATATAGACTATGATGATGGCTGTCATACAGAATTTGATACAGTTAGTTGATATAGACTATGATGATGGCTGTCATACAGAATTTGATACAGTTAGTTGATATAGACTATGATGATGGCTGTCATGCAGAATTTGATACAGTTAGTTGATATGGATTATGATGATGGCTGTCATACAGAATTTGATACAGTTAGTTGATATGGATTATGATGATGGCTGTCATACAGAATTTGATACAGTTAGTTGATATAGACTATGATGATGGCTGTCATACAGAATTTGATACAGTTAGTTGATATGGACTATGATGATGGCTGTCATACAGAATTTGATACAGTTAGTTGATATGGACTATGATGATGGCTGTCATACAGAATTTGATACAGTTAGTTGATATAGACTATGATGATGGCTGTCATACAGAATTTGATACAGTTAGTTGATATGGATTATGATGATGGCTGTCATACAGAATTTGATACAGTTAGTTGATATAGACTATGATGATGGCTGTCATACAGAATTTGATACAGTTAGTTGATATAGACTATGATGATGGCTGTCATACAGAATTTGATACAGTTAGTTGATATAGTCTATGATGATGGCTGTCATACAGAATTTGATACAGTAAGTTGATATAGTCTATGATGATGGCTGTCATACAGAATTTGATACAGTTAGTTGATATAGACTATGATGATGGCTGTCATACAGAATTTGATACAGTTAGTTGATATAGACTATGATGATGGCTGTCATACAGAATTTGATACAGTTAGTTGATATAGACTATGATGATGGCTGTCATACAGAATTTGATACAGTTAGTTGATATAGACTATGATGATGGCTGTCATACAGAATTTGATACAGTTAGTTGATATAGACTATGATGATGGCTGTCATACAGAATTTGATACAGTTAGTTGATATAGACTATGATGATGGCTGTCATACAGAATTTGATACAGTTAGTTGATATAGACTATGATGATGGCTGTCATGCAGAATTTGATACAGTTAGTTGATATGGATTATGATGATGGCTGTCATACAGAATTTGATACAGTTAGTTGATATGGATTATGATGATGGCTGTCATACAGAATTTGATACAGTTAGTTGATATAGACTATGATGATGGCTGTCATACAGAATTTGATACAGTTAGTTGATATAGACTATGATGATGGCTGTCATACAGAATTTGATACAGTTAGTTGATATGGACTATGATGATGGCTGTCATACAGAATTTGATACAGTTAGTTGATATGGATTATGATGATGGCTGTCATACAGAATTTGATACAGTTAGTTGATATAGACTATGATGATGGCTGTCATACAGAATTTGATACAGTTAGTTGATATAGACTATGATGATGGCTGTCATACAGAATTTGATACAGTTAGTTGATATGGATTATGATGATGGCTGTCATACAGAATTTGATACAGTTAGTTGATATAGACTATGATGATGGCTGTCATACAGAATTTGATACAGTTAGTTGATATAGACTATGATGATGGCTGTCATACAGAATTTGATACAGTTAGTTGATATAGACTATGATGATGGCTGTCATACAGAATTTGATACAGTTAGTTGATATAGACTATGATGATGGCCAGAGAACCTAAAAGAAGCTATGAATATGCTACTTGAAATTGATTAAGTAAATATATTTTAATATATTACAGCATTAAATCATATTTTCTCATTCTTTGATATTGTCTTTTATTATGTATGGCTTAATATAAAAATGTATTTATATATCTGCATTCATATGTACATACATACATACATACATACATACATACATACATACATACACTGAGACTTTTACTTGAAAATGATGCAGCAGAACATATTAGATTATGTCTGAAAACAGTTCTAGAAAAAAATTATTACAAGGCATTTAAAATATTATTTTTGCCCAAAAATTATCGTGTCCAAAAATTATATAAATACAATATTTGGTCCTGAATCAAAATGGTATTGAATTGATGTCCAATATGGCTACAGCAGTAGCCATCATGAAAATATTACTACTGTGCCTGATTGGATGATCAACATGGAATTTGTACCAAACAACATCTTATGATATCTAGTTGTTGCTATTGGGGCCATTCAGTATATAAAAAGGCCATCTTGAAAGCTTATTATAACAATTTGTTATGAATGAATGGTCATATCAACATGGATTTTTTGCTGAAAGACTTGTCATGTCTGTTTGTAACTGAAAATGGTACAGATCAAAGTTCTAATATGACTGCCACAATGGCAATCTTGAAAATCTTATCACTGCTTTTCCTAGATGGTTGGTTATATCCACATTGTGTTTTCACCACAAGACTTTGGATGTCAGGTTGGTTCTAAGAAGAAATGGCACCAATCTTTTATTGAATGTGGCCACCATGGCATCCATCTGGAAAATCTTTTTATCATTGCTCTTCCAAACAGAAAGTCATATCGAGGTTTCCACCAGAGGACTTCCTTTGATGCTTTGTAGGTCTTTAATGAAAATAGAGTCAAGTTTACATCCAGTATGTCCAGCAAAGCAGCTCATTTGAAAATGTTGTTACTGCTGAAGACTATCAAGGATGGTTTCAGCACTCATTAGTACAAGGAAAAATAGTCTTATCTTGAAATTCTTTTCAGCCAGTAGAGCATCAGCCTTTCAAGGGACTCTTGTTATTCTTATTTTCATTAAAGATGTACTTTTAATTCTTATCTATTAATGGTGAGTGTAAGAAAGAAAAATCAATTATTAATAGAATTCAAGTCTGTGGTAGAGATTGATCTATTGAGTGCAGAAGAAGATTACCTTTGCAATTAATGTGCATGACATTGTGTGGGTTCTGATTAACCAATGGGGTTTTGGGGGATTTACCCAGGTCAGTTCTTATCTGTTGGAAGTGGACAGGCATTAGCAACAAAAGTGACATTCCACTCCTATCAAGTAAATATCAATTGAATATCGATAAATTAACTCACACCAGAAATTTCCCTTTAGTTAGGTGACATGTTTGTAATGAAGCCCTTTGGCATATATATATATATATATATATATATATATATATATATATATATATATATATATATATATATATATATGTATGTGTGTGTGTGTGTGTAAAAGATAGGTTTTTGCAGGTTTTGGACAATTGCAAAAGGTTTTTTATGAAATATTTCTTATGATAGAACACAATTAAAACCTTTTATGTATATGTAGTCTTTATGCTAGAAGTATTATGGACTGTTCAAACAGTAAAACTTGCCATTACCAAACAGTAAAAATTGCTATTGCCAAACAGTAAAAATTGCTATTTCCAAACAGTGAAAATTAGGATTTGAACACGAAAATGCTGTCCAAGATATTAATAGTGCTGTTTCCAAACCTAAAATGACGTCATGGTGACAAAGAGGTACCCTTTTATGGTAAAAAGGTACATATATATCCAGTATTAACATTCTGTATCATCTCTACTGTACCAAGACTATTACCCTTTACCCCTTGCTTGCACATAGTCATTTAGTATCTTCTCTACTTAAACTATAATGAGACTATTGCCCCAGAACCCTTAATTGCATACAGCCATCCAGTATCTTTTCTATTTCAGCTTTAATGAGACTTGCCCTGTAACCCGTGCTTGCATAGAGAATATTAGGTTAATCAGCATCAACATGTGAACACCATATGCAAAATTTGAACAGATGAAGTTATATATTAGACTTCTGATGTTTTAAAACATATAAATAATAAATATTTATTTACTTTCTCAACAGACTGGTATTTACCGTGAGTGACCTTGACATTGCCAGTCCAGGCTATGAACACTTCAGAGAGTGCTTAGATATATTACAAAGTCATGATGATTTGAATGGCCCTCAGTTTCATTGTGAACAGCTTTCGACCACATTTCCACAATATCTGAACTACAACAGATCAAAATACCTGGTAAGTATTGGTACAATTACTATTTACATGTACTAATTAAGTTGTATGATATCTTATAGATTACTTTGCCACAGTAACATAAAATATAGATAAGTATCAAATACTGTCAATTTATTATGTTAAATGGCATACCAGTTTTCATGGATTTCATGGCATATGAAGTTTGGTGGATTTCGTGCATACCAGTTTGGGTGGATTTCACTGCATTACCAGGTTGGGTGGATTTCATGGCATGCCAGTTTTGGTGGATTTCACTGCATGCCAATTTTGGTGGATTTCATGGCATACCAAGTTTGACTGATTTCATGGCATGCCAAGTTTGTTTGATTTTAGGCATACTAATTTTGGTGGATTTCATTGCATACAAATTTTGGTGGAATTCATGGCATGCCAAATTTGGTGGAATTCATGGTTGCTACCAATCACAAATTTAAACACCCAACAAACAAAGATCCTTCTGAGGAAACAGTTTGATCCCATCCACAAGCCAGGAATTTAAGTACACATGAAACTGTCTTTTTTAAAAAAGAACATCATGAAAATTGATACTCAAAAAAATAATGGTAATAGTATCTGCATGTCTATCCATTGATTTGTCTGTCTGATGCATTCTTGTTTCTGCTTTATAACTCTAAACGCATTTGAGATTGAAACTTGGTTTATTTATACATCATCAGTAAAAGGTGTGTTGCATATTACACTGGGTTCTATTGTCAAGGTCATGGATGAGTATTTTAAGATTTCCATCACACTTTTGTTTTCAAGCCTTTTTTACATTACCAAATGAAACATTGTATTCCTTTACATCATCATTTGAAGGTGTAATGCATTCAGCATTTGGGGTACTATCATTATTAATTGGAGGTAAACATATTTACAGATGTTGAGTTCAAAGATTAGCTTTATCTAGAAATTTAGAATATTCCAGAAGCAAGTTATTTACAAATTTGATGCGAAAATAACCCTAATCCTGGTTCTATTATGGTGTCCTAGCTTTTTATATAAATGTTGTTTGTTTCAGAATTACTCATTTCTACCTTAACATCCAAAGTGGGATAAGTCTTATTGTTGTGTTCACTTTTTATTTGAGAGGATTTATTTAAATTATACTTCTTGGACTGTGTCACTATTTTGTGATTACTGTGAATTCATTCAAGGACATTTTGGACTATATTATTCTGATACATCAAGACTGTTAGCACATCACCACATTCCAGGCCATGATTGGTACATTAGCACATTCAAAACTAGAATTCTTTCTGATCACTACTGGAATTCTTTTGGAACTGTTTACTTTTTCAACTTATGATAGAAAGGTTAGGACTATTTGGGATTTGACTCACAATAAGTTCTTTTTAAATTTTCACTTTGTATTCTAGTGAAATAACTTATTTATTGAAGTTTACAAAACTTGTTGGTTTTCACTCTTTGCTGTCACTTAGTTTAAGACCATAGAGGACACATTCTACCCAAACTTTAATCATTTGTGTTCTCTGTTTGCAGGAACTCTGGAAAGTGACATCACGATTTCCTAAAACTTGATAACTTTGGAGATTGTCTTTTTGGCAAGTGTAGACATTCTAGTTAAGCAGATTGTAAGATTATGTTCTGCCACTGATGACATTCCAGTCAAGCAAGATGTCAGAATATGTTTTGCCACTGTAGATAATCCAATCAAGCAGGATATAAACCACCATTGACAATCCAGTCTAGTGTGATGTAAGAATATGTTTTGCCACTGTATGTTCATAAATACAGAAAAAACAAAAGCCCTGCTTGTTACAACACAACAAAAATGAGCAAGGCTGGATACCAACAAACTCCAGGATCTATTTGGCAGTGTGAGCCTTCATATGACCTCTCATGAAAAATTCTTGGTGTATTCATAGATAACAATCTTACTTGGTCTGTTCACATTAAATATGTTTCAAAAAAGGTTAAATTCTTATCTTTGGATACTGAAGAAAATCAAAACATACATTCCTCTTTAGTCTAGGGTCATCTTTTATAAAAGTTATATTCTGCCATATCTGTACTATCATAATGTACTTTAGGGTAATACCTCTAATTCAAAAATAACAAACCTTTTAAGATTCCAAAAGAGATTATGCCATATAATTCTAGATCAGTGTATGACAGTTTCCAGGATCCAATGAATAATATAAAAATTTTAACAATACATGAAAGAATATTTCTTAGTAAGGCCAGATTGATCTATAAAGTATCCAGAAAAAGCAATTCCTGTCTATCTAAGCAATATCTTTCACCAACGAGATGCTGATTGTACTCCAAATTTAAGGTCTGTTTGAAGTAAAAATTATATTATACCAAGACCAAAGATGGAATTTTGTTTCCAAAAAGTTTTCATTATACTGGTCCGCTGGTATAGAACAACATTCCCAGTGACATAAGGCAGGCACCTACCATTTCTTCTTTTCATAATCGATGCCTCAGATGGATGAAATCTTTAGACAGTTGATCAGTTCTAGTAATATAAACATTGTCCGTCTTTCTGTACTTTTGCATCATTTACACAGTTGAATTTTTCCATGCAGGATGATACATTTTATATATGTTTATGTGTTCACAGATGCCTGTGCATACATTCAGGCTTGATATTTTGATTTTTAAAATCACTTAATTATTTAGTGTCAAGCCTGATTTTTCACATCGTATTGTATATACTGTATATTATTGTACACAATAGCTAGAAGGCCCCAAGGTAGATTAGTTCTTTAACTAATTGAGTTATCTTCTCTAAATAAAGTCTTTATTATTATTATTATTATTAATTCCAATGGTATTCCAAATAAAATCCAATATCGAATGTATTGATGTGACTGTAGTCTTGAATGCACCTATGTGCCAATGACCTTGAGTATGATGATATACTAGCAGTCACAATAATTTAATCCAAAATGTCCTTGTCTGAATTCACTATAATTCCAAATGTTCCAGTCCAAGAATTTCATAAAATACTTTGTAATTCCAGTGATTAATAATGTGAATAAATAAATCCACCCAAACTAAAAACTGAACACATCAATTCTGCTTCAAATGTTAAGGTAAGAATGAGTAATTTTTCACCTAAACAACATTGTATAAAAAGCTAAATAATAGAACCAGGATGTAGGTCAGTCTTTATAGAATATTTAAATTTGTCAACAAGTTAAGGAATTTCCAGGTGGAAAACCATGTCCTAGCATCAGATTCAAATAAACATTTACCCCCAGATATAATGATCTGAATATTTATCCTATACACTTAGAGATATATCAGCTATGTATTATGTTATTTACAAAATAAATGTCATTGGTCAGGTACAACATGAACTTGATTTTGGACATGGTCAAGTACAAAATACTGATGTACATAACTTATAATCATTAAGAAAAGCCAACAAATAATACAAATTCAATTTACATAGCACTAGATAAAGCCTCAATTTTTACTGCATAGATTGCGGCCATACTAAAAGTTTGAGATTGAAACAAGGGACCAAAGCATAGAGGAGGGGCCAGACCACCCATTTTACTCATTGGATGCCTCTTGGCCTAGAGACAAATTCTGAATCAGCTCCATCACCATCGTGAGTGAGAAAGCCACAGCATGTCTGACTTACGTTGTGTACTGGAGAGCCTTTTCAGACTGGAGAGGTTCCTGGCATTCAATGATTCTGAGGATTTTTTATACAGATCTGGCAGAAGGAGTTGGAAACCTCATTTACTGTCTTCTCAAAAGTCCACACTTTCGCCTCTACCATCACATAGGGTGGGACAAAGATGAAAACTCCAAACGTTGAGAAGGACCTGACATGACTCTTTTTACCTGGGAACTCATCTGTGTCCACCAAAAATGACAGTTCATCATGCCTAGTCTGCCAGTCCATGGAGTCATGGTTGAGTCATCTGTGATGACATGGTAGGAAATGGATATATGGATGACTCACCACCGAGTGGAGGCAGTCCCCAAGCCCAATAGGAATTGAAAAGAAACATCAAGAAAGGAGAAGCATTGACATGATCCCTTCCCCTTCACAATTCTAACCCCGTTCTCCACAGGAATTAAATGGAAACAGAGAATGGAGGGGTTATGAAAATGATCCCTTCACATAGACCAGTGATCAAAACCTGGTGCCCCATCCTAAAATTGGTGTCTGATGTACAGTCTTTAGTGACTAAAGACCTAAAACAGGAGATTGGCACTAATCACAATACCTGGTGATTGGTGCATGACTCCAGTTACTCTGTGACTGGTGATAAAGGGATATATACCTGGTGAATGACACTTAGTTTCCACTGCCTGGTACACAGTGTTTAGTGTGCAGTGACTGTTGACAAGACCTTCAGTGACTGTCACTTGACACATTTCCCAGTGATCAGTGCCTGGTACCTATTGACAGATTTGATGGCTGTCACTTTGACACATTGCCCATGCCAAATAACTGACCATCTGTGGCTGTCATTTTGACACATTACCCAGTGCCAAATAACAGGTAACTGACCCTTTGTGGCTGTCACTTGACACATTACCCAGTGCCAAATAATAGGTAACTGACAATTTGTGGCTGTCTCTTGACGCCCAGTTGCTGGTGTCCAGTCACCAGACAAAGACCGATCACATGATGTATTCCTTCTTGGGAAATCCAATGAATGAGATCTCCTAAATTTAAATCCACTTGAGCGAAAAGACCACACATCCCTTGCATCACTACTGGGTGATGGCAATTTCTGTACACTGGGAAGCGCTGACAACTTCCATGTGTCAGTGATCCCACCCTAGTAGAAACAGGTACTTACATACCCAGGAAAGAGTCATGGCCCCTTCCCTTACAGGAACAGGTAACTTCCCTAAAACTGGAAGTGCATTAGATGCCTCCTGGAAATGGAGTGGGTCTTCCAGTGACAAAGAGGAAGAAGCAGGCCATGTTTTCCTTGTCTTATAGGGAGGTTAAAAGTCCCATACCTTGTGAGGCCAAAGACAACCAGTAGGACAAAATTCTCTGTACATACATGCATAGTTAGTGCATGTTATGCAGATGAGGTTTGTGTCACATGCAGCCTTGTCATGGCTGCATTAACCTCCATTGTGAGGCATTTTTCAATGTTGAAAGGAAATAGAAGAAATACCAGCATAAACCAGAACAAAGGTTCAGTCGGAAATACTTAACTGTAATGTTAGTTATTGCTAAAGGGATGAATAACAAATATGCAACACTCTGCTAGCAAGGTACTTAAAACTCTCAAATTCAGCAAAAAAGGAAACAGATACATGAAATTTAAGCAAGGACTTCAATGATGACACATTGAGTGCCTTAGAGACACAAGTAGAAGTGCATGAAGACAAGGAAGAAAGCTGTTGGAAGTGGACTAGGACTAGTGGTGCTAATTAAACTAAGTCATATACAGAACTAAGCTGCAAGACAAAATGGGCAATAACTCAAATGGCATGAGTCACTGCAAAGGGAATGGTGTTTATAGAATTTAAAGGAATCCAAGATAAGACCATTTTTTTAAAACTTGATTATTCAAACCATATTCATGATAACCTTCAATATATCAAATTTAGTAACAAATATAATTTCTTACAAGATATTTGTAACAGCAGGACAGAATTCTTTGTTATAGCCATTGACCATAAATTGTATCTTATGAAATGAAAATCCATGACCTTGTCTTAGACAATATTAAGATATTCACATGTGCTAGGTTATAATTAATATTTATGAGCACAGAAAAGCCCAACCCATTATTTAAGGGACATCAAGCAAGGTTTTCATCTGATACATAAATATACAAAAAAACTGGATTTGATAAGATTCATTCATACTTGTATGTATTATCATCCTCATGCTCATGATCCAGTACCATTAAAACCCAAGTCAGGACCTTCAAATCAATTACAAAGTGCTATCAACTTATTTGTTGGAATGAGCTAAATAAAATGTCTGGTCAAAAATCACTTGTTTATGTAAAAGTCTTGCTGTTCATAAGCCCAATGAAGTACGAAAATGCAAATGACCCAAGTCAAAGGTTAATTAAGTTTGGTTTTTAAAATTCTTTCATAAAAGTGTAAATACGTTGGTGGTCAGATCTGCACCATTTTCATTTAGAACCCATTAAAAATTGCAAAAAAGCATTTGAGATAAAACCCGATGTCAGTGCTATCTTTAGTGATTAGATTTTCAAGATGGCCATTATGGTGGCCTTTGGCAGTCTGTTGAAAACCATTTTCTTTAAAACAAGTTAGATATTGCTATATTCTCATTTTAGTGAAAACTCCATTTTGGAATCCTGGGTGGCCAAGTGGTCTAAAGTGCTCACGTTTACAAATCACTGCCATCTCACCTCACACCTCTGTCCATGTGGGTCTTAGTCTTGGGCAAGGCCAATATGATTATGTGACAAAGCTTGCCAGTAGCTTCCCATGGATCGTTGTTCTTACCAGAGTGTTTCTTTTATATTGGCCGCCATGTATAAGCCTATCTTGTGCTGAGAAATCGACCTCAAAAGTAGCAATATAAAGCTTTTCGAATTGCCATCAATGCAACCATTTTGTTATAAAGTCCACATTATAATAACTTTAATCATGCATTAGGCCTGTATTACAATAACTTTAATCATGCATTAGGCCCGTATTACAGTAACTTTAATCATGTATAATGTCCACATGATAATAACTTTAATCATGCATTAGGCCTGTATTACAATAATTTTAATCATGCATAATGTCCACATTACAATAACTTTAATCATTCATTAGGCCTGTATCACAATAACTTTAATCATGCATTAGGCCTGTATTACAATAACTTTAATCATGCACTAAGCCTGTTTTACAATAACTTTAATCACGCACTAGGCCTGTATTACAATAACTTTAATCATGTATAATGTCCACATTACAATAACTTCAATCATTCATTAGGCCTGTATTACAATAACTTTAATCATGCATTAGGCCTGTATTACAATAACTTTAATCATGCATAATGTCCACATTACAATAACTTTAATCATGTATAATGTCCACATGATAACTTTAATCATGCATTAGGCCTGTATTGCAATAACTTTAATCATGCATTAGGCTTGTATTACAATAACTTTAATCATGCATTAGGCCTGTATTACAATAACTTTAATCATACATTAGGCCTGTATTACAGTAACTTTAATCATGCATTAGGCCCGTATTACAACAACTTTAATCATGCATTAGGCCTGTATTACAATAACTTTAATCATGCATTAGGCTTGTATTACAATAACTTTAATCATGCATTAGGCCTGTATTACAATAACTTTAATCATACATTAGGCCTGTATTACAATAACTTTAATCATGCATTAGGCCCGTATTACAACAACTTTAATCATGCATTAGGCCTGTATTACAATAACTTTAATCATGTATAATGTCCACATGATAATAACTTTAATCATGCATTAGGCCTGTATTACAATAACTTTAATCATGCATTAGGCCCATATTACAATAACTTTAATCATGTATAATGTCCACATGATAATAACTTTAATCATGCATTAGGCTTGTATTACAATAACTTTATCTTCAGCCCCCCCCCATCAAGCGGGGAAAGCCCTATTTAGATTTTGTAAAGAATTGCCCCCGTTACATTTTCAGAGGTTTTTCAGCACCTTCTTCCTTTAATTTCCACACTAACCCTATACAAGGGTCATTCTGTTGAAACTCTTAGTTGTTCCACACTCCAAGTGCCTAACCAATTCGACTTGCTGTCGGCATTACCGCTGAAGCCTAACACCTCACGTGCGGTATTTTGCTCCTTTTGCTGAGGGTGTTTTGAACCGATTTTAAGTTGGAAAATGGGCTTGGAAGTGGTATCCACCTAAAAGCAAAGAAAAATCAGGACTAGGATGGGATGGTCCATATAGAATCTTACAGCAGATTTCAGATGTAGCCTATAAAATACAAAGAACCCCTGAATCTACGCCCATCATCGTGCATATAGATCATTTAAAGCCATATCAAAGTGATAAGATGCCCGATTGTTGGAATCTACCTTTGAATGCTCACAAAGACTCTAGTGATAATATCGAAGAAACTGACTGATTGCGCAGAGGAGCTAGACACGTCAGCAGAATCTGACATCCATGATACTTACTTTGGTATGAATTTTAGTCTGGGAAAATGCACCATTGGAGGTAAAAACTCCTCCAGTAAAGTTCTCCAGAACAGGGAGAAATATAAAGCCCCCAGCTAGATATTCCCCTTGATTATATATCAGAATGCTTTCTTTGATTGTATTGACTAATGCATAGTCAGTTGAATATGCATGTTGCAAATTGGCAATTGTTTATTAATTAATATTAATTGTGTGGAATATACATGTTCGTAACAATTGTTGTTGTCGTATAAAGATTTATTTTTTTAAGTTAAAGAATGTTTTACACATATATTCTCCCTAAATTGTAATGATTGTATAGCTAAAGGTAATTTACCAAGTAGATTACAGTCAGTAATTTTTTTGTTGTTGTAGATATGATAGCTTCTTCATGAAAGCTATTCCCCATGAAGTCAAATTGTAGTAAAAGTATTCTTAAAATGTCTGCAAAAGACTTTTCAATTAGTTGTGGTTGTTTCTCTTGTATAGACTGACCAGACTGACTTACATGTAGATGAAGAAATGATGGACTTCCTGGCTCAAGAAGTATTCAAGAAGACGAAAGAGGGTTCCGTATCCTAGTAACAAAGGATGGCATTTCTTGTCCCACTGAAGGATGCCATCACTGCATGTACCAGGATGTCTGTAAATACTTACGCCACTGGGAGGTAATTCATCGCCCAGTGTTTACTTACAGATTATGTCCAATCTACTGACAAACATTCAAGAGACCTAGTGACCTGTGTCGGCATCTGCGACAGCTACACAATTTGGATCAGGATATGACTAAAAAATTGATCGCAAAAGCAAGGACAGAGATGTGGGCCAATAAGCTCTACATTGACCCAAGATTTTTCCTTCTGCTGAGAGTGAAAGACAAGCCTAGTAAAGGCATTGCTTCCAGCTCATCTTCGACTCTTTCTTCCTCTACTAGCATTCCTGTGCATCCATCCTCATTCTCTAGAGGAGGCCCTGCTTCCTGTAACAGCAACTGCTCTACAACACTCTTATTTCATCCAATTCCTTTCCCTTCTTGAGAAGGAAGTGCAACTTCCTGTTTATCTTCAACTCTTTCTTCTATATCTGTCATCCTCCATCAGAGGAAACACTGCTTTCTCTTGCAATCAGACAATACTATCTGCTCCAGAGAGGTGTATCGTTACTGCCGAAAGTCCCTGTAGCAGACCCCTTGTCCTCCCTCCAGTACCATCGACTAAAGACAAACTTCACAAATATATCGACTGAATTAAGAAAGGTCGAGAGAAGTTAACGGATGCTTTGCAAACGGCCATAACACATTTAGCTACCATTGAGGGAGAGAACAGAGTCGCAGAGGAAAGAGACGCCCGAAGGTTGTTGGAGCAGGACAACAGACGCCTGCAAGCTGCATTATCCCAGAAAGACTTCCATGACTATTCCCAGCTGAATGTCTATGTCCCCAGAGATGAAGTAGTCGAGTTTGAGGAAAGACCACATGGACCCTCAGAGACATCAAGCGATTGAAGACAGGGGCACTACCATTTACAGGCCAACCACCACGGTATCCTGTGAAACCATACACCGCTGTCCAGGAAGAATGACCCAGTGACCTCAAGACCAAAGATTAAATCCAAATATTGTCAAGATTCTCCTATGAATTTTAAAAGTTATCGTTATTTTTTTTTAATAAAAAAATTGATTGTCTATAAAGTTTTACATAGATATTAATTATTTTAATGTCTCAAACCAATCTTAAGTTATTCACTGTTGTTGAAGATCGTGCTGTTATTTTAGTAGATTTAAAAAAAAAATAGTACTGTATTGAAATTAGTCATGATGTAATATTTTGAAGTGAATTTGTTTTTTAAAATGTGTTTTGACAAGTTCTTTGAAGTAAATCTATATGAACGTCATTCTCTAAATTAGAGTGTGATAGTTGTATTTGGTAAAAATGTATAAAGATAATTTGCATGTGATCTATGTCCATCCCTTTTGATAATATAAATCAGAATGTTATTAATACTGTAACTTCCCATGCATGTTAGTTTAATGTTAATGAAATAATTTGTATCTTGAAATGGTATGATTACTCTCTATGATTCAGTGTGGAGCACATTGGGTTTAAGAGGGGGGGATATGATGGTGGATGGAAATTTAATGTGTAATTTACTTGAAGTAGTTCTTTAATATACGATTTGGCTAATTTTTGCAGACTTATTTACCCTGAAATTTAAAGTTACCCCCCTTCTTTTCTACATGAAGTGTTTACTTGAGCTCTGTTTATGTTGGACCATTTTTACCGGTCAGTGCATGCGTCCACTCTCTGCGCATGTCAGATAGTCCGGTGGCGGCACGTGTATACATTTCATTTTATATATGCGTTTTGACCGGTCCAGAATCGGGTCGGCCGGAATCACTGTTTGCAGTTGTTGAAGGTAGTACAGTCACCATTGCTTTGTGTTAGACCAATCCTGTGTGGTTACAGAGTTACTATATCGAGACGATATGATCGTCTAGTTTGTTTTGGCATACAAGATGGTAAGAAATTCAGATTGGCCCCATTAATTACATCATTTATCAGATTATTTTATACTTCCCTAATTTCCTTGCTGTTGTTTAGTCTCCATCTGCCTAAAACATATCCTTTATTTGTAACTGCTTATTTAACTAATTATTTACTTTAAATAAACCTTATTATTTTCTTTGGAATTTCCTCTTTGCTTCTTAATTTTAGTAAGTAATAATTTCACTTTAATGAAATGAGCTATCTTTCTTCTCTCTGTCATTCTACTTTTAGAACTTTCCGTCTTACTTTCTCTCTCTCTCTCTCTCTCCAATAACTAAATTATATCACTGAATACCCTTTTATTAGAAATAAACATAGGTTAGAATAAATGAAATAAGTGGGGACTATTTCAAGGCTTCACTTAGTCCATTTGTCCACTGACTTCGGTGGTGTGCATCAGCCCCCCTTCCCTTCAAGCGGAGAAAGCCCTATTTAGATTTTGTAAAGAATTGTCCCCATTACATATGTATAATGTCCACATTATAATAACTTTTATCATGTATAATGTCCACATTATAATAACTTTAATAATGTATAATGTCCACATTACAATAACTTTAATCATGCATTAGGCCTGTAATACAATAACTTTAATCATGCATTAGACCCGTATTACAACAACTTTAATCATGCATTAGGCCTGTATTTCAATAACTTTAATCATGTATAATGTCCACATTATAATAACTTTAATCATATATTAGGCCCATATTATAATAACTGCAGTAATGTATAAGGTCCATATTTAATCATGCTTAAGGCCCAAAATATAACTTCAATCATTTGTAAGACACATATTATAATAAATTTAATCATGCATAATGTCCACATTATAACAACTTTAATCATGCATTAGGCCAATATTATAATAACTTTAATAAAGTAGAAGGTCCTTATTATAGTAACTTGAATCATGCATAAGGCCCATTTTATAATAACTTGAATCATGCATAAGGCCCATTTTATAATAACTTGAATCATGCATAAGGCCCA
Source organism: Sinohyriopsis cumingii (assembly GCA_028554795.2). Taxonomy (NCBI): domain Eukaryota; kingdom Metazoa; phylum Mollusca; class Bivalvia; order Unionida; family Unionidae; genus Sinohyriopsis; species Sinohyriopsis cumingii. Next base: position 147,500,343 of record CM068825.1, read on the forward strand.
TATTATAATAACCTGAATCATGCATAAGGCCCATATTATAATAACCTGAATCATGAATAAGGTCCATATTTTAACTTGAATCATTTTTAAGGTCTATATCATAACCTGTAAGGTCCGTAGTTTAACTTGAATCATGCATAAGGCCCATATTATAATAACTTGAATCATGCATAAGGCCCATATTATAACTTGAATCATGCATAAGGCCCATATTATAACTTGAATCATGCATAAGGCCCATATTATAATAACTTGAATCATGCATAAGGCCCATATTATAATAACTTGAATCATGCATAAGGCCCATATTATAATAACTTGAATCATGCATAAGGCCCATATTATAATAACTTGAATCATGCATAAGGCCCATATTATAACTTGAATCATGCATAAGGCTCATATTATAACTTGAATCATGCATAAGGCCCATATTATAATAACTTGAATCATGCATAAGGCCCATATTATAACTTGAATCATGCATAAGGCTCATATTATAACTTGAATCATGCACAAGGCCCATATTAAAATAACTTGAATCATGCATAAGGCCCATATTATAATAACTTGAATCATGCACAAGGCCCATATTATAACCTGAATCATGCATTAGGCCCATATTATAATAACTTGAATCATGCATAAGGCCCATATTATAATAACTTGAATCATGCACAAGGCCCATATTATAACCTGAATCATGCATAAGGCCCATAGTATAACTTGAATCATGCATAAGGCCCATATTATAATAACTTGAATCATGCATAAGGCTCGTATTATAATAACTCGAATCATGCATAAGGCCCATATTATAACTTGAATCATGTACAAGGCCCATATTATAATAACTTGAATCATACATAAGGCCCATATTATTATAACTTGAATCATGCATAAGGCCCATATTATAATTTTAATAATGTATAAGGTCCATTTTATAATAATTTTAATCATGCATAAGGTCCAGATTGTTTGATCAAGCTACCTTGTTGGAGGAATATATTAAAAATGCCTGTGATTGTTGGAAATGAACATTATAAAAGATGGGTTGGGATTACTGTTGATTCAGGACAAAAGCTATCAGTTTAACCTAAATATCTCAGTTAAAATTTTACAAGAATGCTTCAACAAAAAACTATTGGTCTTTATTCATATCTACAGTCATGCCCAGAATTGTCCAGTGACACCTTGGGAGCAATTAGACATAAAGATTCCATGTCAGTACCACCATCCATTCAAGATAACAAGATTTTCAAGATGAACACCATGGTAGCCATCTTGGATTAGCACCCTTTTAAATTTAGGACCAAGCAGACATTAAAGAAAGTCTTTTGGTGAAAATCTAATTTTGATCTGACCATCCATTCAGGAAGAATGGCCACTGTGGTAGTAGTACCTTTTTCATTTAGGACCAAGTAGACCTTGGGATGAATGTGTATAGGTTTCACTACAAGTAGTTCAAGAGGAGAAGTGATAACAAAATTGTGCTAATGAATGAATTACAAATGGGCAGACAATGGACAACAGGCCTTCCCATAAGAGTCTCCAGTCTATTAAAGGTTGAGCTAATTATTGCAGGAACAAACTCGTATGTTGATGTGTGCATTTTCAGGCGATGATCATAATATTTGTCAAGTTTCAATACAGTTAAAAACTGGGGGACTACTTTCACTAACAAGATTGTGTCACACACTGCATTAAGCTACATGACAAAAAAGATATAACTCTGAATAAAAATTGTTAAATTGGTTTGTTGATATGTACATCTTCAGGTGATGACCATAATATATACAAGTTTCATAGCAATCAATCAAAACCTGTGCAGCTACTTGCAGTAACAAGATGTGTCATACAATGCTACAAGAGTAAAAGGGTAATAATTATAACAACAAGAGTCCCTCGAAGGGCCTGATGCTCTCCTGGGCAAAAAGAATTTCCAAGACTTCAAGACAAGACCATTTCTTCCCTTTAACTGCTGAGTGTTGAAACCATCTGATATTCTTCAGCAAAAACAAAATTTTCAAATTTATTGTTGCTGAACACATACTGGAAGTCAGATTGGCACCATTTTCATTTTGGGCAATGAAGAATCATTAGAAATCGTTTGGTGAAAACCCCATGTCAATATGACTTTCTATTCAAGTAGAATTGTGATAATATTTTTAAGATGGTGGCCATATTGGCTTTCATTCAGAGTAGTAACAAAAAGATTGCTATGGTAGTCCTCATGGCAACCATATTGGATGTATGACTGGTACCATTTTTATTTTGGACCCAGTAGGTATCAAAAGAAACCTGTTGGTAAAACCCCAGTGTTGATATAGCCATCCATTTGGAGAGGAGTAGAAATGACTTTCCATTCCAGAGTAGCAGTTACAAGATTTTTCAAGATGGATGCTGTGGCAGCCATACTTGATGTCAGATCTGTGATGTTTTAAGACCAACTGGACATCATAAGAGGTCTTCTGTGTGGCTATATTCGATTTCAGATTGGCATAATTTAGGACTAGCTAGGATTCACCAGAAATATTTTAGTGAAAACTCAATGCTGATATGACCATCCATTCAAATGGAGTAGAGTTAACAAGATTTTCAAGATAGCTTCCATACTGGATGTCTTATTGGCAAGGACTAGACATCACAAGGTCTTTAAGTGAAAACCCCATGTTGATATGACCATTCATGAGGAGCAGTGCTTGCTAAATTTTAAAGATTGCCACTGTGGTAGACATACTGGATGTAAGAGCATCACCGTTTTGATTTAGGACTAACTAGACCATGGGATGAATGTGTGTATAATGCTTCAAGGCAATCCTCCAAACAGTTTAGCATATTGATATGACCATCCATTCAGGAGGAGTTGTTATAAAATTTTCAAAATGGCTGCCATCTTGTACGTTAGATCAATACCTTTATCATTTAGGGCTAACTAGACCATGTGATGAATGTGTGTATAAAGTTTCATTGCAATCCCCCAAGTAGTTTAGGATGAGTGACAAGTTTGTGTTAATGGATGGATGGACATTGGATGACAGGCAACAGATGAATAACAGACAACAGACCATCCCATAAGCTATTCTTGTATATGACCAGTTGAGCTAAAAACTGCAGGAGCAAAGTGATTTGTTGACATTTTCATCTTTTCACGATGATCATAATTCTCCAACTTTCATTAAAAGCTTTAGGACTAGTTGTGCTAACAAATGCAGTTTACTCTTAAATGTTTTCTTTTGAGGTTGGGTTATAGAAATAAAAGTCAATACAACATTCCATTCAGTAGCAGGTTTTCCAAGATAGCTGCCGTGTTGGAGATCAGTTTGCCACCAGTTTGTTTTAGATCTCACTACATATTTTAAGAAGTGTTTTTTTAGTAAAAACCCTGTCAATGTAGTCATCTATTCAGGAGTGAGTAGCAATACAAATATTTTGAAGATGGTACTTATAGCACCCATTTTGGAGGTCTTTTATCGGCAAAATTTTCATTCAGAATCAAATACATTGCAACAACATTTTAATGAAAACCACATGTAAAAGATGGCCACCAGTTTAGATTAGCACCATTTTATGAAGATCAACCATGCTTTGCAGTATACGTTTTAATGAAAACCCCTATGTCAAAATCACATTCGATATAGATGTAGCTATAACAATAATTTCAAGATGACCATGTTGGAGATAAGATTTGCAAAATTTTCTTTTCTGATCAACTACATTCATAATGAGTATTTTAGTTAAAATATCTGTAAAAATGACTAGAAGTGAAAACAAGGTATAACAACATATAAAAAGGGTCTGTAGTGAAACCCCTCATTGAGATGACCATTCATTCAAGATCAGCAGCAATAACATTTTCACTGTGGCTGCCTTACTCACCCTGCTTGAGGTCAGATTGTCATCATCTTCATTTAAGCCCAACTATCCATTCAAGAGATCTAGTTATAAGATTTTCATACTTTTCAAGGTCATATTAATACCATTTTGATTCAGGACAACATCATATGCAGTGTTTTTATGAAAACTCATGTTGATAAGACCATCCATGCAGTATTTTTATGAGAACTCATGTTGATAAGACCATCCATGCAGTGTTTTTATGAAAACATTTTGATATGACCATCCATGTAGTGTTTTTATGAAAACTTGTGTTGATAAGACCATCCATGTACTGTTTTTATGAAAATTCATGTTGATAAGACCATCCATGGTGTTTTTATGAAAACACATGTTGATAAGACCATCCATGGAGTGTTTTTATGAAAACTCATGTTGATAAGACCATCCATGCAGTGTTTTTATGAAAACTTGTGTTGATATGACCATCCATTCAAGAGTGGTAGCAACAAGATTTTCAATATAGTTTTGAGGGACGCCATTTTCATTTAGGACCAAGTAAACCTCTGGATAAGACTGAATGCCAAGTTTCATTTCCTCCAATGAATTTATGAGGAACAGTAATAAGAAACAGCTACTACGATGCTAGATGATGGATTGATTGTGGATTTTACAGCACACCAGTACTGTTAGGCTATATAGAACCACAAAAAAGGGTATAGGATAAGAAGTATTATCAAAATGTTTTATTACCAATGAGCAATAGAAGCGGAGAAACGCATCAATATGGTGAAAATAAATGTATGATCCTAATCAATGGAGTGTGTAAATGGAGTGTATAAAGGGTAATTAGAGAATAAAAGATAAATTAAAATAACAGTTCACATGTTGGTTTAAAATGCTCAAAGGAAATAGGGTTGCACACAATCTGTAATTTAGAATAAATGTTAGTTTCCTTAAAGGTCACCGGCCATACTCCAACATTTTCCTATTTATATCAGATTTACATTACATGATTAAAAATAGTTATACTCGCACACAAAAAACATAAAAAATTATCAAGTGTAAAGAGAAATAATAATTTAATTACTTGAAATAGAAGTATACAACGCTGTTACTTCCCCTTAGTTACGATTTCCCACCTATAGAGGACGCAACCGGAAATGACGTACATTTATCCCTACAAGACAAAGTACATGCTTCATGTTGTCGAAAAACAAAACACTATAAACTATGGATAGGGAATATTTTAGAAGAAACTAATGAAAACTAATTTACTGTTCAGCCTTATATCGGTATGCGTGCACGACGCACTAGATTGTGTTGCTTTCAAAACTGTTCCATTGTTTCAATTCATTTTGAAAATTCCCGTTAATACAGGTAAAAAGAATCAATGCTGGCTTCCCTGTGTCAGCAAACTTTATAAAGAATAAAAAGATGAAAGAAATCGGCACACTTAAAGAATCCAAAGGAACCAAACTTGACTTCCATTTGTCGGCCGACTTAAGAAGAAAAAAATCTGCGCACAAAAAAGATACCAAGGTCAAGTTTCCGGAGTTGGTTTGCATTGCAATAAAATAACCTATGCATTTGATATCCTGTCGGTAAGTTTAAACAATGAGTTTATTGCTCCATGCCAGTTGTGTTTATCACCCGGGCTTCTATTTGTTTGCCATATGTAATCATAATTGATTTTTGCAGGGTAAATATTTTACACAATAGTAACTTGCTTTAATAATACTTTTGTAACCCATGCTAGCAAAAAGACTATCATTTGCACTAACATTGAATGTATTTTAAAATAATGATTCTTTTTTTTTGTGAGATACCAACTTATAGTTAACCTGGATACAATACAATATGGGTCAGTCTGCAATAAGTAACTCATCATGCGTAAATGGCAGGTGCCTTCAAGCATTCGGGTGATACTTTCATCTCATTTGTGATTTTGTTTTTTGACATAAGCGATACACACTACACTAAGGATGCATACGCAAGCCGGCATTTGCTACATATACAGAGTTCGTGGATATATATTTAAAAAAAATAATTTTCGCATGATGAAAAAAGGAGGATAACAATGCAAGGTTAATTTCTTTCATTTTATTTTAAAACAAGTGTATGTTTATCAATTTATTTTGTGCCGTGAGTGTGTGTGTGGGGGGGTACACAAATTAAACACAAAATTATTTCCTTTCTAATTTGTACGGAATAATGGAGCAAATATGATTGATGATATTGATCAGTAATGACAAGCTTTCAATTTACGTGCGCAAACACTAAGACAACTTGAAAAATAAAAACAAACAATAAAATTAACTGGTAAGAGCTTCATATTGCAGCAACTCAATACTGACAAAATGCTCAACATTATTCTCTCTCTATCTCTCATGTGTAATCTAGTATGTATTGTATGCAGCTGTGTTGCAACATGAAGCCTAAAATTAAGTATATTTTTTATATCTCATGTACACTACCCTTAGCAAAATGTACATGTATTATGTAGAATATTATTTGTTTTATCAAATAAATATGTACGTTATGAAGTATGATTATTTTCTTACAAAGAATAACAAAATAGTTTGTTTAAATTTAGTTTTTTTCCCCCTAAAACCTATCTTACATAGCATCTACTATTTTGTTGAAGAAAAAGAACGTATAAACTATTGTTAAGTTTGGCCGAATTGTCTTTGGGCCAAATTCACTATAATCTGGCATAAATGACAACTTTCCCATCCCTCCCCCATTCGATCCCACATATTTCATATGTTTTTCTGGTAAATATGGTTTTTCGGAAAAAGAAAGAACGCTTTTTCCCATGATCACTCTTTTGGTTAAATCCATACGCAACACAGTGCACCATATTTGCTGTACAAAAGCACGATTGTACGCTTTACCACATAAACATTTACATGGGGAAATTAAGCACTTGAATGGCTAGGTTGAATAGAAGGGATAAATGTACGTCATATCCGGTTTTGGCACACAGAAACTACTGATTGTTTACGGAGATTGCCGAATAATTTTTTCATTTTATGAAGCGGAATTTTAAGTCTAATTAAACATTTTTATGGTGTGCATATGTAACAAATGCGTTTGGTTTATAACTATAATAATATCACACGTTTGTACAATATAGGTGGCCGGTGACCTTTAAAAAAATTTAAAATACGTCACATTTACTGAATCAAAATGTTGTTTTCATGTGCTGAACATGGTAGTAACAATTGCATGTAGCTTGGATTTTCAAACAATCTATCATCAAGCGCTTCATAGTGAAGGGTTCGTTGCAAGAAACACTCAGGTGGCTCTTTACCTTTTAATATGTAGGAGTAGGTTATATAAATATGACCAATTCTAATTCTCGCAATGACTAACTACCTCATCCCTATGGATGGTTCTGTAAGTAGGCCATTCACTCAAGGTTGGTTTGATCACGTTATTTTAGCAGCACAATCTGCTTTTTCATTATCTTTAATAATAACATAGCAGGTTAGCCAACAGTATACTATATTGTGAGAGGTTCACAGCTCTGCATGTTTGAATATTTGTCAGTAATGGATTTTCTAACTTCCTTTTGTGTAGTGACTTAGGTACTGATATTGAATTGGAGATGATAGCTTAAAAAATGTTTGGTTCTGTGTTTCAGAGCAAGGTCTATGGCCTTGATTTTGGCTGAAAATATTGATGCATCATCTAGTAAGCAAACAGCTGTAGTATGATTTAAACTAACAAAGAGGGGCCCCAAATGGCCAAGTGGTCTAAAGCGCTCTCTGTTACGGATTACTGCCACCTCACCTCTGTCTGTGTGGGTTCGAGTCTCAGATTCGGCTAATGTGGGTATGTGAGAAAGGTTGCCAGTAGCTTCTTGTGGGTCAGTGGTTCTTTCTGAGGTTTTCCCGGGTTCTTCCACCACCATTAATACTGGCCACCATGTATAGCCTATCGTGTGCTGAAAAATGGCGTTAAACCCTACAACAACAACTAATTAAGGCTACAGCAGCTTTTCCATCCTCCTTTGAGCCATTAGTGTAAAATCTTGTGTAGTTCTTAAATTTGGAGAGAAGTTCCTCATAAGAGTTATGAAAAATGGAAGGATTTGTCACATTTCTTTCCTTTATGCACTTTGGGTTGTTAAAGAAGACAGGGAGGTGTTATAGAAACCAAAGACATGGATATTTGAGAGGTCAATTTTTGCTGTCAAGGTTGGAAGGTATTCTAATGCCAAAAGCAGGAATGGACAGCTGAAGGGCACAAGAAGACTGTCGCACAAGCTCTTTAACTAGTCGATGTAAAAATGAATAAGTAGATCAAGTAATCAGCAAAAACTAACAAATAAAACTGAACCGTTTTATTGTTCAATTACATGAAGCAGAAACATGAAATGTTGCTCATGCCAAAAAAATAAATAACATCCATACAGAAACTTGCATAAAGTATCAACCTCTTGCTTAAACACAACATCTATTCTTATGACTCGGGTATGAAAATCAAAATCTCCACATTACAAGACCTCAACATGAGAAACAAGCTCGTCTTCACAACCACCTTACAATGAAACCAGATGCTTATAATTAAAAAAGGTTTGAGTTTACATTCAAAACCATTTATTTTACAAACCTGAAATTTCCAGTCAAATCTATCATTCAGTAATCATTTTGTCCACTTGCATTTTAAAAATTTCATGTGTAATATTTTAGAGGATGAGCATAATTTAACCTGGACTTAGGTATTAATCACATTTAACCTAGACTTGTGTAGCAATCACATTTAATGTAGACTAGTACAGCAAGAACATGTAATCTCAACTCATGTAGCAAGCACATTTAAATGCCAACTAAAAACGATCAGAATTTATTGATGTACACTGCACAACAAATCCTGAAGTATAGATTAGACATCATGTGAATTTATAACTTCAGAATATGTACAGTAAATATGAAAATAAAATTCAATACTTCATCAGATATATGCATATAGCACATGATGTAATGCTTGGTCAGAGACAGCTGAATAATCATGTGAAGTATGCATTATTTTTTACACAATTTAACATCTGCCAACATATTAATAAGATTTTCCTTCATGAAAGTAAGATAATTATAAACTCTCACTTTCTGCAGTGGATCATGTACATATAGGGACCATATGGTTTGCTGTCTGTCACTGTTTTGCCAAAGAATGATTGAGGAATTTGACCCTGATGGTTTCAAGTCTTTTGAGAGTGTTCAGGCAAACATTTTTAATATTGTAAACTGTGTATGGCCATTATTCTTATGCAATCAATTTACAAAAGACCTAAATTATGACAAATAATACTAACTTGATAGAATTTTTAAAACATACAACTGTCATGAAGATGTCTATGTAAAGCTGACATCAAATCACATGTGCCAATGCAGCTAAAATCTGCCTCATAATGCGTGACTATATCAAATATCTTTGACAGGAAAAATGTATTTGTATGATAAAACTTTGCACATGTAATGTCTAACAAACAGTCAAAATACAACTGTAATTTGTTCAATTAAAACCTTCGTTTTGTTTAAAAACTGAAATATTCCACTGCTTGCTGGTATTCAAATGTTGGCATTTAATGCCAATGTGAATATGTAATGTGGATGGAAATGGAATCACTGGATATAACCAGTGAGTGAAACTTGCCAAAAAACCATGCAAGCCCACAGGAAATAGAAATTGCTACTGGTCCTACATTTCATTATACAAACAGCCAACATACAGTCAATGGTAAATGAAATTAGACAAAAACAACAGCCTTTAAAAAGAGTTGTACAGGTAATGAAAAATAAAGAAAAACACAAAACAAGAGACCTAAATCAAATTATCAAATGCAAGGAGTCTCATACCAAGTGAATCAATCATCTGCATAAATATGTCGATGTTTTTCCATATTCCCAAGGACCTCTAGACAACAGTTGTCAACTGAACACATGAATACTACAAATAATTTTTCTCTAATGACATAATTACCACATATATCATGAAACTCTAATTACACACTTTTATGGTTTTTCTTGTTTGACATTTGTATGATTCACCAGTAAGCCTTTCTAAGCCAAATATAAGTACTTAATGCCATGCAATTTAAAACATGACCCAACCAACTAATACAAAGAATTATTCTTATCTCAAATTATTGAGGAAATGTACCTAAACATATCAAGATGATTCCCTATGTTAAAAAATTAGGGAGGGTCCATTTTATGAAACTAATACATGCTGTCATTAAGTTTTGTGCACACATTATGATATCTGCTCCTAGAAATATCATCCCAACACTGACTCCCCAAAAGCAAACAGTCACTAAAATCTAACACTATAAATGGCAAAGTAAATAGAAATAGTATATATCCTAAGTTTATTACAATAGGAAATTTTATTAAATTCAGCTTAACATGGCCACTGCTTACTGACCAGGACATTAAATGACCAGTCTGAATAATAATCAAAACAGGAACAAGAATTCTCATCTACTGGCTTGTTATCAAAGACAGAATAAGAACTTTAGTTCAGCTTCCAAAGATGAGGCTATCGTATCCAAAGCACAATCTGATTAAAATCAGATCTCCCCTGTCCTATGTGGAGATCTGACAGCGACCACCTAGAGGTCATGTTCTGGTGACCTTAGAATTATCCAACGTAAATGCAGCTTTCATAAATTGATGCTCTTTGGACATACTTCTCGGTTGCCCAAACACAAAGGCATAGGACTTCATCTGTTTGGCTAACAAAATTTGTGATTATCGTAACAAGATAGGTCAACAGAATATGACTCCAAAGTAGTCGCTGTCAGATCTTCACGTAGGACAGTGGAGATCTGATTTTAATCAGGTTGTCCAAAGTATAGCTGCCCATGAAATTAAGTATGCAGAATTTTTTTCCAGTGGTAGATTGCTGTTAACTGGATCAAACGCATTCACATCATCAAAATACAACTATACAGTCTATAGCAATATCATGGTTTTTAATATTCATCCTATTTCTACATTCTGTCTTTGTTTGCTTCATTTGAGTAGACTGTCTCACATGGCACTACTGGCTGGTAGAGAAGGAATCAGATCTATCAAACTGAAGCATCCAATGCCTCCACATGTTTGCAGCAGTCAAAAGTAGCACGAGTCATCAGACATCACAGGGACACTGAAGAGTTTTAGCTACAGCTGCAAGCATCTGTTATATACAGACTATGCACAAGTTATTGCAGGGTCTCCAGGTGGCTCATGATCAAAAGCACTCGCTTTTACGTCTAGGGCTCAGCCATTGTGGGTATGTGAGAAAACATTCCAGTAGCTTCCTGTATGTCAGTGGTTGGTTTTCCTGGATCCTTCCTCCACCAGTTATACTGGTTACCATGTCTAGCCTATCATGTGCTGAAAAATGGTGTTAAACAAAAACAAACAACAAAACACAATAAGGTATTGCCCATGTCATCTCACCCAGCAAATTGGATTGCTATGCTCTAGATTCACCAGAGGTCATTGCAAACAATTTGCTATTATTTATGTTTTACATGGTTTCTATTATTTCTTTTAATATGATAAAATATTCAATTTAGAGTATCATTTATTCAAAGTCCCTAAAAATCCAAGTTGTCAGATGGACTACTTATCTTTTTACACCAGTCCGCAGTGAAATAAGCTGGCATTGGACCAGCAGGCTGGTGGCAATTTCACATTATTTCATGGCTTCCCTTTTAAAAGCTGTACCGTAACATCATATACATTAGGATGAATTACATTTGATTAAAATTCTTTTGCAGATATTTTTATAACACACATTCATTTTGGAAAGAACCAGTTGTAAACTCAGAATTCTAAAGATGAACTTGCGTTTGTTTTTTTTTTGTTTTTAAATATGCTAACAAGTGTTCCATAATCAATCATGAAGTAGGAAGGCACTAATTTAAATATGAATAGTGGGGCAATCTAATCTGTGTTAAAAATGTTGTTTTGGTAAACTATATAAGTTTATCATGTTTAGCTCTTTTTGAAAGGGCTTGGAAAAATCACTTCCACCTTGCACCACACTGACCATACAAGAATTTAATTCTAGTAAAGCCACGGAAGTTAAAACAAATCACCACCAGGCCAATAAAAACAGATGCACAAGAAATCTTAAAATGAATACAGAGTACAAAATCTGCACAAGCAAACAGAATGCAAAAAAGATACTAAATGCACAAATGAGAATTTTGATACAGCTCATGTATTGAAGATAACTACAAAATAGTTCAAGATATTTCTGCAATAAAACTGACCATCACAAAATACTATGAATAGCAATATTATTTAATGCATTTCCATGATAGTCTAGTCAAACTGAGGCAGACAGAATCCTTGTACTTATCTTCAAAAATCCCTTCTACCTTGCACATAAAAGAATGTAAGTCTTGCAACTATGTGGTGTGGATAAAACTCGAACATAGCTGCAGATGTCAATCATTATGCGTGCATGGACTTCAAATCAGTACAGTGGTTTAAATTGTCAAAAATCTGATGAAACATTCAAATACCGTGATGAGATATGAACAATATACAGTAGAATTAATTTTACTACCCTCAAATAAAAATCTGTATGAAATTAAAAATGACCTAATCTACTTGTGAAGTTGCATCAACAACCATTTATTGTACATACTAAATAAGGCTTATACACATATTAACTCACAAATGTTCATGGTACATGTTACACAAATCCTTTACACATTTTAAAACACTCATGTTCATTGTGCTTTGTGCTGTCAATAATTCTTAAAATTTTGGACTCAAAGATCATGAACCTATTTTAGATAATCTGGCATAAAAATGTTATCACCACTATCTTAGTCCACCCCAGATATGTGACATATTATGACTTGATAAAAAACCTACATCTGATTTGATTTGAAATTTGAAAACCCCACAAATAATGATCTGTGGAAACAAATGGACCCTTTCCAGTCTATGAATTTTAACACCAACAACATTGTTATTTTCTTTAAACCATGAAAACTGATAATAGCAAAAGTTAATATAATGACAGATTTCCTTTTTACAATGTATGACTGTAATTAACAGTCTTCCCTATTTTGGTGTGTGACAGTTAACTGATAGTTTTCCCATATCAATGTATGACATTCAATTGACAGTTTTCCCATATCAGTCTATGAGAGTTAACTGAGTTTTCCTTATTTCATTATATGACAGTTAGCTGACAGGCAACCAGAATGTATGAGAATGTGAACTTTCTGAATCACTCAAGTAAAATAAGACTGTTGGAAATAAAGTTCTGTCACTATTGGTCTTCTCTGTGTGCAGCATTCCAAGAAAGCAAACCTTGTGCAGTGATTTGTACATGAGAGTAAAAAGTGTGGGAGTATGCCAAACTCTGACACCAATGCTGAACATGAAAAATGATACATCCAGGTAAACAGTTGCACTCATACATGTCAATGACAGCAAGAGCTGTCAAACTGACAATGCAGAATACTATACACCTGACAGAAATAAAATCTGAATTCTCTAAAAAATCATGTCAAAACAATTAAAATGCTTCTTACAAACAACACGGATGCATCAAATGTACATAAAATGCACATCAACAAACTAACTGGTCCAAATTCTTATACAATACTGGTTTTTGAGAATATTGTAAAGTTTACAGAGGATAGAAATTGGTCCCCATCAATCTAACCCCATCTCTTCTTTGAGCATCTCAAGCTGCCAAACAGCACGGTGAACAACCTCTGGTTTGATCAAGCTGAAGTCAAACAAGTTCATCATATGCAGCAAGAAATTTCTACACAAATTTTTCTCAATTAAGTAATGGCCGTGCTCTTCCACAAATGTATTACATGCTGAGGGGATCTGACAGTCTGCAATATGCCTGAAATAAAAAGGATACAAGTTTGATATTCTACATAACTACCATATATACTATCTTATAAGTCGAGTCCATAATGTGCCAGCAGGTCTGTGTCTATACTGTTTGTTAGGAGAAATCACTAGAACAAATAACATATACCCTTGTCTGCAGGCGCATTATGCTATGGCAGATCATGATTTTTGTTCATGATCATTAGTAATTTCCATTGCGTTTAGCATAAATATCTTAAGAGTTCAAATTTGTTTTGGTAATATCACACTGCTTCATCAGTGACTAATGTTGATAACATGACTTAAAATGGTCACATGATACAAGGAAACTGGTTTAGATGGGTGACCATTATAATTCACGTGATCAACTTTAGTTGCTGACGAAGGCAGTTTAATATTGCAGAAACATTTCAAACTGTAAGATATTTATACTCTGAGCAAGTATGGGAAATTACTAATGATTATGAATTATCCAAAGCTAGGAAGCAACCTTTTCAATAGGATCTTTGTTGTTTTCAGTCGGACTAGACTTACAAGCGAGTATATAGGCAAGTAAGGAAAGAATCTGAGCATATTGTAATAATGTAACAAACAATGGGATGAATTGCCAAGTTAAATGACCTCAAGTAAAGGAATTGAGTATATGCAGAATGTCAAAAACAAAATACTTATTTTATTGAAATCTAAGCTTACAAATGAAAATGATAATAGTACACACTATCATTACTTACTGGTATTTAAACTGTATTTGGTCAACAACAACAAAATTCTTTTTTTTTCAGGCAAAGTAATCTTGACCTTTGATCCCCAAATGAATGTTTTTTTCCTTGCAGAAAGTGCAAGCAATCTACAAAGTTTGATCCAGGTCTGTTATGTAGAACTAGGGTTATTGTGTGGAAACCATTTTTCTTCTTTCCGTCACAGTAATCCTGACCTTTGACATTGTAATCCTGAAATCAATAAATGTCTTCCTTGTTGCACATGCAAGCCATCCAAAAGTAACGTACAGGTATGTGATATAGAGCTAATGTAATATATTGTGTCGAAACCATTGTTATTCTTTCAGCTCTAGTGACCTTGACTTTTTGTGACCAAAATCAATAGGCATCTTCTTTACCCAAAGTGCAAGTCATCCACAAAGTTTAGTATCTACAGATTGCCAAATGGACCGTGATATCATAACATGCTCTGCCCTTATGGCAGCATGTAAAAATGAAATTTGCTGGAACAGTTATGCACTTTGACATGATCTAATTCAGAACCAAAACTGACATTTGATACAGTGATCACTCACTTCACATCAGTGTAAAATTACTGAATGTGTATGCAAATTAAGATGTTTTGTCACCTGAGAGGCAACCATGTCCACATTCTAAATCATTAAAATCTGTCACACAAGGGTAAAGGCAGGCTGACCAAATCCCACAGCTTGACATTTGGGAGAAGTGAAATTTTTGGTCAGGCAAGTAAAATTTCTAAGGCGCTTGTTTGTGACAAGTCAGTTTTGAAGATACCAAAAAGCTGGACTACCAGAGATTTCCAAATCACAGCTATAAATCAATTGTTTTCACAAATGAATTATATTAATAATCCCTATATGGTTGATGGATTCTATGAATAGGTCAATTTAATGCCATCAGAACTATAAAAAAAAAAACCTGCCAACAATCCAAAGCCCCTACCTAAGGATCATAAAGTGCTGACATTCTGTAATGTATTTCTCACCCTCACTTGGTGGTCATGATCAAAGAGGTAACCTGACCCCCAAAGAAATCCAGTCATCACTTTGGTGACAGTTTCATACCTTATATTACCTAATACATGTCTTTGATAAACAGATCTGCCAACCCTAATGAGTCCGTCTCAGTAAGGCAGTTGATTTTTTCCCCATAAGATTTACCAGTTTTCAGTAAGGTGTAACAAAATATTAATAACTGCTATTGTAAAGCTGGAAATCGTAATTAAAAGTTCGATGCATTGATGATAAACATTATGTTCAACTGAAAAGTTTGTAAAGTACGTGTATACTTTATTTACCACTAGTCTAGTTTAAAACACTATGCAGCTCAATGGCTTGTTGCTATCTCTCAACTTGACATAATTCTTGGAAATTCTTTTCCATTTCACATGATGATGGCAATTGTATCTCCCACCACGAGTCATACTCAAATTGGCATGCGATGTCCAATAAATGCAATAGTGTTCTTTCCAGCTTTTATTCACAAGAATCTGATTACTTCTTTTTATTCTTCTGTGTCAATTATTAACACTTTTCTAGAAGCTTATTTTCCCTTTCATCTTAAACATACATTGCTTTCTGGACACCATTTTTAACAACTCTATAATCAACAGTTTGATCATGCAGACACTTAGCATGAACAAATAGGTGCAGTTTATAGCATCTGAGGTGCTGCTGTAAAGTTACTCTGGATGAAACCCGGATCCAAATAAAACATGGATGAACCAATTATCTGGATTTTGTGACAATGATCACTTTTCCATAGTTTTTGCTAGTATGCTTAAGTCCGTATTTTAAGGGTAATTTTCATAAGACTTATGGCAAAATCATAGGAGTTGGCAGATCTGGATAAAGAGTAACTGCAACTCATGACTGACATTAGTGCTGTACTTAATAGTACCACACAAGAAAATTTGCATTTAGTTATAGGAGCTGAAGCAGGCACTAAATATTCAGATTAAGGAGGCAAGCTTTACTACAGCTATTATTAAATATATAGCAGCATCTTTTGGTCTTGGGCAGATCTGAATTCTACTAAAACTTGTTTTAAAAACGGAATAACAAGCATTAATTGTAAACTTCAACAGTAATAATAAATACAACATCTCAATTTCCAGTAACACACACACACACACACACACACCCATTTCATTTACTGACAAAAAAAAAGGATTGGGATAATATACACTGATTGCTAATATTTGATAAAATAAGTTTTACTTTATTATTTAAATTATAAAATTTACATTTAAATTTTATTACATGCTGAAGCAAAAAACTTGTCAACTTCTTCATGACTTCACTCCATTTTTATCATGAAACAATCCACCATTTTGGTTAGTGCATTGATCATCATTTGTTATGTGATATTTGACTGGTTATATGATGCCTGACTGTTTCTTTGTTTTTCTCTGTCAATCCTTAATAATTGTACATGACTATGATGGCCTGATTGTCTCTCTTAGTGTAAGAATTTCTTATGCAGTCCATGCTGACATTCTGACCATATCCATTCAGATTCAAGATTGAACACAGCACTTTGTGTGAAAGTTCTGGTCCATTATTTATACTTGTTTGAATTTACCAACATCTGAAATATGTCTCACTGTCTAGGCTAAAATTTGCCCACAAAATGCATTGTAATTATGTTAGGCATATTAAAGATTTAGCCGGTACAAATTACCTTTGAAAACACCAAGTCAATGAAGTATTTATTGATCACTGTATGGTCAGAAAGAAGTGTCAAATAATGTAACTTAAGATTGGAAAAAACATCAACAATAAACCAATCTGTTTTATCAGGGGAAAAAACTGCACATTTACCAAGACAATGCAGTGTCTTTGTGCTTAGCAAATCAAAGCTTTAGCCAGTGCTCATTGTCTTGACAAACCACAAGGAGTCAATGAAACATTATTCATGGTATAGTCACAAAACATTAAGTACTGTGATTTAAAATGATAAATAAAACAAAGAACCAAAGTTAAAAACTCGAAAGTTCGATACAGTAACTTGTTCTTTAATTTCATATGTATTTTGTATCAAGGTTACCATAACGAGGTATTTTGTAAATCTTCAAAGTATGCTTGACAAAGTAGATGAACAAGTTACCAGTCTCGTGTGTAATTCTGTTGAGTTACAGAAAAAAAAAAACTTACAATAATGTGAAATGAAATGAGTTTATTAACATAACCAATCAGTTTTTTTTTTCTTAAATATTAACAATGTTGTTACAATGCAAGAAATTCAATATTTACAAGGACATGACGTGTGTAAACAGTGCAGTATTATGAATGACCTAGACAAAAAGACTGAAACACACAACCCCTCCTAAAAATGAGAAAAATACGTATAAAGTGTTCATTACATATTGCAAATATATTTAAGTAGTTTAGTAACGATAGCTGTATTCTGGATGAAAAAATATGATTCTGAAATGGGCTACAATGATAGTAACTTACCCATGCTTCATTATGTGGAGATTCCACAACTTCATCAGTTCTTTCTCCCCCTCATTCACATCAGTAAACTCGTCAATCATCTAAAAAATAGGAAAATGTTAAATAGCTGATAATTCTCTAAATCTGAAGGATAGGACAATCACATGAAAAAAGCACGGTGTTAGTGATCTTTGCCCATAAATATGCCCACAGAACACTAATGACCCTGCCATTTTGGCAGAGTTCAAGTAAAATTCTGATGTAAAAAAGGTAGAAACCTCATTTTACCTGGTATTCTTGAGAGTAAGCTAATGTTCTTCAAAAGCTATTTACACAAAAACCCAAAGTTTGTGAATGAATTATCACATACATGGATAAAATATACACCTCACTTCAAAAAATATGGCAAGGTCAACAACAACACATAAAATATACAAATTAAGTAGTATTGCAAGCACAAAACCCAACCTTTTGCTTCAAATTTGATGTTAACATCGATAGTAATCTAAATGAAAGCATATTTCTAAAACACTTTACTGTTATAAATATTATCCTTCAGTGAAAACACCTTAATACAATAGTTATATTAGTTACAATCTGAGATAAGAGTAGTTCATATTTCAATTCTCACATTTGTAGTCTTTTGTTTCAGCCATGGAGGATAACTCTCATCCTCACTATCAAAGTCAATCTCCTGAGGTTTTAATGGCAGAGTAGTGGCAGTGTGGTAGTAAAGTCTGCAAAAAACAAAATACAACTATTATATACTGAATATGTAAACAGAAGACCCAACTGGGTATGATATTACTTGTCTGGCAGAATATGGTCAACAATAGTATCACATAGGGCACATGATCAGGGGTTTCAAAAAGAAATAAAGTGGGTTTGATGACATAACCTATCTGTGGTCCAAGCAACACTGCTGGCGACGTGTGTGTCTTTGCTCAAAGAGGCATGGGAAAATTTTTATTCAAAACAAGGACTTCCAAAGGTTTTCAAGGATTTTTTTCTTTTAGAAATTCAACCTTCTTCATATTTGGCTTTGCTTATTACTGCATACTTAGATACAAAAGTTGAGACAAAAAATAACGTATTTATGTCACCACTACAGCTAAGATATGCTACTCCATATGGCAAACTACATGCCATATATCACTGGATCCACCCAATGTTGTATTTTCTCAAAAAAAAGACCCCATGATTTAGGCAAAATTCAAAGAATTTTCATCAAAATCAAGCAGTTTTAAGGATAAAAGACACTCTTTGTAAATATGCAACAAGTTTTTAAAGCAACCCCACCAATTCAAGGATTTTATACACTTTCCCTTTCTGTGACCCTGACCCTAAAGTTTATGGACCCAACTGTTTGCCAGTTGCCGTAAGATAAATATAATTTGCAATCCCTGTCAACTATGCACTTAAACTAGAAATCACAGAAAAAGAGCAGGTCTTCTCAACCCCTTTTCAGAGTTGTTTGTTTATATTTTTTCTTGAGATATACATGATATCTCTTGACAGAGTACAACATATATTTATATGTGGGCATGAAAACCTGAAAAAGGCAATTTGCCAAGAAAAAGCAAAAATAAAGAACTCCATCTGGCCTGATCTAAATTATTCTCATTATAGTTATGATATAAATCCAAATAAAAATTAACCAAAATTAAAATGTACATGTGCTCTGCAAGAAATGTGCAAATTACACTTGAGAATATGTTCATGCAAAGTAGCACTACTGTACACTACTTACGAATAAATACATGAAAATTAGAACTGCTGTACACTACTTAAGAATATGTACATGAAAATTAGCACTACTGTACACTACTTGAGAATATGTACATGAAAATGAAGATTATCGCATTACTTCAGCTCTCTTTCACCTTTACAGGTCATTACTGGCAAATATGTCATGTGTTTATGTTTTAATTTGTTATACATAAATAGCATTTACACCTCTACAGGGTACAGCAGGTTCTGGGACTCAGCATGATGTTGCTGTTGTAGGGTTTAACGCCATTTTTCAGCACACGATAGGCTATACATAACGGCCAGTACTAATGGTGGAGGAAGAACCTGAGAAAACCCCCGGAAAGAACCACCAACCCATGAGAAGCTACTGGCAAGCTTTCTCACATATCCACACTGACCGAATCTGGGACCTGAACCCATGCAGACAGGTAAGATGGCAGTGATCCATAACGGAGAGCACTTTAGACCACTCGGGGCCCCCAAACTCAGCATGAAAATCGAGCAAACAGAAACAAATAAACCATCTCATTCAGAGAATGCTACTTGCCATCTCAAAGGTCAACAACTGACACATTAGAGTTACCTGTGCATGGATATCATACATACACTATAGAAAGGAGCAGTCAACTGTACCTGTTATGGCCCTGAACTAGTTGCCTATTGTATTGATTGTCTGTCTCCAGTTCCAAGAATTCTGAGAGTGATGGAGTCATCCTTACAGGCCTGCAGGAGTGAAAGAAAGACAAATTAAGTCAAATGGAAAGAAAATACAGTTCACATAAGATTGTTCACGTCTAAATTTCTATTGAAAAATCTGATTAATGAAATCTCAACCAACTGCTTATTTTTATTAACCAACTGCATATTTTTATTAACCAGCTGTATATTTTTATTAAATACAACTGAGTATAATTATTTTATACTTTGTTATGATAAAGCGCTGGTTTTATCTTAATGTTTAAGATACAACCATTATTTTGCTACAAATTACTTACAACTTAGTTTTAGAAAAGGACAAATAACTATGCCAGAGCCAATTTTTCCTTTGAAAATGAAAATGTGTGTGTGTAAAACCAATTTTAATTATGCAATACTTTTCTGCTACAATTGCATTAGTCTTATTTTCTTGGGCACCAAGTTACCAGTTTAAGGAAAATACTCCCTCCTCCAATTAGTAATTGGACACCCAGATTTGAAAAGAAGATCACCCCAGTTTGATTCCTTACTAATGGCCAACATACAGAATACCCTTCCTCCTCTGACTTGAATCAAGGCCACAGGACATCGGAGCAGGATTGTATGAAGTAATATCTACAGCAGTAGCAGGTAAGCATTACTTAACTAAAATTAGTTTTACACCCCCATCATAAAAGAAACATTATGATAGCAGTAAGACATTACCTGCTACTATTACATTGCTGAAAATATCAGGAGACTAATGGCTGCAGTGACAGGAATCCCTCAAACGGACTGATGTTTTAAGACAACTATGCATCATTTGATGGCATTTGAACTTAACCATCCATTCAGGAATAGTCAAAACAAAATTTTCAAAATGGCTGCCGAGGTCACCTTATTGGATGTCAGATTGGCACCATTTTCATTTTAGACCAAGTAAAACGTTGTAAGAAATCATTTGGTGCAATAACTATATTTCAATCTAGGAGGAGAAGAAATTATTTAAGTTTCAAAATGACCACCATGATCAATATAACTGAGGACAGACTGACACAATTTTTAATTTAGAAAAACTAGGTACCATTAGAAATCTGGCTAAAGACCCATATCGACTTCCATTGAGGAGGAATAGCCATAACAAGGTTTTCAAGACAGCTGCCACGGTGGACCTGTTAGAAATCAGATCAATGCCATTTTCATTAAGGTCCAACCAGATATCACAGAAGTCTTTTGGGATTCATCACACACACACCATTGTCGATTCGACCATTGATCAAGGAGAGGTAATTAATATTTTCAAGATGGCTGTGGTAGTTAAATATATTGGAGATAAGATCAGCACCATTTTCATTTGGGAAAAACTAAACATTATAAGTTTTAGTGATTAAAATAAACAATTTTCAAAACGGCTGCCATGATGGCCATAATGGTTGTCAAATCAGCACCATTTTTATTTATGACCAAGTCTTGGTGAAAATTCCATGTTGATATGACTGTCCATTCAGGGAAAGTAGCAATAACAAGATTTCCAAGATTGCTGTTGTGTCTGCCATATTGGAGGTCTAATTGGCACCATTATTTAACTCCACTTGGAAGTGATCCAGACTCTTTCTAGGAACTGAAGGGAGTCACCCTGAAGTTAATTAGAGAAAAAGGGACTTTCCTTTCCCCAATAAGTGAGGTGACTTGCTGCATGAGCCATACCTGATAGGAGGATATAGTGCATGTCCAATGGAGCCCTGTTATGCCCATGCTTACCCACACCGAGACACATGTCGCTGAACAATAAAATATAAATCAACACAACTTGAACTAGAAATGGGTAGATGATACTTACCCTGACACCAATACTAAGCACAGGCTCAATTTACGGAAGCACTGCTTCACTGTGCAAGGCACCAACACACTTCACAATTACAAGAAACATGAAAGAAAACACTCAATTGTGCAAGAATCAGGGCGAAAATAACTCAGTCAATACAAAACAGACAATGACTGAATGAAAATACTTTTCATAACAACAATGGAAGTTACATTTTTTGGGGTGTCCTGACAGGTCAACTCATGAGATCAGTCCAAAGTATTAAAAATAGGAAGGTCTTAAGTCAGACTGGGATTGTTTTGTTTTTTTAATTCTAGGCCTTCAATTACTAATTGGAGGAGGAAACATTAGCTTGGACAGGGAACTTAGCATCCCAGATGAAGAAAGCAATGCAAAAGAAGCTGGTAATGTGTTACCACAATTAGAAAAAATATTGATGTGACAAATTGGTCTTTACATATTTGTTGTATATTACTATAATCATCAAATAAGCAGATCTGCAATGATGCAGAAACAAGAAGACCACAACATACATATTAAAACCCCATTAAAATCAAAAGCTGTAATAAAAACCATAAAGAAACTGTTGATGCTGCCAACGCCACCATTTGTTTTTCACTAATATAGCTTCATAAATAACAGATCATTCCTTAGTCTATGACTCACCTGTACACAATAACATGGGTCACAGGTGTCCTCCGCACTGGTCCTTTTCTACTGAAGGCATACCCGATATGTGAATTAAGATCCTGAGGATTTCCGACATATGAACCATCATAGCGTTCATTTATGGAGACATCAATTTTAGCACCTTTGGAATGAGGCTGAAAAAGACAAATTTGCAAAGATTCTATGACTTGTATACTTCATATACAACCGTATACTTCATATACAACCATTGTAGTAACAAGTTTCAGGAGGTATATGAACTCAAAACAACCCAAGAAGCCATTCACTTCAATTTCACCCACACTGTATATACTCAATTATAAGATGAGTCCAACTGCAAACTGCACAGACCCAGATCTGCCATCACCTAATGTGCAGTCAGATCTGGTTCAGTGCAGTTTCCTACGAGTAATCAGTAGAACTTAGTGACCATAATCTGCAGGTGCATTATGATATGGAAGATCAGGATCTTGGTTGTTTGCTATTTGACTCGCTTATAAGAGTATATATGTTGCTCAATTTTTGTATGATGACCGCAACGTCTATCAAATATGACTGAAATCCATTAGTAACTGCAATACTGCAGTTGAGATTTTGTCATATACTGACTGCACCCAGCAAATGTAAAAAAGGGAAATAACTCTCTTAAGAATTAAATGAATATAACAATTAGTCATAATGTACACCTTTAAATGACATCCATAATATGTAAAAAGTATGAGAAATCCATCTATAACTGCAACTCACATCAAGTTTACAGTATTCTGTCAAATACAGCATCTAGCTGTAATCCAACACAAGACCAATTCTTCTTTTTAACTGCCGAGTAGTGTAACAATCTCTGAGATTCCTGAGAAACTACACCATAACAAATTGGTATCAAAACTATTTTCGTACGTTCGAGTTAACATCTTCACAAGATGGATTGAACATCAATGAATTTGTCTGCAGCAATGTCAAGATATAACCACAGGATATGTTTCATTAGATGTATAAGTAAGATTCATTTTGAAAGTTTATTAAAGTGGTATCATTTCAAGGAAATCTTCAGATATATCCATCAACTGGGTTAAATATAATTATCAATTCATACTTGTTTGTGTTACCAAAACTCCAAATCAAGACAACTGATTTAAAATTAATGTCAAAGTGCCAACTAAAACCACGAATAAATAAAAGAATATCATAAAACAAATTAGTGATAACAGGATTTTCAAAATGTCACGATGGCCATTACACTGGCAGTTTGACTAAAATCATTTTCATATAGGACTGTATGAATTTTTTAAGTGAAACCCCCATACCATTCAGAACTTGCAGCAATAACAACAAGAGTTTCACGATGACCATGAAAAAAAGCCATCTGAATGTCAGATCAGCACCTTTTTCACTTAGGAGCAACTAGATATCATAGGAAGTATTTTTTTGTGGTGAAAACCCTGCAATAGTATGACCATCCTATCAAGAGTTAAGTTCCATGGTGGTCAAACTGATCTGCACCATTTTCACCCAAGGCTAACTGGACATCATAAAAAGTCTTTTAGTGAAAACCCCATGTTGATATGACCCTCCATTCAGGAGAAGCAGTTATAACAATATTTCCAATATGTCTACTCTATATGCCTTACTGCATGTTTGACAGGAACTACTTTCATTTCAGGCCATCTATTCATTAGAAGTATTTCTGGAGTAGCAAATAGTAGATTTTCAAGATGACCACCATGGTAGCCACACTGTATCAGATCAGTGATATTTTTATCTAGGACCATGTAAATATGATATGTCTTAGAGTTAAAATCCAACGTCAGTATGACCATCCACTCAAGTACAAGATTTTCAAATGACTGCCACGAGGCTACATTGGATGTCTGACATACACCATTACATTTAGAATAAACTAGACATTATACAAAGTATTTCAGTCATATGTTGATAAAACCATTTGTTCAGAAGAAGCAACTTTAACAAGACTGTTTCAAGACAGTAGAAAGTTTCAATTAAAAAAAGTGCAATAACTTGTACAACACGGTACTTAAGACCACATGGTTATTAGCCTACCCCATGTTTTTTACTAGTTCCCTAAGTAGGTAACTGAGATATCTGTACAGAAACCGTTTTTCCTTCTTTCAGTCAGTGACCTCGGCTTTTGACCCATTTGCAAAGAACTTTTTAAGATTTTTCTTTACCCCAACTGCGAACCATCCATAAGGTCTGGTAACTGGACAGCTTGATTTATAGCACAAAAATTAAATTGGTAACAGAGTGACAGACATAATATGCTCTGCCTTATGGTGGGTATATAAAAATTGTATAGTCATTTTTCAATATGCACATCTTCAAATGATAACAATTATACATATCAAGTTTCAAAGCAATCTATCAAAAACAGCAAGACTAGTTGCATTTACATGACTATCATATACAGTTACAAGAGCATTATCTTCGACAAAAATTGAGCAATTAGTAATTTGTCTTGGACAAAAGTTGGGCAATTAGTAATTTGTCCCAATTTGCATCTTCGGATGATTATATATATATATATATATATATATATATATATATATATATATATATATATATATATATATATAATAATAATAATAATAACTCAAACAAAAGTCATGGGAGCAGAGTGATCTGTCAACATGCACATTTTTGGATGATGTACCAAGTTTCACAGCAATACATTACAAGGCCAAAGCCTGCATGTCGAGTCCACAATCAAATCATTGGTATGTGTGACTTTGAGCCCATGGCCAAAAACGGAGTGTGAGCATGCCATATAATGAATCATCTTGGCTTCAAAACAAACAAGTATGAAGAAAATCCATCGAGGGGTTTAAAAAATATAAGCAAATGAAAAGACATTAAACAAATCCTTAATGCAAATCTTCTATGACTGGGACCTTGACTCCAAGTTTATGTAAAAGGGGAGAGCAAGTATGTTGCAGAATTAATTCTCTGAGTTTCAAGATGACTCATGCCAGGTATGATAAGAATCTATTAAGGTGTGCAGGAAATATATGCAACTAAAATACTTTAACTGAAACCTTAACAAACTGTTGATGCTGTCATTGCTGTCCAAAAAGTGACTGTTACGTCCACTAATGTGGGCTTGAGAAAAACTAAGAGACTGAATGCATTCCCAAGATTGTGTGAGGGACAGAGGGATGGAGAGAAAACAGGAGGAATGAAAGTGTAAAACATAATACTGAATTTCTTTTACCAACTTACCACATATACAAAATTAAATCTGGCATGACTTAGACGAAGATGTTTAAGGAGACTGTACAAATTGTCACAGTTGACTGAACACCAGGGGCAACACATATCCTCTCTGGCGTCAGTCTGCTGCCTCGTGTTGCTGTTGTACAAAAACTGGTATACCACTTGAGTTTTCTTGCGAGGTGTGGTTTGATTTTCAGCTTTTAGTCCATTAATGGATGGCACAGATAAATACCCTGGAAGCATAGTAGAGAGTCCAACAATAGAAATAATTTTGTAAACTTTTGATTTTCAATCCATATGTTAAGCAAACAAACACGAATTAGCACCAAAAATGAACTGCACTGTGCCGATTTCAGTTCTAACATTGAAAGGCACACAAAAGTCTTTGTGAAAAATCTCTGGATTTTGGCTTTTATGCATCTGCTACATACAGTGAAACCTGTCAATAAAGAAAACTCATAGAACTAACAAAGAATATTTGGGGCGGGGTGGGGAGAAATTAATTTTATGCAATACTTATCATCTGTTATTGCACTGCTATCTCTTCTTGGCATGTCTTCATTCTAATATAACTAGAGGCCTTTAAAAAAAATCTAGTCTGATACTCGAGTCAATTTTCAACATTCAGAATAAATTCCTTATATGACTAGTACCTAGTCTGAAAGGACATCAAAATGGGGAGAGAGAAGGGAGTTAGACTATAATGGCAAATACATATTACAAAAAGTGAAATGAGTTTTTATACCTCTTCTCTAATTACTCCCTATTTGGGAATTAAAGAATTCTCCAGCTTGGGGGAGATGGGGGGGACTGATGGCCTAGAGATTAGCCTTAGCCATCACATGAATTTACCATTGGCTGTCAGCAGGGTTATCTTCAGCAGCATGATGGCTTGACAATATGTTGGGTTCACACAAATGGACTTGATTTGTAAATGCCTTTGCCCTGAGAGACACTGAATCGAAAGTAAAACAAAGAGAAGGTGAAGTGGACCACCTAAGGCTGCTTTCATGACAACATCCTGAGAGGAATGATTAAGAAAGACTAAAGATGCTGCAATAGCCCCATACCTCACAGGCTTTGACTCTTGTCAAAGAAAAATTTCTCACAGAGATACTGATAAGCTCGTTTGATAGAAAAATCTGTCTCACGATAGCGCCTGTCAAAATAACAGAGGAACACTTTGATGCTTTCTTTTCTCTTTGGATTAAGACAAATATAAACATAAAGCTCTATGGTTAAATAAAGGGTTCCTGAGGGACTGATAAATTCTCTTGACAGTAAGGACAATCTACCTGAACTGGTGTCTGCCAAATATCAGACAAACCCTTGAGAGGTTGAAAGAGAAGCCAAACAAAACTGATGGGCCATAACCAGGTAAAGGAGCCTATACTGATCATTCCCAGCATAGATACAACTGTGTAGGAATTTCAATAGGATTTGGAGCTAATGAAGGTCACCGATTCTTACCCCGAAACCCAGGTTGGCAAAGAACCAGCGAACTGTACACAACACATTTCCAGTGACAATGATGCAAAGACTGCCTTAAGGGTGGAGAAGCTTCATTGTAAGGTTTCTAAGGAGGCTTCTGAAAAGGACGAGGAGCATAGAAAGATTCCTTTTTGTCATCACTGAGCAAGACATTGGTCTTCCAAGTTCAAAATACCCAATGAAATATTAAAAAATGAGGGTCCAACCCAATGGCAGAACTTGTAGAGAACATGAGTGTTAGAAAGAGCTATCCTCTACCCTTGACAGTAAAACAGAACATTCTAAAGAGATAAAAGTCTTAGATTGCATTTAACGAGGGGCAGACAGGATCACCATGTTTCCTACTACACATTTACACAAGATTCTAAATTCTGCATCACAAAATTCAAAAGGAAATTTCCTCCTACCCTATGTGATGCAGCTGGAAAACTTTCTCAAAAACAGGTCTTGTCAGATCATTTAAAAAGACCCGAACATAAAGGTGGATAAAAGGTAGGTTGTTGTGTAGGAAAGACCTGTGCAATCTATAGAACTACCCTCTCTGGTTCCAGGTGAACAACAAGCCACCCACCCCAATCTGATCATCTACATACACAACGCTGGGTTTGGGACTGTGAACTGGGACTCATCAGGAACCAATTTTGATCTAGCTACAAACTCAGGTGGTGACAAAAATAGGATCCCACAGAAACCCTAGCTGATAGTTGGTCCTGATGCTGTTTCCAGTTTGCTAGAAGCAGGAACTGGAGATGGCATTAGTGATGTCTTCAGACAGAATCTAGCAGGGTTCAGAGTTCCAAGGAACTGATATGTTGTTTATTATCAGTATTCAAAGTCCTTTTAAGCCCAAAGTGTTTCCAGTTGGCTGACTGTCCCTGTTTCTCATGGTAAAAAAAAAAAAAATCACATTTTATATAATCTTCATAAAAATAAAAAAATAAACCTGCCTACCCTAATTTTAAAACCAGTATTCAAAGTCCTTTTAAGCCCAAAGTGTTTCCAGTTGGCTGACTGTCCCTGTTTCTCATGGTAAAAAAAATAAATCACATTTTATATATATAATCTTCATAAAAATAAAAAAATAAACCTGCCTACCCTAATTTTAAAACCAGTGCAACCAGAAACACAATTTTTTTGGGACCTTAGTCATTTAAGAGATATAAACCACACATCTAATATTAAACAGATGCTGCATACTTGTCAACCACAAGAGATATATAAGCATAATTTTTGCTAATATAATGGCAAAAAAGCATAATCAGAGTATAAAAAGTGTAATCTATATATTACTTGTACCAATATTAGTACCTCTACTTCTGTGAGGCTACGATACTACATGCCGCAATTATAGTACACTGTACAAAAACTTATAATTTTGTTATACAACTAACCTGGATCTGCAGGTCAAAATAAATGGGAAAAATAGACAAAATCCATATGGATTAGAATCAGAATAAAACATAAAACATACTGAAAAATTATTTATATTAAACACTCACTCTTAACTAGTCTACATCATTCATGTCTAACTTTTGTGAAGTCCACAGAAGATTCTGTCCTCAATCTGGTTGCTGTAATGAGTTACTCATATTCTTCTTAACATATTTTAAATTGGTGTTAATTTGGATTTTTCTGATTGGATATGTTCTGATGTTTAAAAGGACTCATTTGCTCAGAGAATTTTCATCCACAAGTCAACCCATAAAAGCACTGAATAGCTGGCACCATTTTCTTTAAAAGCAAAGAGTGGCCTGTTAACTAACTTATTATCAATATAATAATAAAATTAAAGAAACCCATCTGTTTCCTTGGA
This sequence comes from Sinohyriopsis cumingii, assembly GCA_028554795.2. NCBI lineage: Eukaryota > Metazoa > Mollusca > Bivalvia > Unionida > Unionidae > Sinohyriopsis > Sinohyriopsis cumingii. Next base: position 147,529,685 of record CM068825.1, read on the forward strand.
AATGAATCATGTACAGTTGCTATAAATAGAAAATTAGGAAGGTATGTGTACTTCTTTGATGGAAAAATTAGCTCTTATGCTATTCTTTTGCAGAAGTTTTTCATTTAGAATAATTTCAAATTTTTGTGATGAGTGGAATTAAAGAGATAATACAAATTACAAACACGGATTTTATAACTTTACTTTCATTTACTTTTTAATGTACAGAAAAAGCGTAACCCATACATAGGCAAGCGAATAACATAATTCAGTGATAAAAGGGTAATGGTTGGCATGTATGGTGCTGTAGTCTAACATCCATGTTGTGACATGAAAGTATGCAGTTACTATTCACTATAAATATACAACCAAGAGTTGTTCATACCATTCTGTGCTGCGAAGGAGCTTACCTCCAGTACCAAACTCCTCTTCAATTTTTCACATTTCTGCAGTTATCTGTCATATTACTTTCAGTGTGAAATTTCACTATAAATCAGATAGAATTGATAAATGCATCACTAGATCCACAATAATAATGTGTACTAATAGCAGTTTCCACACAAGTCATTCTGTAAGTGAGAATTAACTGTATGGAATGTTCTTTGTAAGGGAAATGAAGATGTCAAAAACCAGCTGCATTCTTTAAAAAAAAAAGTATACATCCATGATATAGTAAAATGTGAGAATATAAAATCTAGTTTAAAGGAAAAGTTGTTTGGAATACTCGGTGACATTAAAACATTTCAGAGCGGCCCAGCATTTACACATGCAGACCCGCCAACCCTAACAAGATCTCAGTAATGCAGTCAATATATGTCAGACCAATTTTCAGGAAGATGTGACAAAATATGTACTGCAAAATGTCAACATTGAAAACACATATTTGATAAGTTCTGAAATATGATTATATGCAGTGAAAGTAATGTACAATGAAAAAGTTCACAAAGTAGATTTAGACCCTAATAACTTACATCCAGCTAAGTTTTGGTATATGCAGCTCCTAAACCCATGAAGATCAATGACTTCCGTGATCTCACAACTCAATGTAGCCTCTGCCTCATTTTAAACTGTAAAGGCAGTGGCAATCATCCCTCATGCTGTAAGCAATATTCAAATCAACACATGATGTCCAGCAAATCCAATTGTTGCCTTTCCTGTTTTTTTTTCAAGTATGACCAAGAATCTAAATATTTCTTTTATACTTTCTGATACAGGCAGATTAAAGCATCTGACTTACTCCTGTAACATTAGTCTGGTTCCCTGACTTCACTCACTCCAATATAAAAACCCCAGATCCAGACAACCATGACAAGCCAAAATATGGATTTGACTGCAACATTCAAATGTTTATATTTTTTGCTAATATTCCAAATGTCCATAGTTTAATAATAATTGTAAGGGTTGGCAGGTCTGCACGTCAGGGTTGCATCCACTGATAAAGATAAAACTTAATATTTACTGCATGTCTTCAACATATAATCAATATGGTTTGGTATCTGATGCCAGACTTACCTGAGAAGTTGTCAAAATGAGGTTGGTACGAGTACTGAGCATTGTTGAATTCACTGTATGCATTCAATACTTCTGATCCTGCTGTCGTGCTGCTGCTTGATGAAACATCCTTCCAGGACAGTGAAAACTTCAGTGTGGGACAGCGATTAAATACCTCAAAGGGCCCCACAGCCTACAATATATTTTAGAATCTCTTGTAGTTCATAACACTTCAGCTAATTCCTCAATAAAATATCACCACATACAATAAAAACTGTACCACTCAGGGTACCATCTGGACGAGGTCTTTATAAGCAATCATTGTCAAGTATGCCCAGTGCACAGTGTTCTACACTGAACAATGGCCCAGCAGTTTGAAGATTTTGACATATTAGCAAGGTCTGATCGTAAAATTTGCTGCTAAGGCAATTTGGGCATGGGATTGGCATCAAAGATTACTACTGATGACAATGTTTAATGTTAATGATGATGTAGTTCCAGTGTAAACCACCAAATAATAAGGAAAGATTTATTACAATACATTTCTCCATCAAGTACGTTACCCAATCGCATTAACATCAGGAATAATTTTCTGCTACATCTAGAACCCAGCCCTCCCTGACAGACAAAAAACATCTTTCCCACTATGTATGATATAAATGGAGTAGAATAACTCTTACAGATTAACTCCCCTTATTAATTCAAACATGGAGATGAAGGCCATTCTCAACGCCTACCCATATGTGGGTGAATGCATCCAAAGCAAGATTACATTGATAATGTCTAAACTCACAGTGAACCATTATGTCAAACAAGGGTAATGACATTATTGGATCTTTGCATTATGGTCTGGGAATACCTTTGATGGTGTAGTCCCACCACCACATAATCATACAAGTTCAACATATCCCAGAAAGAAAAGGTTAATAAATAATCCCTCCTTGAATTATAAAATAGCTAACATAATGATCGAAAGCACAAACTTACAAGTACAGAGGGTTATAAACATAGTTGTCAGTCACATCCAGTACCTAAATATTCTTAGAAGGACAAGGTATTCTTTGCTCTATTTCTAGTGACAAGGCCTTCTCATTCAGTAATTCTTGCATTTTCTGACAGTTTTTTCCTTATTATGTTTCACTTTGTCAGATTTTGCATTCAATTTTTTCTTATCTAATTTCTTTTGATAGGAAGAATGGACAGAGACCTTAATGACATTTGAAGCCCTTTGTGAAAGATATATAGACGGATTTACCAGTCTGTGGATCAGAAGATTTCACTGCCTTTTTAAACCATGCAATTTTGACTGTTTCAGCCATCTGAACCCTCTTTCGATTGATTTTTCTCCAATAAACGTTTTACATCAGCATTATTATGTTAAAACTAATGCAGCCTTAAATAAGATTTCCAGTCTCACAAATTTAAACCTCGGTCCAATACTTCAGTATGAAATTCTCTTTCCAGAAAGGGTCCATGCTAGTATCTTCCACTGGTGTCCCGATTCAAGTGTCCATTTCAATCAGCTTCCATTCAACCAATACAGATGAGTCTTGGTTGGATTGCTCTTGTAATTTCTTGAAAATTCTTCAGACTGATGTATGATTTAGACAACTCAGGGTTTGAAGAACCATGTTAGCAAACCCAGTTTAAAGATCAAGCACACTCCAGTTGTATCCAAGAATGATCTTATTCCAAGAAGTTCTTTATTTTTCTCATATCCAGGTAACTTTTCAAGCTTTTTCCTGGTATTTTCACCAATTACAACACCATCATCTGGTCACAGGTTTGTTGCAGTCAAGTGTACTTTTGGAAAGTTAGTACCATCTATCTTTTGTCTTCAGAAACTATAGAAGAAACCTTGGTCTGGTTTTATTTCATGAAGATAATTTCTGATCTGCAGTAGTACAGCAGCTGTCTTCATTATTCCTTACAATATGGTTAATTAGCTAGATAATTACACTGATATGCCATCTAAGATGCACGTTTGTACCTTTCCGTTCAGCACAGTTTCCCATGTTCCCTGTTTCTTTGGTGGAGACTTCGACCCCAGTTCCTGTAAGACAAGCTGATAATCCCCTTCTGTCAGCTGGCAGCACTTTCTGCGGTCATAGACCACAAGTTCAGAACCATATACTATCAGATCATCTCTGTCATCTAGAGATATTGATGTTCGTCCATTTTTCCGCCTCTTGGGATGAGGTTCTTCTTGAAAAATAAAAATAAAAGTCAAATGAGCAATTGAGAAAATATATCTTTTTACAATGTAATTTAGAAATACATCTCTTTCCAATTAACTGAAATACGTGGACATTTGTTTGCAAACAGAATCATTTTGACTTGTTCTCATACCACAGAAAGCAGATAATTGTAATATTGTATAATTTTATGAGCTGAAGCAAACAGGATATCCATTTATTTTGACAATAATTATTTCACTTGAAACATGTAGCTGACATTAGTAACACATAACCAAACAACTCCTGTCCTTCACATTGGACATTTTAACCACCCATCTAATAACAGTCCATGCACAGAAACTGAAGATATAGCCTACAGCTACAAAAATACATCTCACCCTGTAATATTGACCTTCAACACATAATCCATCACACCAAAGAAGCTCCATTTACATCGGATGAATAGGGTCAAACGCCAATCCAAAGACACAAATGTCAGTCATTTCAAATTCAAGTTCAAAAGGAATATTCTGGCTGGTGCATTTGCACCAGGTGCCAACATTATCAGGAGGACATTATTTTTACTCTCCAAATTAGGTGGTTTATCAGAAAAAGTAAATTATCAACTTTGTTTAATGACACCTGATATGTGCTTAATATGACAACTATGGTATGACTCAACCAAGTCATTTCATTTTCAATATAGTTCATGGTACACTTATATACGCATGTGCACTAGCTAATTTCTGGGAAATTCCAGTTCTAAATATAAATCATACTGAAAAGTAAACTCTTGGAAAGGAGACTTTTGGCAGGTATCAATGCAGAAGATACAAGCATTTAAATTTACAATACTTTTACTATAATTTTCCTGCACCATTATATCAAACATGCTGGAATTACTTTCTTTTCAACAACAAACCCCCCCCCCCCCCCGCCACTTGTATTCTTGCAACTGCACAGTCCGGATATACCGATGATGTACAGACACGCACACTGATGCCAATATGTGTTCAATTGGTCATACCTCCACCCAGCTGTGCTCAACAAATAACAGACATTAAGTATTTTAATTAGCGAAAGACATATCTGAACCATTTGTCTTGATATATGTAAAAAGTTTCAAAGAGGCATGCTGAACAACTCTGGGATTTCATTCAAGACACAAAAGTGTGAATATATGGGTGAAAACTCGAGATGTATTGATAGATGGATTATTAGTTAAGTATAGTACAGCAAGTAGCCGAAAATAGGAGATAAAACGAGAGTAAATGAAAGGCACATTAGAAGCCATTTCACTTCTTTCAGTCAGTGACCTTGACATTCTGACCCGCACAATCAAGACACCTTTCTCACCTTAAGTGAAAACCATCCACAAAGTTTGGTCCAGGTCTGTTTTACTTGTAATGTTACTGTGTGAACCATTTGTCTTCATTTAGTCACAGTACTCCTGCCCTTTGACATTTTAATCCCCAAATCAATATACTTCTTCCTTACCCCGCATGCAAGCCTTCAACAAAGTTTGAGGTATGCCATGCACACCTAAAGTTAACGTGTGAAAACCATTTTTATTTCATCAGTCAGTGACCTTGGCCTTGACCTTTTGACTCCAAGATCAATAAAAGTCTTCCTTACCACAAGTGCTAGCTATCCACAAAGGTTGGTAACTGTAGATGATGGAAAACAAGTCATCATGCAAAAAAAAGGTTGTTTTTTTTCAGCCAGTGAACATGACTTTTGACCTCTTATGCCCAAACTTGAAGATTCTTTAATCCAAGTGTATGCCCGTATATGGAACAGAACTCTAGTTATTTTTCTTCTTTCAGTACAGTGACCATGACCTTTCAAGCCCAAAATCAATAGGGTTCTAGCTTACTCTACAAGCAAGCCATTCACAAAATTTGGTAATTGTTGATGATGGACAGCTCAAGTAATTTTATGCAAAAGAAATGGTTAGATGGTAGGCCAGAAATACTGTAAGGTGGATGGATAGGCAACATAATAAAATATGCTCCATCCTAATGCAGGCATATAAAAAGAATATATTATTTCAATGAGAAATTATGAGGTTATGCTTATGATTTCCTGCCAACCACATAAAATCTAGCTCGTCTTGTTTTCCATATTACTTGCCAAAATCCACATTACCTATCTAAGATGGGATGGTATGGAATGGCCTGCCTTGGTACCTAGCTAATTAAATCTACCTAAAGAGATGGAATGGTTGTTGTTGTTGTTGTTCTAGGGTTTAACGCCACTTTTCAGCACAAGATAGGCTATACATGGCGGCCAGTATAACTGGTGGAGGAAGAACCCTGGAAAACTCAGGGAAGAACCACCGACTCACAAGAAGTTACTGGCAGGCTTTCCCATGTACCCACGCCAGCCGAGCCTTGGACTTGAACCCACGCAGACAGAGGTGAGATGGCAGTGATCTGGAACGGTGAGCGCTTTAGACCACTCGGCCACTCGGGGCCCCAGATGGAATGGTATGGAATGACCTACCTGGGTATCTAGCTAATCAAAATTTGAGAATTTTCTCAACATGGGGATACAACAACATTGAGACATACATACATACAGGAGATTAAATTGTATCCAATATATTCACCTGGGTCCATTAGATCTCCATTGCAGATTCCATTAGGAATGGAATGTCTCAGATGACAAGTGACACTGAGGTGTAACACGTACGACTTGACTGAGTGTCCATTATTCTGAGTGAAGGCTTCTGGTGACACATTCAGACTTGGAGTGGTGATGTCATTGGAATCAAAGTCACTGGAAGGGTTGACTGTTACCCTCACTTTTCCGAGACTGGTTTGTATCACAGGGGAAGATGCATCCTGAAGTAAATGACAATCTTATGTATTGCGGATTTTATCTCATATTATCCTAATAATAGTAATTCATTTTGCATCATCAGTTTGATAGTGATGTCCTTGAAATTCAGCTTCATTTCTGAGGCTCCTACCATAAGACCAATAATTATATGTTTTTGCCTCGACCAAAATTGGACCCCCCCCCCAACCTATTATATACAATGCATGCGTATGTGTCTGTGTGCATGGATGAATGTGGGTGGGGTTTTGGACAGCTTTGATAACAATTTTATTTAGCATTTCTGCCTCTGTAACCTATAAACCACATTATTTCATATTTTGAAAATAATATCATCACATATTCCCCTTCTCTTTGTGCCACTCCTGCCCATGGGTGAGGCCATAGTGTCAGGATTTATTATGGAGACACAATCTGGTTCAAGCTCTTTTAAAACAATTATATTTCCATAGACTGCATTAATACAACCTGGGTTTGGAACACATCATCATCACATTTTCCCCTTCGCTCTGTACCACTTCTAACCCATGGTTCTGCTTCGGGTGTGGCCATGGGGTCAAAAATTATACTTGGGACACATTTTGTCTACAAATTTTGTTTAAAGTTTTTTTTTCTAATTTACTTCATATTTGTCATATATTCAAATGTTATGACCTACTTCCTTCTCCCAGAACCAATACTACCATTGGGTTCTTCCTATGGTTGGGGTCATAGGGCCAAGAATTATGATAGAAATACATTTTGATAACAGCTTTGGTTAAACAGAAAATTTCATTACTCGTACTTCCATAATCCCTTATACAATTTACTTCATATTCTGAGAAGACTATTATCACAAACACCCCTTCTCTCAATGCCACTCTTGTGCCTTGGTTCTGTTCACAGGAACAGGAATATTGGGATAGATTTAAGTCAAGTTTATTTCACTATTTGCACTTCCATAACACTTTACCCGATTCACTAAATGTTTTGAATATCATTACAGATCTGCCAACCTTCTAAAATAAGGCAGTTAAAAATTTGTTTTGTAACGCGACTTTTTGGAAGTAAGGTGTAACAAAATATAATGTACTGCTAGTGTTAAGCTGGAAAACCTGCATTTAAAAGTCCTGAAGTGTGATTCAAGACTGATGCGGCAACGGTAAACATTGTGTTTAATGAGGGCTTAAAAGTGTGTAAAGTTTACTTGAACCTTAATTACCTCGAGTACCGTTTCACAAACAGCAGTTCCAAATCCTACAAAGTTCAGTGGCTTCTTGCTATCTCTCAACTTTAAATATTCCTCAATTTTTTTTAATATTTCACATGGGTTGTGTGACAGCAATCATCTTTCCATCCATGAGAAATACTGAAATCAACACATGGTGTCCACTAAATGTAATTGTTTCCCTTCCTGCTTTTATTTCACTAGGAATTTTAATATTCCCTTTTATTCTTCTGTACTATTCAAACTTTTTAATAGGTTTATTGTCCCTTTCTTCTGAAAATGTATCTCTTGATGGACACAATTAAAAAAATCCAAGAACAAAACCAAGCAACAGCTTGATCATACAGACATTTTGCATCACAACATATGTGCAGTTTAAAGTGCTTGATGGTCTCCTGTAAGTTGGTATGGCTCCCGGACCAATACCACTGAATATAATACAAAACCTGCATCCAAATCAAACACAGACAAGCCAGTACTGGGATTTTAACACAATTATATTTATGTAATTTTTGTTCTTATTCTGAAAGTCCGTATCTTAATGGTCATTTCCATAAGACTTACACCAAAATCAAGAGTTGGCAGGTCTGTCATTATATACATCCTTTCTCTCAACAACACTCCTGATTCCTGCTTCTGTCCCAAGGTGGAGGTTACGAAGTCAAGAATTATAATGGTCATATTTTTGGTTAAAAAATTTTCCATTACCCATATTTCCATAGAGTTTAACATCATCATACACTGATCTTCTGGGCTTTACTACTCCTGTCCCTTGTGGAACCATGGGATGATTACATAGGACACCTTTTAATTAGTTCTGATTCCACCTCTTATGTTTGAATGAACTTTTTATCAAGCTTCACTTTAAATTCAGAACATTATTTAATTGTAAACTCCAGTATATTTTCCCTGTATTTCTGTTGTTCTCTGGGTTAATTGTCTGACTCGGACCATGGAGTCAAGAAATAGGCCATACTCTGGTCAATGTTTTTTCTTGTATTCAAATAAACCCCAACACAATTCATTTAACTGGAATAATACACGACCACATACTTCCCTTCTTCCTGATGCCCAAGAGTTATAATTATCATTAATATTAGAATCATATTAATTTCAATCAAGCCTTATCCAATTCAAAGCATATATGGATTATAAAATAATCACATTCTAACCCATGTGCCACTTCTGCTGTTTGGTTATGCCCTTACTGTGTCAAAAAGTACAATTTTGGGGTTATAATTTTTGCGCATTGTTTGGAATATACAACATCATATACTTCCCTTACTTCCTGAAGCATTCCTGTCCTTGGGTCATGCCCCTGGTTGGCACCACGGGGTTATGCCCTTGACATATAGACAGTTCTTGCTTTCTTAAGATTTCACTCTGTTAGTAAAATACATCACTATTAAATGCAAAGAAAAGCAGTATTGAATAAAAAATGAAATGGTAGAAATCAACTGCCTAGCAAAGAAAAGTTTTATTTTACCACCATTTGGGTATACACCAGCACACCATCTACAAAATACGGATGATCACAATGACTGCATATATTTTTTATATACATAATGTCAAACATCTTCCTTGCAGCTAATCTATCTAAAGTTTATGAAATTTCTTTGAAATAAACAACTCATTAACCATATTGTAAGGAATAATGAAGACAGCAGCTGTACTACTGCATATCAGAAATTATCTTCATGAAATAAAACCAGACCAAGCATTTTATTTGAAAGTGAGAGATCTTTTGTCCATTTCAACCTAAGAATCATGTAAAAGTCATGACAGTTCCTGAGTGCTACCTTTTTCTATTTTACCTTTCTTTTCTTGTGACATATCTTCATAAGAATAGCTTCAACCTCAACTTCATTGGTATCTAAAGGCACTGAAAAAAATCATAGTATCCATAAATATACTGCTTATGAGATCATTATTTGACTTTTATAGAACTACAGTCTCAATAATGACAAGAAAATTACTCAAAACTGTTATATACATTTTTAAGGCATAAGTAATATAAAATGTCATAGAAGGTACCTGCATCTTCACATGATTTTTCATGACACTTTGGACAAACACACAGCCCACAGTGAAATGGTATGGACTTAAAAAACCCCCAAAAAACAATGCTTTCCAGTTTCGTGTTAAAAATAAACATGGACTGATGCTCTACAGACCAAAAAGAATATCCAGGAATTCAAGATAGGACCATTTCTAATTTTAAACTGCTGAATGTTGAAATTATGTCTATAACATTTACTTTAGCTATAACAAGATTTTCAAATTAGATCAGCATCATTTTCATCTAGGACCAACTAGACACCATTAGAAGTCTAGGACCAACTAGACACCATCAGAAGTCTAGGACCAACTAGACACCATTAGAAGTCAAGGACCAACTAGACACCATTTGAAGTCTAGGACCAACTAGACACCATTAGAAGTCTTTTGGTGAAAACTCAATGTCAACATGGTCATCCACTCAAGAGGAGAAGCAACAAGATTTTCAAGATGGCTACCATGGTGGCTATAATGGATGTCAGATGAACAACATTTTGATTTAGAATTAAGTAAACAAGATAGAATGTCTTTTGGTGAAACACCTTGTTGGTATGACCATTCATCTCAAAGTAGTAGTAACAAGATTTTCAAAATGGCCATTACAGTGGAGGTCAGATTAGCACCAGTTTCATTCAGAATCAAGATCTTACGTCTTCAATATGATTTTACACTGATCATGCATAGAATTCAACAGGATTTTCAAGATAACTGCCATGGCAGCCATATTGGATGTCACATCAGCACCATTTTCTTTCAGGTCCATCGATGCATCACAAGAAGTCTTTTGGTGAAAACTCCATTCTGATATTGTCATCAATCTAGGTGGATTGCAATAGCCATTTTCAAGAATGCAACTGTGGCAATCATACTGGATGCCCAAGCAACACCATTTTCATTTTGAAACAAGATCTAAGAAGTTTTCTATCAAAAACCCCATGTCATTGTCTTTCCATTCTGAAGAAGCCACAGTAATAAGAATTTCAAGATGACTGTCAGTGGCCATATTAGACTACACAACAGCAAAATTTTCATGTAGGAACAAAATAAACATAATAGAAGTCTTTTCATGAAACCCCATGCTGGTGTGCCCATCTTTTCATCAAAGCCTTACGATGATGTGCCTATCTTTTCATGAAAGCCCCATGCTGATGTGCCCATCTTTTCATGAAAGCCTTATATTGATGTGCCCATCTTTTCATGAAAGCCCTATGTTGATGTGCCCATCTTTTTATCAAAGCCCTATGCTGATGTGCCCATCTTTTCATGAGGAGCAGCAATAAAAAGATTTTCAAGATGGAAACTGGTGACCACACAAGATGTCCTAGCAGCACCATTGTCATATAGGACTAACCTGACCATCCTCCAAGAAATTTGGGAAGAGTGGTGATAACAAACTTGTACTAACAAACAACAGACACTCCCACATGCTCTTCTGCTCTGGAGCTTCGAAATTTTGGTTCATCAGAATTATTTTTTTAAAATAATTTTCTCCTCCATTTACCACATGAACCATAGTTGCATGACCTAACGTTATTATTTATATATAACAATTTTCTCCATGCTACTCAACATACACACTATTATTATATGCTCATTTTTTCTCTGTAAACTTTACATTGTCAGAATCTTTCAGTATTGAACTCATGTGTGCACAACAGTGTATTAGGAACTGCATTGTAAACAAATCGTGTACACTCTCATAGTAGACGGTTTATGTTTCTGAATGAACAAACCGAGATGTTTCATGGACTGCCACATACCAGCTGCTTTGGCATATTCCATGTTAACTTTTTTGATAAATGTTTCGGAGTTTGGCTAGCTATAAATGCCAGACAGGGTCCTTACAAATATCATGCAAGTGACAAGGCACAAACTGTCTTCTTTAGCTGGTAATAAGAATGGCAAAAAATATACTTACAGTTTTACATCCTGAATTTCCTCAAAATGTACTTTCTTAGTTCTGCAAATCCGAATTACATGAGCTATGTCATGGGTTCTCGGGCTACATTACACATTTCGAAATTGTACTAATTTTGAGTATATTCCAAGTACATTTACATCCTCCTTACTGCACTCAAAATGAAATAAATGATAAATTCCATAGCGCGCCTACTGATAATTGCAATTGAAAGACTTCATATTTTTTCCACATTATGATTTAAAACATTCAATGACAGAACTGAAACACACTTGAAGATGTCAACACGCTCCTCCCTTGCTGCTTCAATCTGATGTATTTCATGTAGAATTGGTACAGATAAATCCAGTCCATCATCATGAAATTTTGCAGAATCGACAAAAATACCAAAATCTGTTCATTCCAGATCAAATGGAAAAAGTTGTTGTAATGCACATTCTTTCCCAATATGACTCCAAATTTCACTTTTAAGTAGACCAAAATGCCATTTTCTTTCAAAAGTAATGTCTAGTGCGCTACTAAGTTCAAATTTATCTGGGCGGAGTTATGTGCGTATTAATATTGTTGTTGTGTAATAATGTTGGGTATTTAGTTTGAAATACGGCATACATTCAGTTACTTTGCTTCTTTTATTGTTTATATAATTAAGCCTAAGGTAGAATAAGAAAATGAGCATATAATAAAAAGGTTACTCATTTGTATGGGAAAATCTGAACTCGTTTTGTCAGATGGATATACTCCCAAGGTCGTGCAGTACTGCCATCCAAAAAGCTTGTTCAAATTTTCCCATACAAATACAGTAACTATAATTATGCAACAGATATGCAGTCTCAGTATAATTACTTACATAATTTGCATTTGTCTAACACAATTTGCTGCAAATGTGAAGCCAATCATGATTAGTAAGCAGCATGCAAAGGTAACCATCATTAAATCATGCTTTCTATTCTCTCTTCAGTGGATGCATACAAATATTGGGAGAAATAATAAGCACCATAATCAGTATTATGCCTGTTAATTATGAAGAAAAATAGGCAGCAAAATCTAGACTAGTCACAACATTCTGAAGATGGAATTAAGCCTTTTTAAAAATAATCATGGTAAGAAACATTACAAGGATCAGCAGACAAAAATAGGATCAGTCGGGAAACTGGCAAATTAAAATATTTTCTGTAAGGTTTTATGTCAGTTGCAAGAGAGTGTGTGATTAGGATTTTTAACGTAGCTTAAAAAAAAATTCAGTCATATCACTATGATATCTGCAGTGTGGCAGTTTATAGTGATGTCTAGCACTGGGGCATCATGTCGCAGACATGTAGCATGATGTCCTACCTAGTCACATTATCCTGACACCAGGCCAACCAGTCCTAACACTAACCTCGTAATGATGAGCACCAAGCGAGGAAGCTGTTAGTACTATTATTGTAAGTCTTTGGTATGACTCAGCCAGTGATCGAACCCAGGACCTCCCTCATCCGAGGCAGATGCTCTAACCACTAGGCAACTGGAGCGGTCAGTTGCAAGAGAAACTTTATAATTTTATTTACCTTGGGCAAGGCACTTTACTTCAACTGCCATGGCACTAAATAACCTAATAATGTTGCAGTGGCAAAAAATTCCAAACCAAACAAACTCTGGTTATAAATTCAGCAGATGTTATCCAGTACTCAATTCCAGCTAAAGAGAAAGTATACCATGCTGTACCACATCTGTATTGGACTTCTAAAGCACAAAAATTGATTGCAGATTTGTCTTGGCTACCAGAAACTTTGACAAGAAGTTTTATCATCCATTACTAGTCCATAATCACTTCTAGAATTTCCAGGGAATGGACAGAACCTATTAATTACAAGTCTGAAATTTACACATTTTTACAGAATTTTCAGGCTGAATAATTAAAAGAGGGTGAATTTAAATTAAATGAAAAAAATATGAACGCAAATTACAAGAATCATATAATAATCATGACATATCTTTTTTCTTTTATATACATCTGCACCCAACCTATGTATAAGTACATAAGCAGACAAAAATAGGATCAGTCGGGAAAGTGGCAAATTAAAATATTTTCTGTAAGGTTTTATGTCAGTTGCAAGAGAGTGTGTGATTAGGATTTTTAATGTAGCTTAAAAGCCCAACCTCTATATCACATCTTAGAACATGTTATGCTAACTATGCCTTTTTAAAGTATCTACAACTGTGCCCAACCAATGTATCACATCTATGATAATGTTACACTTAATGTATATTTGATAAGTACATACAACAGTGCCCTATCTATGCATCTAAGATCAGATCCCACTAACTAGAAATTGATTGGTGGACAGAAAGAACCGCAACTTACCTTGTTCATTGAAAAACCCTGAGAAAACTAGATTCATACATTGTAGATGAGGCCTGTGATAAGAAGAAAAAAAATGTTCATCAAAATACAACATAGCGTGACAGGAACAGCTGTATGTTTTAAAATTTATGCTGTTAAATGATTTTACTGAATCATATTAAATTGTAGTTTTGGTTTGGAGGGGGGTAAACTAACATTAATAGTAAAATACCTATCCTTGTTTACCTTTTCCAAGATGGAATAACTATCGTCCATACTGTTTCCAATGAACTGATTAATCCTACTGTGATTAGGGCATTGGTGTGTGTGTGTGTATATATATATATATATATATATATATATATATATATATATATATATATATATATATATATGTGTGTGTGTATATATATATATATATATATACATATATATATGCGCATGCATCCAGCTAGGGATGAGGATCAGATGGATTTACCCCATTCCCTACAATCCCTCTTAATCCCTATGGAATGAAGGGATATTCAATTCTGAGAAGTGAACTGCCATTCCTATTCATGGTGCCATGGATGCCTGGGCTTTGCCCTAATAGCAGCACTGATAGTGCAGGTCATGGATGCAGACTGTTTGCTTTGTTATATCAAAGAAAAAGGTGGACGGCTGATCTTTTTCACTCAGATGCTTGAAGATGTTTTGAGAAGTATTCTCTCATCCTGCAAAATATGTTATTAGCGGCAGTCAATACATGCCAATCCCCCAAGAAGTATAAGCTATACGCATAATTATTGCTAATATTTACAAAAAAGTGTAATTTGGGCAAAAACAGCATGTAATCTAAATATTACATGCCACAATTACAGTACATTGTACGAAAAGATTACATATTTATTTTTTTATACTAACCCAGCTCTGCAGCTGTTCAAAATTCTTGTCACAAAGGGCAAAATCCTTATGGATTAGAACCAGAATAAAAACACAGAATATACTGAGAAATTATTTATATGCAGCACTCGCTTTAACTAATGTACATGTGTAACTTTTGCTGAATGATCATAAACATGATGTCAGGAATTCTACAATGAGCATGGCATGCTCAATCCTAGTGCCCTATTACATTATTCTCACATTCTTCTTTTAAAGTTTGAAAAGCAGAATTGATCTGTCATTTTCCCGATCTGACATGTTTTGAAGTTTGAAAAGATCCATCTGCTCATACATTTTCAGTAATGTAACATCCACAACTCATGCTGTAAGGCATTAAACTGAAAAAATACAGACTGGTTCACTACCAAACTAGCTTTTCAATATAATTAATCTGTGATGATAAGTTCAGATTTGAAAAAACCCATCTGTTTTCTTGGAAATGGGTCATATACAGTTGCTATAAACAGGAAAGTACTCTTATGCTATTCTTATCCAGCAGTCATCTTTTTAAGAATATTCTCAAATTTATGAGTGAAATTTCAAAGATGATAAAAAAATGACAAAAAAACAACAACTTTTATTGCATTGTTTTATTTTATTTTTGTACCAAAAAAAAGCATACCCGGTAATCCATTTACAAGCAAGTGTAAGACATGAAAGACATGCGAAATGTGTAATGGTTGCCATGTATGACAGTCCCATAACTCCCAACTCCCTACGAGAAGTTGGTGGACAATGATATCCATACCTCCAGATCTCCCCCATGACACAGAGAAATGGGGTGGGTTGGAAGTACTGCTTCTCAAGAGCAAGTGCATGATGAGGATGTCCCTTCTATCTTGGTGGATTCTAATTTGAAATGGTGGTACCATCTTCTTTCCCTGGATTTGTGTCTCAAGCTTTCATACACAGAAGACAAGAAAGTTCTCTCCACTTTAATGAGACTCTTGAGGGCTGCTTCATGCCAACATCTACTTTAGCTCCCCTATTAGACTATTATTATGGCATTAGGTTTTTGAGCGGCAAGGAGTTTGCTAGGCAACAAAAGCAACCGTCTATCCCTGCCCCCTACTATGACTGGGCTCAGCAGCCACCTACAGAGCGCACTCCTGTACGGCCCCTTAAACCACACAGCCCACATTCTCTGAATGCTGCAGCGTCACAAGTGGGGAGTTCATCAGAAACCTGGTCTTGCCTTCCAAATAAGACAGGAGCTTACAGCTAGGTTGCTTGTCACCCTAACATCACATGGCAATCATTTTGGACAGCCTCATACAGCCTTCTATAGGAGGAATCTCTATCTGCACTACAGTACTTGCTGGAGGCAGTCACAAAAACCTTGCTTATGTCAACTGTGCCGTCAGTGGGGCTGCTCCACCCGAGCGGGGATCTTGCCCTGGACACCTTGAGGTCTCATTCCCTATATGGAATTCCAAACCTGAGGGACATGCAACACCGGTCTCTTGCACCAGCACCTGGCCAGTCAATAAATAGGCCAGGAAATGTATTTGTCCTGATCACCTCTCTGGGGCTTCAGCAATGTTTCTTCAAAGGGAATCATTATCTCCGAGAAGGGACAAGCTGTCACAGCACAGGAGGCATCTTCTTCACAGCAGCCCAGATTCTCCACCTTAACACATGGCTCATATCAAACTATCAGTCTACTGGGACAACTTTTCGAGCAAAGATGCCAACTGCATTGTCCAAGCAAAAAGATGGTAAATGTCTAAGGTCTACAATGCAAAGTGGAGAATCTTCTGTGACTGGTGTAGTAGGAAGCACATTGATCCTAGCTGTTCCTGTCAAAGTGCACTGGCAGACTTTCTTCTCTTCCTGCTTAAAGTGAGAGAATGTTCAGTCTCTACAATTAGAGGCTATAGGGCTATATCGAAGCCCTGTCTATCATGAAAAAGTTTCCTAAGGGTCTGGCCATTAGCTCTGATCCTCACCTCCCTGATTTGATCAAGTATTTTAAGCTGCAGAGAGCTGTATCACACTCACTAATGCCCACATAGAATCACTCTGGCATTTCATGACTTTGTCAAGTTTTTATGAACAGTTGGGTGAAGTGTCTCTCCTTATCGTTAAAACTGTCTTCCACTCTCTCTATCATCTGTGAACGAGCACGCTTCATACCTTGTATGTACAAAAGGGTAATTTACAGTTCAATGGTAATTACAATTTTGCTTCTCTCGTTTGTAAACCTGGGTTTCTGGCTAAGAACCAGAAGTCTTCAGTAGTTCCACTTCATATTGATATCTTCAGTCTCAATTCTATCTGTACTGAGGATGATCAATATAGACTTCTATGCCCAGTCAGGGTTTTATTGTTATATCTGGCTGTTTCAACAGGGATAAGAAAGGGAATGGATTGTCTTTCTTACCCATTTAGGGTTCTGCCGATATCTTGGCATTAACCATTTCCAGTTGTATTTGTCCTCTCTATCAAGAGAGCAAATCAGTCTCAATGAGAGGAATCCCTCCTTTATCAGAAATAAAGCAAGTGATATAAAGGCTACTGCTACTTCATAGGCCTATATAACTCATTTATCATTGGAGGATATCAGAAGAGCCAAATTTGAATGGTCTGATACTATTTTGTACTCCTTCTAACACTGGTCTTTGGTACATACAAACAAAAACATACTTTTCTTGGGTCCAATATTAACTGCATAAAAAGTGGCCCAATCTGTCACCAATTTTAGTGCTCGCTCCTACAGAAAGGGCAAGTATATCAAAATTTTAAACCAGTATTTTGAGGCCATCTGGCTTCCCATGAACTGGCAAATTCAGCAAGGCAATAGTGACAGGTTAAATAATACTGTTATTAAAATGGGGAGAGGGCGATAAATAAATTTTAATGATGTGGCAGGTAGGTATCACTAATGCAAGATTCACTTCTCCCACCACATTCTTATGTCCCACAGTAGCCTGGTCCAAGAAAAACAGTATGGCTACAGCACATGGGCAATAATGTTGGGAGTCAAGCTGGGTCTGTGTTCTTTCTCTTCTAGACTTCTATGCGATCATGCAATTTTATAATGTGGACGAGGATAATGCCATCCCAGAAAGGTAAGCAAGGCAAATTAGTGACTGATAAGTTTTACTTTCATAAAAATTTGTTTGCCTCCCCTCCACTATAGGAAAAGCTAAATGTTTTAAAATTCATGCTGTTAAATGACTTTATTGAATCACACATCAAAAGGTAGTCACTCAAATGGACTGAAAATTAAGATAGAACCATTTATGCTAAGGGTTGAAACTACCTCTGATATTCTTCAGAAATAACAAGACTGTCAAATTAACTGCTATGGGTGTCAGATTGGCACTATTTTCATTTATGACCAAAAAGATACAAGGGCTGTTCCATAAAAACATACATGGGACCCACGGAAGGCACTTTTAAAAAAGGGTACTCACCCATGGATGCAATTTAGAATTTTCTTATCATTTTAATATGAACTTTGTGAAATCAAAGCACCCTGGCATATATTTTTAAAAATATGCCTTCCCTGGGTACCATATATGTTCAAATGGAACAGCCCTAAGAAGTTTCTGATGGGAATCCCATGCTGATATGACTTTCCTTTTTGGTAACAATAACAAGAATTTTAAGATGGCTGCCATGGTGGCACAATTTTAATTTTGGACATGCCAGACATTTGGAAAAGTCTTTTGGAGAAAGCACAATATTGATCCAACCAACCATCTAGAGGATGTATCTATAACAAGATTTTCAAAATGGCCATTGTGACAGTCATACGTGAACTCAGATTGGCACCATTTTCATTTACAACCAACCAAACACAAGAAGTCGTTCAGTGAAAACCCCATGCTGATAATAACAAGATTTTGAAGATGGCCACTCTGGTGGCCACATTGGATGTGCCAGCAGCTCCCTTTTTATTTAGGACCAACTAGAAATCATATGAAGTCTTCTGGAAAAATAAATTTTTGCTGAAGTGAAGTGATAACAAGATTTTCAAGGCAACAAATATGGTGACCATATTGCAAGTCAGATTGGCACTATTTTCATTTAGAATCAACATGACATTATATAAAAAGTCTTCTGGTAAAAAAAAAAAAAACATTTCAATATGACTTTCCGCTCAGGAGGGGTAGCAATAACAAGATTTTCAAAATCAATGCTGTGGTGGCCATATTAGATGCCAAATTGGCACCATTTTCATTTAGTACAAACTGGATATCACAGGAAGTCCTTCAGTGAAAACTCCATGTTGATATAACCATCCATTTAGGAGTAATAATAACAATGTTTCAAAATGTGCACTTTAGCAGCCATATCAGATCAGCACCATTTTTATTTAGGACCAACTAGACATCATAAGAAGCGTTCTGGTGAAATCCCCACGTCAACATGACTTTCCATTCAGGAAAAGGATCAAGATTTTTAATATGGTCGCCATGGTGATCATATTAGATGTCAGATTTACACCATTTTCATTTGGGATCAACTAGACTATGAGATGAATGTGTGAGTAAAATTTCATGCAGCAACAACGCCATACCATCCCATAATCTATTCTGGTCGATGACTGTGTAGCTAACTCAATATTAATCATAATATTAACATGAAATGTTTTCCTCGATCTAAATGAATACTTGCTACTAATTCAGACAGTCAGATGGACAAAACTTTGTTAAGATTAATAAGTTTGAGAGACAACAGGATATTCATATGCTATTTTTCAAGAGGTGAAAGGTTAATGAAATTAATTTGATAGCTGTCAAACCTTGGTTCAACATTCATTTTCTCAATGCAAGTGAGAAGGTCAAACAAATGGATAATCAGGATACAAGATAATGTGACTATCTTAAAAAGACTGTTGAATGGAACCAATGATTGAAGGAACAAGAAAACAAAACTTTTAAAGCTTCTTTTCAAATATGAATTACCTTCCAGAAACTGGCTCTTTCCTTTTTGCCTCAGCTGTTTTGAGGATGGACTCCACCTTGAATACTTTTCTGCAATATTTAAGAATATATTAAAATCAGGCCACCAGATTTATTAATAATACAAATACATTAAAATCATTCCACCAGATTTATTTACAATATAAACAGATAACCAGGATGTGATTTGGTTATAATAGCTAAAACAATTAATTAGTATTACCAATCTAGACGGCTGATGTATTAGAATGTGAATCTGGTAGCCTTGGAAATTATACTTACAGCAAAATTCCAAAAATCAGTTTTCCATATAATCAATTTTAATAACTTGGGAAATTAATTATGTGGAGGACATACTGGGAGTAAATATGAATCAATCCAGATAATTAAGTTGTTGTTGTGGGGTTTAATGCCATTTTTCAGCACACGATAGGCTATACATGGCGGCCAGTATTATTGGTGGAGGAAGAACCCGGGAAGACCCGAAAAGAACCACCGACCCACGAGAAGCTACTGGCAAGCTTTCTCACATACCCACATTGGCTGAATCCAAGACTAGAACCGGCGCTGATAGAGGTGAGATGGCAGTGATCCGTAATGGAGAGCGCTTTAGACCACTTGGCCACTCGGGGCCCCTCAGATAATTAAGTACAATAAAATAGGAAGTTAAGTTTGCTGGTGATATTGTGGAGTCCATATGAACAAACAATCCAGATATTAAATTTAATCAATAACAGAGGTCAGCCTGGTAAGCAGAACAAAACTTCATTTTTCGGAAACCAACATTACCCTGCTTAGTTACTTGGGGTGAAGATGAAGTTCATATTTTCGTAGCTAAATTATGGGATAAATTTCTACATGTACAATGTGTGTGATGATATGTGACCAATACCACCACCTATTTCAGAGGCTTCCATGGCTGACACAAACAAATCTAGTTTTATTTACCAAAATAACTGATTTACAACATACCTAACTTGGATAAAAATTTGCAGAGGTACTTGCAATGGAATTACTCATGAAATGCATGCAACTGATATGTGAACGTTGACATTTGAAAGAAAATTTGCAATTGATCACTAATTCTCAGTACCACTACAGGAGTTTGACGTTTTGTCGTTACAAAAATTAGTTTTTTTTTGGGCAAATTGTCAAACTCCTGTGGTATCATCTAATCAGATAAGTTCAACTGTTTGTATTTTTAATTGTGATGGGTACATAGGAATTTATTTTTAATTAATGATAAAGTAATGAATTCTGCTTTATACTTGTCAAGATGTTTCTAACAAGTTTATTGGTATTTCAGAATTGAGAAAATATTAGATGAATATCATCATCATTAATAAATATGTGATGGATAGATTAATAAAATATAATATTGTTCCATTATTGTTGTTCACTAGATTTACATACCAACAGAATATTAAATAATCAAGCCTGACACAATGCAAATTAAATTTATTTATCAAGTCACCATCAACCAATATACATACACAAATACTTTATACATATGAATACACTTGAAATGTAAATGCATATAGGAAAATATTTTCTAACTTGAACCAACTCTCTCCATGACCAAACAAACATCTCTTTAACTTTCTGACCTAACTTGAGCCCTGAATATGAACTTACTCTGCTTGTATAAACAAACAATCCAGATTATCAATTATAATCAATTCAAAAATTTATGGACTATACAGTGGGAGTCTGTACAATCAATACTTGAAATTATCAATCGCAATAATTTGGGAATGTTTTTATACATCTGTACTACACTGTCATGAATGATGTCCATATAGTGTTTGTAGCTGTACAACACGGTTAAACTTTATTAACCAGTGGCTCTAAAACTAAGTTTTGCTGGATTTTAATCAAATCAGAGATGGTTCATCCTTCCCATAATCACAACTGCAATCTGACATATATGCTTTAAAAAATAAACCCATCTTCTTGAGTGACAATACTCCTAATTTTATCATTCCACATACAAAACTAATCATGTTTTAAATTGTATGTATAGAGTCAAATCCAACTTCAAAGAAACTTTGCCAATAATTTTGAATAGAGATAACAAACATTCTTGTTCAAGGCAGTGATGTGTAATACCTTCTGTTTCTTCAACAGCTTCTATGATTTACCCATCTTCAAACATATATATATACTTTATGTATTTAACCGATGCAAATTAGTCTAATGTGCTATCTCATTGCAATATAAAAAGGACTTATCAAACTCAAAATCGCCCTAGCTATTGTCAATCAGAAAACACATGGAATTGTCATTGTTTATCACTGACTTCCTTGATCTTTAAATCACATCTGACTTTTACTTCATAAACTACCCAGTTTTCCATGAGCATTAAGCATGAAGCTATGGAGTGTATTCTAGAGTGTAATTTTCTGAACACTTGATGGATTAAGAAATAAAAACAGGGCTTGAATTATATGATATCCGATCTTTGCACTTTAGTACATTTTTCAGCATGAATGTTTTTACAGTGTGACTACTGCAGTCGCGTATTCTAAAATAGACCCTGTAGCTAAACAATTCATGACTGTTTACTGTTGAAGAGTATATGCTTTACAAGCATACATTGTGGTGTCAAGGAAGACATATTTTTTTCACAGAAATTGTGTTTTATAAATATCATTATGCCTGGGTGTGGCAAACAATAATATTTTTTGAGTGACACATTGTGTTCCTGTAGCTATGAAGACACAATCGAAGTCACTATGAATAAACAAGCCAGACAGTAAGTTTTGTTCACTTGGAAAGTCAGGTATGCATTGAACATGGTGGGAGCTGCTACAAATAAACAATCCAGATAATTAATTTTTCAACCTAAAAGTTTGCATAATATACGGTGGGAGTCACACACAAAAAACCCACCAAATCAATATGGACAATCAAATTTATATAAATGGCAAATAAGGATCCCAGGGAACATGGTGAAAGTCCCTATTAACAAACAATCCATATCAATTTTAATTGGAAAGTTAAGATAGCAGGAGAGATGAAACAAGTCCATTCCTGATAATCAATTTTAACCAGATGTAAAGTTAAGATTTTGAAGATACATCGTTATTTTTTGTGAACATACATTACAAATAATCAATTTTAATCAAAATGGTACATACAGCCACAGATAAATGATTTTCAATTAATCTTCAAGGTACTTATACAAATTTCGGGGGAAAAAAATTATTTTAAAATTTGAATTGAAAAAGTGATAAATTTTATTCAATTTAAACTTTTTGCATTCCATTTGGGAAATTCAAATAAGTTTGGGTAAATAATTAATGAATTTTGAAACAAATTAAAAAATTTTAAATGATAAAATTGATTCTAAATTTGGCAAGTTTTTATGGCAACCCTTTCAATTCAAGAATTATTCAGTATGAACCAAGATCAATTGGGAAGTTAAGATTCCTGGCACAACCAACAATCCAGATTAAGAATGGTAGGAGTTCACACAAACAAGCAATCTATACTACCTAGATTGTAGGGAGTGTGATTGGAGTCCTTGCCAACAAGAGATAATCATTGATGGAATAGTCAGTATTCAACTGTATGGATAATTTTATAGAATTTTTAATACCAAAATTAAATATGCCATGCAAAAACATTCTTTTGTTTTCATAAGATCCCTGAATAAACCACCTTAACAATGCGAAACAATTAACATTCTTTTGTTTTCATAAGATCCCTGAATAAACCACCTTAACAATGCGAAACAATTAAAATTTTCATTATCCATGCACCATACATTTATCAATAAGTCAAGGTGTACATGAAATAGGCCTGGACCTAACGTGGTAGACTACAAAGCAGCACGCCAAGTTGTGACTGATATATGGTCACATCTGCCACAAGTTCAAAACTGGCGAGCGAAAGCTGTCAACTGCCGAATCATAATGTGGCTACATAAAATGACATCAACACTTGCAAATAAATACCAAATTTTGCACTATATGCATTCAGCCAATACAATTTCATCCATGGCATAATCTTATCGTCATTGTCAGAATGGTTATTACTACATAAAGCCGAAGTAACATGTGAGTAATCTAAACAAGAGCCTATAAGTGACCAGTATAATCAATCTTAGTTAATGGTTCTGATCTTTAACAAAATGGCTGCTGAGACAAAATAATGACAATTTAGTTGGTAATAAACTTATCAAACTACCATAAATGAAGATTAAATTATCTAAAGGGAAAGCAAAGCTGGTAAAAGACAAGCAACAGTTAGTCATCTCATAACAGGGATTAGACAGCTGTATTCAGAGTTGCTAGCACTTGGTGTCATTAAAAAGGTCAGATTAAAGGGATACCAAATAAGCATCATCATAGTACAAAAATAAAAGTACAATCAAATGATGATGGACTATAAAGATCCATGATCTTGTCAATATAAGGCCCCATATCAAATTCTATTGAAACAGCATTATTCCTATTAAAAGTATATCACAGAACCCCAAATGTGTGAAAAAAGGGACCATCAGGGGCCACAACTCCATTAAATGACAATCACCATCATTTGTGATCTGGTCAATATAAGGGTTGTTCATTAAATATCACATGGGACCCAGGGAAGACACTTTCAAAGTGGGTACTCACAAATTGATGCAATTTTTTAAAAAAATTACAATTTTAATATGAACTCTATGAAACCAAAGAGCATATTACACCCAAGCCTGGATTTTCCATTTAAAGTTATCCTAAAAAAAAAAAAATGTGAAAGAATGGACACTCATGAGCGTAGCTCCAACAAAGTACATCACAGAATGTTGACAACTAAAGATATTGTCAATAAAGCTGAATGTTAATTTTTACTGAAAACCATCAAATCTGGCTAATGCTGGGGTGCTGAAGCAAAGTATTGATGGACAAATATGTAGACAGATAGATGACTGTCAAACAACATCTAGTTGGGACCCTAATTTTACCTTTTGGCATTTGTGACTGATCGTCTGTGTTTCATGAAGCTGAGGTTCCTCTGGAGATACAGGGGCTGCAAAACAAAGTTCACATATAAAAGTTTTAAACTATTAAAATATTGTTTTCTTCTTCTTACAATTACCAAAAGCACAAGAAAGCAGAGTGCTTACAACAAGGCTAAAGTAAGACTGAAAGCATATTTATATATGTACGGAAACGTTTGGAGGATTGACTTGCCACACTATTAGGAGTAACAATATTTCATAGCGTTTTTCATGCACACAAAAAATGGATTCGTTGGTCAGAAAGATTTTCAAAAACTCATTTATACCACTTCATTTACAAACACCATAGTTGCATTATTATTCTTTTCTGCTTTTTATTAATGTGAGTATTTGAGAAAGAATGCCAGTAGATTCTCATGGGTCAGTGGTTCTTTTCCGGGGTTTTCCCCGGGTTGTTCCTCCAGAGCTGATACTGGCTGGCATGTATCTTGTGCTGAAAAATGGCGTTAAACCCTACAATAACTGCAAGTCCCCTCATCCAAGCTCACAATTTCAACCTCCCGTTTGATAGAATGTTCTAGAATCTATAAGTTATAATAACAGAAATAACCCAAAACCTGTCTGACTATATGCCATAGGTTCATGAGGCATACTCTTCTGCTCTGAACAGGACCAAAAACTATCCAAGCATGGTGGGAGGAGGGAATCTTTCAATAGCAACAGGTAAGTATTGTATTATTAAAATTTGTTTAACACCTCCCCAACTACACTGGAATAGCACTAATACAATACCTGTCTCTAATGCCTTGATGGATTTGCAAGCTCAGAAGACAAGATGGTGTCAGAAAAACTGCAATAAAAATAACATACTTACCATTACAGTAGGGTGTTAACTACTGTCAAGTTCGCAGATTGGACCACTTGGTGCTCAACTACTTAATGTAGCTTTAAAAAAATTCTGTCATATCGCTACAATGTCTGCAGTGAGGCAGCTTACAGTGATGTCTAGCACTGTGGCACCATGCAGCAGACATGTAGCAATATGTCCAAACCAGTCACATTATCCTGACACTACCTTATATGTGCAGAGTGCCATGCAAGGCAGCTGCTAGTAACATTTTTACAAGTCTTTGGTATGAATGGCCAGGGGTCTGAACCCACGACCTTCTGCATCTGAGACAGACACTCTAAGCACTTAGGCCACTAGAGCAGTCCCACTATTTTCAGTTTTATTTATTTCTAAAAAATGCATTTCTGCATGGAGCTTTGTTAAGAAATTTAATGCTGTACATCAAGTTCAGTGGCCAATGCACTGGACCAGAAGGTTCCTTTTTCATTCCCATCATCATATCAGTGAATATTGACTAAAGCTGGGGATAGGCTTATAATTCTACATGCCATGGCATAATTTAATCATCATAGTATTGCTGGCATCAAACAACCAATTTAACGATTTATACAATGTGTGTGTTGGTGTAGTTCTTTATGGCCACTTAACAGCGGCTATGTAGTGCCAACAAAAGGTTATTTTCAATAAATGTAAAATTAAACTGCACAAACACATACAAAGATAAAGACTTTCAAATAAATGTACAATTAAGGACAAAATAAATTATAAAATGTGAACAAATAAACATTCTGTACAATATATAAAAAATAACAGGTAAAGGTAAATCATGTAAAACCTTTAAACATGATTAACAGAACAAGCCCCTCAATTTTCAATCACCAAATGCTTTATTATGATGAACTGCCATCCAAAAAATTTCATCATCACTGCCAATTTCGGTGATCGCTAGCACCAGATAGTTTATCAGTGTTCTCCCAAAGCCAATAACAGAAAGAACATTATCATTAATTACATCTCAATGCACATTCTCTTCTTTTTAACTGCTGTAGCTGGTTACTTCTTGCATTATACTATCTCGTCTTGAACTTCTGTATTATTTTCTTGCTGTGGAGGTTTGCAATGAATCACATTACAATTCAGAGCAATTTGAACATACTGGTACATGTAGTATGGCTACGGTAACAACAGCATGCAAAGTAACCCGATTCAAAGGCAGCCAATCAGAATGAATACATTTTAATTATTTCCGTGGAATTCCATCCTACAAGCCATGCAAAATAGAAAAAATACAAGCTAAGGAGATCTGTCCAATTTTACTTACTGAGGCAAGGTGTCGAGTCCGCAGGTATCTGTATATCTGAGTGGGTTCTGCAAGAACAAAATAATTATTTTATAATATCAAGTTAATGCCAACAGCAACAGTTGACTAAGAAACCTGGGTAAGCCAGATGTTTTCTGCAGAAATTTCTTCTAATCCTGACTGCATATGTCACAAAAACAATTGTATAAAGATTTCTCATGGTTTTGTGTCTACATTCATATTTGATGCAACATCAGCAGTCTGCCCAATATGAGAGAACACTTTGAAGGAATAAATATTTGTATTTTAACTTATCAATTACATTTAAAGCATAATCCTTGTATGTATCTGACTTTCAGATCCTAACCTAGCCTCAAGTCAGTTTAAGAGCTTGCAAACTCTAAACAATCGGCTAGTCAAAGATTGTTTTAATACATGTCGCCGATTTTAAGGCAGGTAGGTGTAAATTGTTAGTGATATAAGACGCATTTCTTTCACAGGTATGTTTGATATTTTTGGCATTCATTTCTAATGATTATCTCACCAGAAGGCCTCTGTTTAAAAACATGATCGATGTGATGAAAATGTAGTACCAACAAGCAGTGTTTACAACCGATTATTTACGCAACAAGAACAGGAGACATACATACTTACAACATGGTAAACAATTAAATGGACAAAGACAATTGTACACAATCTCAAAAGTCCACCTGTCAAGTATTTTTAGGCATGTCACTGATTTCAAGGCGAAATGGACAAAATAAGTGTTCACAAATCCTTCATTCTAATTAAATCATTACCAACAGTCAAGTTTCATTATATTCATGTAGTGGAAGAAATGAGTATGTTATGTTATCTAAGTATAAAAAAGGGAAATTTGAATTTCTGCAGGGATTAATAAACCTCATAAAAGTCAGCATAATCAGGGTATGCTGAGTGGAAAATTAAACTTCTTGCTCTTCTAACCCTTTATCATATACATATCTGCATGTACTATTTACATATATATTTGTTATGTCTTTATTTATCAGCATAAGATTTTAAGATGCCACCAAAGACAAAAATCAAAACTGAAGTTAATATAATTATAATACAATTTCCTGAAAACATTCCATCTGTTACTTTTTCTTTTGTTTTTATACTCATGTAGGGATATTATTGGTAGGGCAAACTAGAAATTTCCAAGGGCCAGCTCAATTTTCCAGTCAGCTTGCGCTGGGGGTCAGATTAAGTAAATAAACAAATCTTCTTGTCAAAACTGGGAGAAAAAACTTCAGCAGGCACGATCATGGCCATATATCAAGCAACAGTGTGGGAAAATGCTCTGGCCTTCGTTAGAGGTATGATACTAAGCCAAATTTTGGATATGCATACAAAGTCGAATACCTGAGCTAAACATCGGTACCAAATTTATTATGTTACACAAAAATTTAACTTGAAATATCAGTGTTGATTCCTAAATAGGTCATGTGAAAAAGGAGAGAAATGTTCTCCCTTGTATTATTTTATCATCATCATCATCATCCGTCGCGTAGTCTGATATACCGTTAAGGCAGCACACAAGACCTAACAAACAGCTTCCTCCATTCCTCTCGATTTCCCATCTTTCTCAGTTAGTCGCTCAATGTCAAGCTTGTTCACTCTCGAATGTGTTCTTCCCACCTCTTTCTTTGCCTGCCTTTCTTCTTCCTTGTACAGAGTCTTGCATGATATTCTTGTGAAGTCCTGATGATTGTGAGACATGCCCATACCAATGCAGTTTACGTTTTTTCACTGTGATCAGGAGGTCTTCGTGAGCCCCAATGGCTTGTCTGATCCTTTGCCGTATTTCTTCATCGGTGACATGGTCTTTGTATGTGACACCAAGGATCTTTCCGAAACATTTCATCTCTGTGGCCTGTATCCTTTTCTCTAAGACAGCTGTTATGGTCCATGATTCGCAGATGTAGAGAAATATGGAGATCACCAGCGAGTGCATCTTGACTTTAAAACTGAGTGCGATGTTCTTGTCGATCCAGATGGGCTTCAGTTTTGTCAGCGCTGCTGTTGTCTGTGCAATCCTGAAGAGTACTTCAGGCTACGATCCTTATTTGTAACAGTTGCCTGCAAATACTTGAAGTTGTGGACTGTTTCTAGCTTCGTACCTTGAA
Source organism: Sinohyriopsis cumingii (assembly GCA_028554795.2). Lineage (NCBI taxonomy): Eukaryota > Metazoa > Mollusca > Bivalvia > Unionida > Unionidae > Sinohyriopsis > Sinohyriopsis cumingii. The sequence continues at coordinate 147,558,764 of CM068825.1, forward strand.
CCCTGATGTCAGTGCTGATGCCCTCGGTGTTGTCTTCTCTGCACTGATTTCCATGCTGTAGGCTGCAGAGGTTTTGTTGAGGCTCTCTACTAAGCTAGCTAATTCTTGCTTATTTCCTGCTAGGCCATCAATGTCATCTGCAAAACATAAGTTGGTGACTGTTCTACCTCCGATGCTGACTGTCCCATCATGCTTTTCAAGTACGTCAGCCATGGTTCTCTCCAGAAAGATATTAAAAAGTGTGGGAGAGAGCAGACAGCCTTGTCCAACTCCGACTCGTTCTGAACCAGTCCCCTATGCTACCGTTGAAATATACTGCACTGGTGGCCTTGTCATAGAGATGCTCTATTACTGTGATGAGGTTGATAGTGATGTTGTACAGTCTCATGGTCACCCAAAGGCTGCATGCCCTACCCTGTCAAATGCCTTCTTGAAATCCACGAAAACATGGTACAGATCTTGCTGGTGTTGGAGATACTTCTCAAACAATATCCTGAGGTTGAAGATCTGCTCTGTTGTGCTGCGCCCTGCTCTGAAACCTGCCTGCTTCTTGGCAATGATCTTTCAAGCCTGTGGCTTTAGTCTGTTCAGCAGTATCCTCAACATGACTTTGCTTGGATGGCTTATGAGACTGATTGTACAGTGGTTATGACACTGTTGCAAGTTGCCTTTCTTGGGGAGGGTGATGATCAGTGATTGAGTCCATGCTGATGGCCATATTCCTGTCTGCCAGATCTTGTTGCAGATGTTTGTAAATGCGCTAATCATTGCTTGATTTTTTAAAATACTACATGTATTACTGATAGTTAAATTGTAATCAATGATACGAGCTCAGTGCTAAAAAAATCAAATAGCCTGACACCCAGGTCCCCTCTCATTTTAGATCGGGCCCGTACTGTATTCTAAGTAAGGAACCTGTTGCGCTTGTCGAATTTTTTAAAAATTGCCTGAGGAAACTTTGATTGCATTGATGAATGTATGTGTGATTGGATTTTTAATGTACCTTTAACAATTTTTCAATGTGTAAATGTAGTTTCAACATGTTGACATACCTGCCATAACACAACACAGTCTAAATCAGGTCACACTGTCCTAAGTGAAATTGAGATCTGATTTTAATCTATTTGCAATTTTATTTCCTGATTGGCAACAAAATATATTATCTGGCGATTTTTTTGGCTGCTAAAAATTGTACATACAGTCTTGGGTTTGGAATGGAGAAATTCAAAGGTACCATGGCAGGAAGTTGCAAACCTGGATATAAAATTGCACTGGAACCTATTGTTATATAAACAAATCCTTCGTTCATATTGTCAAACCACTCTAACACAGTGTGGCTATATCTTAATCCACTTATGCTACCTTACTGCTTCAACTGACCACCTCTGAAGGCAGGAATAAGAATGACTACAATTGACAAGACGATGGAAATAATTTTTTCTTTTTGAAATATGTACTAGAAAAAAATAGTTTTGCTGAAACTTCAAAGAAAACTGATTGCCATTATATCACGAATCGTTCTGTAAATATACTAAGCAAATGGAAAAAAAATCTATCTTAATGTTCTACAATTATTTGATGTTGCCACAGCAATAACAAACGGACATTTGTTTGGTCCGTTAAAGAGGGCATTTAGTGGCACCTTCAACACATACCTTCGCCAAAGCAAGCTGAAGACCTTTGATTAAAGGAAGTCATCAACAAACTGAAATAAAAGCATTTTTTCTTTTTCCATAATGATTAGATTATATTTATTGTGCCATGAAAGTTTCCTGTTTGCAACAAAAAAGTTCATGCTTATGATCGCTACCAATCGTGGTGTAAAACCCAAACTACTGTTCCAATTTTTTGAAACAATAGATATCTGGCCATCAAATTAAAGAAAGGTGGAAATCTTGCAACAATGTTTCCTAAACTTCTTAATTTGTTCACGTTTTCATTTCCCTATGAATAGCCTCATTCCCTTGTTAGCCTTAGCATCATGGTAGTTGTCTGGCTGACAAAAATCTAGGTCAATTTAAGTACACGTACATGTAACATATAAACAGCTATACAGCCACGTGCTTCTAGGATAATGAATATCAGTGTGAATTGTTTCATGAAACACGTTTGTTGTCAAAGTGATATAGATCAAACAAGGACTACCATTTTTTTCTAAACATATGTTAGTTGTATTTTCTAATGGTATTTGACTGAAATAAATTTTCTAACATATTATCAAATACTTGAATTTATGGATTTTTCAATATACAAGTGTATTTCAGACTAGCTGTCTTCATTTAATCAAAATTTCCATTTTTTTCTTCTCTCTCTCTGTATGTTCTAGTCACCGACAGGTCACATAAAAAATTCCACCTGTATACAAAATTTCAATTATTTTCAGCCCCCCCCCCCCGCCCTTAAGCATCCATGCATGTCGACAATATTACCTTTGTCCCGAGGGTGTCGAGATCAAGAGATTGTGCTGTATTATGAAAATGGTTACAGTTTTTGAAAATTGGCAACAAAATATTGAGGTTGGCGATTTTTGGGGTGACAACTTTTTTAAAGCCAGCACTAACCTTGCAAGTGAGATGTCTTTGAATGCTGCAGTGGGTGAGCCCTTTGCACTAATTTGCATATGTAGGATCAGGAAGTGGAACAACTCATCATAGGCAAATCAATGAGATGCTAGATGCGTGTATAAAAGTTATTACATATTTTTGCCTGAATGAGAATGTTTAAACCATATGTATTATATTTTTGACAAATCTGTGAACAGTGACAGTGTTTCTTTGAAGTTGGATTTTACTGCAAATAAAGAATGCAAAGGATGATCATTTCATTTGTGAGATTAGTGTTCAAGTGCAATTCATTTTTTAAGCAGATTTTGGAAGCATTAACTAGCAGAAGAGCCCAAAAATAAACATTTCAGAACTCTTGGTCGACAAAGTTTTACTTTGTGAAGCAAGCCAGGGGGTAGGGAATATGAATTCTTTGCTCATACTGCAAACAACACATCGACATATGTCAGCTTGGTTCTGACTAGGATTCACTCAGAGAATCCAGCAGAAAAGTTTGAAAACTAGGACCACCCAGTCCCAAGTGAGTGCAGTGTCAAACATTAATGACACTTGCATTACCTTCAAATCCCTTTGAAATCTATTGAATTTATATCTGAATTGTAGCTATTGCAATGTTGTGTGATAATATTAAAAAGGGACATTTTGGGCATGTGGAAATTATAGTCTGGGGTTGTGGGATTTCAGTTAGGGCTTGCGAGTTTATTTAAGTCACCAGCCCAGAGCCTATGTCTAAATACAAATTTCTGGAGCCCCTGTGATCAAGCCAACATACCCAGATGTGTCAACAACTGCATTCTTTAAAAAAAAAAGGCAATAAAAAGCCCTACAAGACTCTTCTGACAGTACACAACATGTGTCATGACAAACACTTTATAGGTTAAATGTGGTTTTGGGGTAGGTACGTCATGACAAGCACTTTACAGGGTAAATGCGGTTTAAGGGTAGGTACATCAAATCTAACTATACATACATCTCACTTGTCAGCTCTTTGTTCGAATAGAGATTTAAAATTCGGGTACCATTTAATTTGACCCTGCTTATGCATCGACTTCATTTATTACTGGACAAGTTAAGAATGATGAAAATGGGCCATCTTTCCATATAACAGAGCTTTCTATTTTTTAAAAATGATAATGTCTATGTGTGGTTTTCAATGGGTTTAACTTCCTCTAATCTGTTAATTATTGACAGACTACTAAGTCTAGGATGAGTGTTTAGGTATGGTGTGTTTTTCTTGCTTTGATTTATAAATACTTATTTATCTAAACAAACAAACAAAAAGAAACAACGATAATCTGACAAACTGTAACTTCCAATCAAAAATCATTATCTGCTATCGAAATTCGCGGGATCTGTCTTGTCTTCTGGTATTTGTTTCCAAATTAAACTCCTCCTTACTCTCGAACGCCTGCAGAAAAGATTCTCGATCCGCTTCAATACTCTCATTTTCATCGCCCTCCTCGATCTTCTGTTCTCTCTCTCTCTTCTTGGATCTCATGCTGCAACGATCAACATTTCACCCTCACTCTGCCTTTCGCGCGAACCCACCATACAAAGCAATCGAAACCGAGGCTCATTTCCTCTCCGCACCTACGTTCTAATCCGAACCAGGCTGTTTTTATACATGAAAAACCCGGATAATAGTAGGCTGTCGTCCGCGGAAACTAATGTCTTTCGTGCTTTTGATGATGATGATAACACGTCATTCAACTCCTGTTTTGAGAGTTACCTGTTTCACAGCAGATGGGTATACCCAATGACAATAATAATAAAAAAGTTTGATCAATAATATTAGGCAATATTCTCATGTTTCGGTTCTTCAGTAATAATATTTGACACGTTATAATGTTATAAATATATTGCGAGGGAACACTCAAGTTTATTTATTCTAAATTAAGTCACTAGACCTATTTGTAATGGTCTAGAGAAACTGTGTTCTCAAAAGGATATTTAGTGACCTATGATGACAGCAAAGCTGGATCACTTCAAATAGAACAAAACTTTACACGCTCATTTTCAATGCATTTCTATCAACTACAATAAAGTCTCTGTTGTGTGATGAAGTTCGCAAGGCTACTGAGATGTACAAAGCCTCAGATACATTAAGTAGAATACTTTGAGCTGTAGGAATAAAACATCCAGTCCTACATCCATTCCTAAATCGTGTTATTCAAGTAGTTTCATTATGGGCGTTTTAAACCAGACCCAACAGTTATACGCCTTCTATACTCTATAACTTTCCCTTAAATCACACGCGAGTATATGATTTAGGCAAGTAAACAATAACCATTGGTGAGCCTTGACCAATGTGCGCACATGTCACCTTACTACATGAAATAGAGCTTTGAAAGCCCTATAAATGATGTTATAAAAGTGACCCCAGAACCGGAACGGTACCTGCATGGAAAAAGACACAAAAAGGAATATACAAGATGTCTGGACCAATCGGGTATACAGGAGAATGATTGGGTTTAAATAATCCACTGCCCCCATGGTTCATCAATATAACGGAACGCTTGAAGCAGTTTAAAATAAAAAATAAAAAGTTGACGTTAACAAGGGTAACGAAAAATTTCTAGAATTTATGCAAGTAGTAGAACGATTCAGAAAACGACCTCGCACACATCAATGCGAACCTGAATCATCATACAAGCCTAAACCCAAGTACTGACCATCAAACGTACTTCAAAAACATTATACGAAAGTAGTGAATGGGGCCACTTTACGTACAATGGGAATTAGCATTAAAAAACACCCTGGGCCACTTTACGTACAATGGAAATTTAACATGGAGAAAAATCATATACCACTTTACGTACAAGGGGAATTAACATGGGAATAAATTGTGGGTCATTTTACGTACAAGGGGAATTGAACATGGGATTTTTTTTTTTAAATTTAAAAAAAGGGTAGGCAATTGAAAAGTCATTCTCTTTTCGAGAAATATGCGTGGCCCTGAAAAGGGCCTTTGGGTTTATGTTAATGTATCCATTAACATAAAGGGCACCACATTGGTCTTCTTCTTGTCCTTAGGCTACGTCTCACTGTTGGCCCGTAAATCAACACTCTTTTCAGGCATCCTTGTCTTTCTACGTAGATCCTACGTATCCACAGACTGGTGTTTGTCCTGTGGACAACGGTCCACTTGGAGCGGACATACATGAGCATGTCCGTCCTAAACATCATGGAAGACACAAGGGTGGATGATTCGACTGTGGTCCACATCTTGAAGCGACGAGAACAGGTGAATCAATGCAGTGAACTGCGCTTATTTATAGGCAGAGGAAGGATTGAAACGGATTGAGTTCATTCACCAATCCAACCACGCGTTACAAAATTCAGCCAGCCAGCATCCAATCCGAAGAGAGCAGTCTGTTACGTCACGTAGTCTATATAAGTAGTTAATAGGGTCACCCTAGCCTCAATGGGAATTATCATTACAGAGACCCCTGGGTCACTCTAGCCTCAATGGAAATTTAACATGGAGAAAAATCGTGGGTCACTCTAGGCTCAAGGGGAATTTAACATGGGAAAAAGTCTTGGGTCACTCTAGCCTCAAGGGAAATTGAACATGGGATTTTTTTTTTAAAAAAAAATAAAAAAAAATTTTTAAAAAAAAAAAAAAAGGGGGTAGGCAATTGAAAGGCTATCTCTTTTCGAGAAATATGGCTGGCCCTGAAAAGGGCCTTTGGGTTTTCTTCTTCTTCTGCTTCTAATTTCTTCTTTTTCTCCACCAAGTTCTTATTTTATCTCTTACACTCTTTCTCTTCTTCTCTTTCTTTTTTTTTCTCCTGCTCTTCTTTCTTCCTCTTCTCATTTTCTTCTTCTTTTTCAATTTTTTCGTTCCATTTGCTTATTCTTATTCTTTCCTCTTCATCCTCCTTCTCCTCCTTTATCTCTTTCATGACACCACTAATCTTGTCCTTTACCTTTTTTAAGTTATTAATTTCCATCTTTACACGATGGGGACTATAGGAATAATGGTCTTCAACGAGTCTTATTAACATCTGCTCCATCATTCCTAAGTTGTCTAAAACGTCTTGCAATGTTTGTATTTTGTCCATTTGGTTAGAAGCCATCTTCTTTGTAGAATGGTTTGAACGACGAATACTGTGGGTTCTTATAGTGAAAGCGCGGACGTGAAGGAAAACATCCCCCTAAAACATAAAATTGATCTTACGTAGATCATGACCAAAGAAACAACAACGCGCGGACGTGAAGGAAAACATCCCCTACTTTTCTCATTTCATATAATCAAACCCAAACTATACTCTCCACATACGCTAAGAAACAATAAAGAAACCCATAATCTACTATTCACACAAACTTCCTTGAACATTTACAAACCAAAACACACAAACTCATACACTCTCACTATCAATAAAGAGTTAGTGTTTATATTCACACTACTCTACCTACAAAAGGGCTGTTTTTTTTTTGGAACTTCATGGACACCTGGTTAATGGTGGCACCTTCCAGGCCTGGCGCCACATACACATCTTGTCCCCCAGTTACTTTTTACCTTTTTGGGGGAGAGAGCAGAGGCAGGATATGTGGCTTCAGAATCCCAATTTTCGGTTTCTGGGATTCTAAAATTTTTTCTTCTTCTCTCCTTTTCCTCCTCCTCTTCTTTGTATCTTCTCTCCTCCTCTTTGTATCTTCTTTCCTCTTCTTCTTTATATCTTCTCTCCTCCTCTTCTTTTATCCTTCCCTCTTCCACAATGGCTTCCGCAGCCAGTTCATTTAATATGCGCCTGGCATATTCCAGATGCACATGAATTTCCAACAGTTTCTCCAGTCTCGTGTTCATTTTTGGTGTTGATCAATCAACAAGGGTAGCTAAACTGCCGAACGAGTTTCAATTTATAGTGAAAGCGCGGACGTGAAGGAAAACATCCCCTAAAAACATAAAACTGATCTTACCTAGATCATGACCCAAAACAACAACGCGCGGACCTAAAAGAAACACTCACTCTCTTTTTATGCCACCCATCACTATTTTAAATTTTTTTATAATTTTATAAATCACTTCAATAGACTATTTACATACGCAAAGCAATCCAATCTAACTCCAAATATACACCTCAAACATAAAAAAAAACCTAACATCATATTAATCTACTATCCACACCAACGTACGTGAGCACTTACAAACACACAAACACATACACTCTCACTATCAATAAAGAGTTAGTGTTTATATTCACACTACTCTACCTACACACATTGGCAAATTGATCGTTATTTCTTTTCTAGAGTATTGGGGTAACCCTGAAAAGGGCTGTTTTTTTTTGTTTGCTATGGCATTCTTTTTTAGTTTCTAAGAATGCGATGTCCTCTGAGGATTGACTTTCTGACGATAGGTCTGCTTCTTCGGAAAGAGAAGAAGAACTCTTTGGTGTCGATACGGCAATCGACAAAGCCTCTCTCAGGTTCAGGTTGCTGCTGCTGTTGTTGTTGCTGTTGTTGCTGCTGTTGCTGCTGTCTCTGAAGTCTGTACTTCTCTGTCCATTCTTCTTTTTCCCTGTTCATTTCTTCTCTGAAGAGTTCTTCTATCAGGTCTTCAGTGATTTTTAACATTCTCACATTCTCTATTTCTTCTGGCTTCGGTATCAGACTGTGTCTGACCCTATGCAAATTCACGTAGGCTTCGTTGAGCTTAGCTAGTTTGGAGCACATCTTCTTAGGAGGATGAGTCGACAATGGATGGTTAGACTGGAAACAACCCCGGTTCTTAAAGTCAAAGCGCGGACGTGAAGGAAAACATCCCCACACGGTTTTCGAGCCGCAACGTTCAAATAGTGTTATGGGAGGGATAGAGAGAAGTCAAAGAGCATCAATCCAACATTCTTATAGCTAAACAAAAGACAAAGGCATTTTTTTCAAAACACAACATTTTTTATTCAAAAATCACTTAACACTAAACAACAACTCTAACATTTTTAACAATAATCCAACAATATAACATCAAACAATCGTTTCAAATCACAAACATTTTTTTCTCAATTGACAATCTACTTTAAACAGGGCTGACAACGTTGTGAATGAAATTGTGATTTCCACTGTTGGAAATCATTAGGCCATTGATGGACACTACGTTTCCTAGCTTGAGACAAAAGATAAGCATAATGGTCACAGAACCATCGATCTACTTTCACATCGTTTCTAGCAGAAGAACGAGGATCAAAATGAGTCACTAAATGTTCTAAGGAATAGCCCAGGCTGCGATGATGCAGAAAATACACACAGTACTGTCCACACACCAAGGAATCTGTGCCTTGTAATTTCACGTTATTGAATCGGGTGGTTTGAGCATTTCTTCTCATAAAGTCAATGATATCGTCTTCCAAAGGGGGCAATCCGTACGAATCGAAATATTCCACACATCCTTCTTGAGGAAAGTAGACGGCTACCCAGTGGGTTCCTGGGAGATGACTGTCGTCCGTGTTGATCACGTAAGCTTGATGGTCTTTAGGTTTGCGATGAGGGAGTTCATCTTTAGCACAGACGACAGGATTCCAAGAAGCCGTATACGAACTGTGGTTCAAAAGGTAATAAAGTTCCCAGGTATCCATTGATTTGTGTGTGTTTTTTTCTTCTTCACAGGTAATAATAAGTCGTCAATTCGATCCTGACTTTTTGCTTGACAATGTCTGACGAATAAACGGTTATTCGTTCTGTTTCCTCACTCTGATTCAGGAGAGCTTCGATACGATGGATCTCTTGAGTGGTTAATGGTGGACAAGAATGTTCACGCAAGTCTTTATACCACTGGTGCAACACGTCTTTGTTCGAGATGAGACTCCAGGCTTCGTCCAGATACTCGTCCAATTTTTCTTCTTGACTTAACATTAGGCATTTATCGTGTTGAATTTGACTGGGATGAGCGTTTTGACATCCATAACAATTTTTCTTGATCAATTCCGTTATTTTCTCGACCAAGTGTTTGGCAAAACAGGAGTCTAAATGGGCTTCTTGTTCTGGCCATCTCGACTTCATCATGATCACTTCTTCTTCCACAGTCTCCTCACATTTCATGTCCAAAGTTTCTCCACTAGGTAAAGAGGGATAACAGTCTTCCATGGCTTCTAGTAATCTAGAATAACTTCTCTCAAACTGTTGATTTCTATGGTATTATCGAATTCTGCATACAGGATGACGTTCACAGTTTCATCAGGGTCTCAGTCTTTAAACTGAATTTCCACACGAATCTGGCCGGATTTTATAGGGTGGAAATGTCCCTCGTCGCTGCCTTGGTCTGGAGTGAAATCGAAAGCCCACAAAGCATAGCCTCCTGCATAATCCTCGTACGTAATACCGTGACTTGTATTGGTTCCTAACTGTCCGGTGGCTTCGTACAAGGACAAGTACGATCTCAAGTAATTCTTCTTGGTAAAGTCAGGTTCAAACGGTCGGGTACACAAGGTTTTGCCATCGCGACTGACTTCGATTTTGGACACGCCAAAGTGTTGAAAGTAGAAAGGATTTTTTTCGGCAGCTCCGTTGAAGGCTGTATTCTCGACGATACCAACGATCAAACGTTTGGGTAGCTGTCCTTGGAACAGATGATCTTCGATCATGGATCGCTGTCCCTTGGGAATGGTGAAGGTTTTCACTTCCACGCGTCGTATGGGATACTTGGCGGTCGTTCTGCTCAACGTCTGACTGATGTCGTTTCCCACTTTAGGTAACACTTCCACACGGCGTACGTAGAGTCTGGCTTCTTGGATTTTGGTTTTGTAACCGTCACTATCAGCCATTAAATGGAAAGCGGTACTGCTACGATTCAGTCTCAGGCGGACATCCACCCCGTTCAGCAAATACTTTTCTTGCAACCACATGTCCAAATGCAAACGATCCATCAGTTCTAAACTTTTGTTGTCTCCTTTGATTCTGTCTCTTCGTTCTACAAATCCCGCATTGTGTTCTTTGGTTGTATCAATTTCGGTTTCTTCAAACTGGCCTGCATCGTCAGCTTCCCATACCACACAGGCATTGAGATGAGTGTTCTTGGCGTCTATTCCGTACGTCAAGAGATTTTCCAGGTAGGCACGATAAGGGTAAGTATCCATGCTGCTACTGACTAGTTTGTTATTCAAGTACAAGTCCACTCCGCTAAACAAGGAATGCATGAAATTGTTGACGGGAGCTACTACTTCAGTGTCTATAGGACCTCCAGTCTTATCTACAACTTTGACTTTCAGGTACAAGTAACTGCTATTCACATCGATGTAATCTTCGGGCTGTCCCTTGATTTCAAACTCGATGGGAGCGGAATCGGTCAGTGAGGAGACGGGGTGAAATTCCACCCATTGGGATTCTTGCATCGTCATCATGGTGGGGGGCATGGCAAACAGATCCAGTTCCGTCTTGGAACAGGCGCAAGATTCTCGGTGCATCATTTTTTGTTATTTCTCAATAATCGAAAACGTCTAAGTCTCGAACGGTTCTTCTTTTCTTGGCCTTTCTAGCTTGAAGTCTGGTGAAAGGGTGTTTTCTTCGTCGTCTCTTTCTGCCTTGTCCTTGCTGAATGCCTGACTCGGTAGCGTGCAGGGCATTTATAGGTGTGTCTCGTCGGCCCAAAATGTCTGCCCGTTTGCAGCAAGACAGTTTTGCCTGCCCTCATGAAGGCTTCTTTAGGGTTTTGTTTGTCGATGATGAAATTTTGGAGAAATTCTTTGCCTTGCGTCAGTGCCGCATCTTTCAAGGCGTGCAATCCGCGTGTCACCATCGGTTTCAACACCGGGGCCACCGAACGAAAGGCCGATTTTAACATATCTCCTAAACCGTGTCCTCGCTGTCGAGCAACCCCTCGGTACACTGGATACATGACTTAAGAGTCGTGAGAAAACCGTTTTCGAAAATGGAGTTTCACCGTGACTTCTCCTTTGGTGAATGAAATATTTTGTCCCAAATCTCCTTTTATAGCAATGTTGACCGTGTCCAAATACGACTTGCTGACCGGCAAATAGTGAGGATGGGCAAATTCGCGGTGGACGTGGTAAGTGTTTCCACCTTCCTCGTCAGCGTTCGTGGCAGAATCTACTTTGAAAGGAATGACACGCAGTAACGGTACGGAGGTGTGTCCCACCACGTTGTACTCCACCACATCGGAATACACAAACATCAAATTCAGTCCTTGGTTCAGTTCTACCGGGGCACGAAATAACTTGCTAAAAGACTCGTTGTCGTAAACGATGGGTAATTCGTTTTTCTTGAGCATGGCCATTCTCATGTTCATGTCTCCGCCCAACATGTCAAACAATTCAGGACAAAATAAAATGGACATGATTTTACTTCGTTCAAATTTCATCGAGAAGCTGCTTTGTGGTACTCCATGGTGACACTTTTGTTGACATGCTCCAAGGTTTTCAGAAACACGACATTAAACCTGGTGGCTATGGTGCTGACCAAATGTTGACCACTAAAATAATAGCCTGGGGGAATGAACAAGTGATAAGTGGTGTACTTTTGTGTACGGGTTTTCTTGTCATATTTGACATTGCTATCCATCCACTGTTGCATTTGCTCGTCATGAACTTCCACATCAAAAAAATTTTGATTGGGAAGGACATTGAGGACTTGGGTCGGGTGAATGATTTCCACTAAAGCCACTTCCCAATGGGCTTCGTGATCTAAGGGGATGGCCTGAGGTAATTTGGCCGTGTAAGAGCACAACGTGTTGTGGGGAAACACCTCCATGGAACTGTCACTGGGTAAGGTTAAGTAAAATTGGTTTTGGTGACTCATAATTCCAGAGTTCTGTGGCTCTCCGAGGGGTTAGTGGACGTCAGAGGCGTGTCTCCGCCCAAAATGGGGTTCTGGTTGTTGTTGGAGTGGTGACTGACACTGGCACTGGACACAAGGTTCCCGTTGGAAGAGAATTTCAGGGAGGGATTGGGAAGCAGGTAACCGATGCAACTGCTCAATAAAATGGTCCACAATTGTTTGTCTCTTTGTTGCAAACTCAAATTGGCGATGGCTGCCCCGATGACACAATACACCACGAAGATTTGGCAGAAAAAGACGATTTGCGTTTTAGGCACACGTTCTCCACACCACACCCACAAGGGTTGTTTTTGTAAATCTTGCACAGAAGAACTATATGAAGGAGGAGTGGTCGACGTAGCTGCGTCTGCTGTGTGAAAGGGCATGATGGTCACTTCTTTTTATAGTCGATGACTTGCGAAGCGTCGATCCAAGAATCAAAACTGTGTGGATATCCTTTCCAACGTACTTTGACTTCTTTGACACGTCGTTTGCCCACTTTACGGGTTCTGCGTTCGAGAATGCTTTCGATGTCGTACACGTCGTCTTCTTTTTTGGTGACACGTTGTAACTCGGGCAAATAAAACGTTCCTTTGAGCACTTCTCCGTTCATGTCTTCCACTTTATAGACGGCAGGATGACGGCCATGCACTCGTCCAGTGACGCGAAACAATTCGGTCGTCCAGTTAGGTAAGTAACCTTTGTCAAAAGTGCGTTTGGTTTTGCCAATGCGCACCCAATCTCCTACGGTCAACTCTCCACTTTTCTTGGGGACAGCCCTCGTCGGGGACGTACCAAACAGGCGCTCAAACACCAACACTTCGTTCTCGGGAGTCACGTCTTGCGGGGCACGTCCGATGCTTCGATGGTAAGATTGGTTGTACGCTTGCACCAGGTGCGGTAAGATGTCGATGTACTTCAGAGTGTGGTGATGCGTAAAATATTTCCACATGCGTTCTTTCAAAGTGCGTTGAAAACGTTCCACGATGCTGGCTTTGGTTTCGGGATTCTCGGTGGTAAAAAAAATTAATGTCACGTTTCTTTAATTCTTTTTGGAAAGCTTGGTTCAGAAATTCGGTGCCTTTGTCCGTTTGCCATCGAAGAGGGTGACGACCGCTTTGTTTCAACACCCGTTGCAGGGCTCGCACTAACTCGCTGCTCGATTTGGAAGTCAAGGGCACGACCCAGGCAAATTTGGAAAAGACGTCGATGACACAAAACAAATATTTGTAGCCACGATTGTAGCTGGCCAAATGAGAGACATCGGCTAAATCGGCTTGCCATTGATGATCGATGCCTTCCACTCGGGTGCGACTTCTGGCAAACTTGCGTCGAATGGGTTTGTGTAAAGTGTAGGTAGCTTGTTCTTGTAACCATCGTTGCACTTGAGGTAAACGGAGAATTTTCAGTCGAGTTTTGGCAGCACGATACAATTTTTGAACTCCTGCGTAAGCTGCAGGATGCGAGGGATCGTGTTAAATGCTGGCTAAGACTTTTTCCATTTTTTTGTGTTGGTTGCTGTGTTAATAAGGCACCCACTCTTGGAGGATGCTACTCTTTATCTCTTGGGGTATTTTCTTGGATTGCAACGCCTTGCGTGTGCGACCGGCAATAGGTGTTGAATAGGATTATGTCTGAGCGGGGGATATCGGTTCTTGTTTCACTTCTGTCTTCACTTCTGTCTTCACTTTCTTTTTCTCTTGTGATGAAGAAGGGGTGGCCATCATCTTTTTAATCCATCCAATTCTGGAGGTAGGTGGTGTTGTTAACTTGCGTACTTTTTCTGGTGGAGTTTGAAACCCTTCTTCTTCTTCTTTTTCTGTCTTGGTCACTGGTAGTGGTGGTACTGGTACTGGTGATGGTGCTGGACTTTTCATGAAGGTCTTAAAATCTTTCAGCGTGGGTAGAGCTGTTTCGTCTAAAGCTTTCTGGTGAAAGAGTTGCAGTCGTTGCAAGAGTTGACCGTACTTTTGCGATTTTTCTGTTTCGGACAAATCTTGGCGATCCATCAAGTACTGCAATTCGTGTTGTAATTGGGACATCTCGCTCAAATTGGGATTGGGAGGTAAATGCGGGGTGCGTTGTTCTTGCCACCGATGGTATTCTATCCATCGTTTGTAAGGCACTAAAGCTAGTTTTCGTCCTTCCATGGGGTTGTCAGGGGTCGAGATCCTGGGACTTCCGAGGGCCTTTTTATCTTGCTCCCACCAGTCCTCCCAACATAGTTCCCAAGACTCCTTTCAGTATGGGACCTAACAAGAGGGGTAAAATGCCTCCACGTTGGACCAACATCTTCTTTTTTTGACGAATGGGAATTTTCTTTTGAACCATTTGGCGAAGAACGTGACGATGTTTGCCTAAGCATTGTTTCTGGTGTTTGGACAAAGGGATCGTGCCTTTCAAAACGTTCAAACAACATTCGCACACGGTATCGATGACCTCTTTGGAGGCCGATTGAATGAGTTTTTTTTTCGTAGAGGTGGAGAAGCTTTGGACAGGATAGATAACAGGTCCCCATGTTTGACTAAACGTGGTGGTAGTCCTTTTCTTTTCTTTCCTTGGCGTTTTCTGGAGGGTGACATCTTTGAGTCTTCAGGAGCACCAAAACAAAAACACTGATACCCCCGACTTGGTCACAGGTCTTTTTTATACTGGAACGCGTCGCCACTAATTGTCTTTACGTCGTATCAGTTTGAGGACAGGCATGACACGTCGTGCAGTGGTACGCAACGGACTAAATCGAGCCAGTTCTTGCTTGGACAAATCCAGTAAACTTTGTAACATGCCCGATCTTTCATGGACTTTGATTTTGGGAGAAGGTACTTTGTGAGCAGCAGCCACTGCCACTAAATTGGAGGGTCCTGCCACTGGGGAAGTTCTTTTGGGGGTCATCAACGGAGAAGTTCTTGGTGTGATTAACGTCTCCAAGTACTCTTCAGTTCTGGGTGTCATTAACGGAGAAGTGGACAAACGTGAGGCTGCCGGAGACGCAGTCACCGCTGTGGCAGGTCGTGGTTTGCGAGTGTAAGTTTGCGTCCTGGCCGAAGTACCTTTCTTGCGACTAGTTTTCTTCTGTGGACTTTTCTTTTTCTGGGGACTTTTTTCTGTTTCTTTTTCTGGGGGCTTCTTTTCTTTTTCCGGGGTGGTGTCTGGTCAGAGGAGGGTCCTGCCACTGGAGAAGTTCTCCTTGGGGACCTGGTCTTTTTCTTCTTCTTGGGGATTCGTTGGACTTTTGTCTTGGGGATAACTTTGGGGGCATTAGGATCCCATCTTAAGAGAGAGCGAATGATGACCCCTCCTAGAGTACCGCTCCCTCCAGGTTTCAAAATGATTTGTTTTTTGGTTTGAGTGTCGATGCGGGGATCGGCCAGTTGGACCAAAGCGACTTTGTTTCGATCGAAAAAGCGTTTGGTTTGATGGAGTAATTGACGTGCCGTCACCGTGAACCATCGTAAGACTTCTTTGAGACTAGCTTCTAAGACACGAGCTCGTGTTTGTGGATATTTTTTCTCGACTGATGCCATACAAGGCACGAATCAATTTGACGGGAAGATGCGACTGAAGGGACGTCATATTCACACTGTGTGAGCCAGACGAAAAAGGGTCTGAGGTTTTTATAGATTTTTTTATGTGGAGTGAAATGAAGTCGAGGACGGAGACGTGTACAGGACAGGCCCTCCGTCTTGGCACCAGTGGTGAAACAAGTGGGTACGAAATCGCAAATCCTCGGGGGTCGTAGGTTTCAAATCGACGAGTAAATAGGCGTGTGGCGTTTGAGTGGCATCGTCGTACGCCTGAGTCAGCCAAGGCGTTCCTAACTGTTTGGCTAAGACTTGCACTTGCGATTTATCTCGAAGGCTTTTAAACAAGACCACGTAATGCGCATTGAGACTGATGGTGCGATGGGCTTTACTTTGTTGAAACAAATTTTGGGTGATGTAAACGACACTGGCATTACTGGCATTACGGTGATGCCCTTTGCGCGTGAACCACAGTTTAATTTCTTCTTCGTCTTCTCCTAACATGTCGTCAAAAATGACCAAATGGGTTTGACGGGAGTCAGAGACGATGCCATCGTCTTCTTTAGGAATGCCTTCCACAAACACGATGGAATCGCCTTGACTTTCTCGCAAGAGGCTGTACGCCGATTGCCACTCTTTGTAACACCACACGATCCGCTGATGGGACCGATCGATCAAATGATGTTTATGTTCGATCAAACGTTTGACGAATTCGGTTTTGCCTGAACCGCTAGGTCCAGCAATGAGCATGTTAAAGGGATGGCGAAGATACAAAGCCTCCCAACTGGCACGATCTAAGTGTTCGTCGATGACTTTGACAGGAAAGGAAGAGGGAGCAGAGACAGCAGAGGTAGCCATTGTGTGAGAAATGTCACTTGTGACACGAAAAAACAAACAAGACAAGAGTTTATATACTTTTTCAGAACACGTTTATTGAATGTTTTTTTTTTTCAAACATGAATACGAAAGAGAAAAATACATAAAAGCCAAAGGCTTAAGTACAAGGATAAAAGGCACATGATAACTATGAACGTGGAATAAAAACAAGTGTCTGTACAACATGTTTTGGGTAATGTTCTAACCAGTTCTATAGTAGGGGGTAAGGTCACACAAGTGTCCTCCCGAAAGGGTCTTTCAGGTCTGTCTACGACAGTCCTGTCCTGGGTGACGGGTTCTTCTGGCACCGTCACTAACACGGGTGGAAAAGTAACTTTTTTCCTTGAACAACTCTCGTGCATACTGGGCCACTTCTTGGGTCCAAGCCTCAAAACCCCATTCTTTCCAGGCACGGACATCTGTCCAATGGGGATGTAAGTCACAAGCTACACACACATCGTCATACACGTCTTGGGTAGCTAAAAGTTGACGAATCTTTTTTTCCCGCAGAGGTCGAGAAGTATCCAGATGAAAACGCAAGGCTTTGAGCAAAAGGAGTTTTTCGTGACCATTTAAGGCCATTGAGGTGGTAAGTACTGATCGTAAAGAGTCCACAAGGAATCGGCTGGTAAACGAAATCCCAGAAACCAAGTCACTAAGACACACACCACTTGTCGTCCCAAATTGAATGGATAAAATTCTTGTAATAATCGATGGTAATGATCCACGGTTTGAATATGGTCATTGAGTTCCTTCCACGGAATCTGTTCAATGACATGTGACATAAGCCGTGGCATGGCAGCCTGTTTTTATATTCTCTTTTTTTCGGATGCAATACACGTACTTTCTAGCCAGAGATCTTCGTACTCCAGTAGGGAATCTAAATCTTGCATACTGTAACCGAAACGTCAGAGTTCGTTTAGAAGTTTCGTCTTCCGCTAAGTAGATTCCACGTAACAAATGTTGGTAATCCTTTAACTTGTCTTCCTCAATGCGTTGCACTAGGTGAATGTCGAAGTAACCATAATTATGAACATGTCGATCATTAGCGACCTCAAAGTTTTGAACAATGTCTGACCATTGAAACAATTTCTGACGAATCAGTTCTCTTATACCATTCAGGTACCAGTGGTTAAAGATCTGATGACGTAACGGATGCAATTGTTCTTTACGTTTGACTTGTATTTTCACCAGCTCTCGGTAAATCCTTTCTCTCAACTCCTCAGGCAAGCCCAAAATGTTCTCTTGTAAAGTATCCATAAGTATATACACTGTTTTTGGAATCGTTGGGTGGTGGCCAATAGCCTCGTTTAACTTTGTGCCTAATGTAATATCCACTCATAATCAGTCTTCTTGTACTTTGGAACATAGCATAATTTAAAAACGGATGAATCACTTTGAGTTTGCGTTTCACTTGTATTTTGATCAGTTCTCGGTAAATGCGTTCTCTCAACTCCACAGGCAAAGCACAAATGTTCTCTTGTAAAGTATCCATGAACAGATGATGGTAAGAAGTTACATCAATGTCTCGGTCCCACTAAGGGTAAGTAATGACAATTCGGTGACCATCGAGCATGTTCAACGTAGGCCGAATCTTGCGGTTCCCAGTGGTGAAGTGACACACGCAACTGAAGCACTTGACTTTATCTCCTTCGCCCAAGTAGAAAAATCCGGCTCTGGCTAATTCTTCGGGGGTCGGTCCTCCCAGATACTTAGGCCATTTTCCTTTGAACGATTGAAGACGATTTTCAAAGTCGCAGTATTCCGACAAACGCACAGGAAACGAATATTCGTCTTTCACAAGTTCGTTTCGATGAGGGTTGGGGGACATGAACAGGAGTTTGCTCAAGGCTGGATGACATCCGTAGGGGGGTAAACGTGAAGGTCGACATTTCCCTTTAAACCCAGTAAAATGTCCAAGAGGACGAGCGGCATCACTTTCGCATCCCTCAGGTTTGACACGCACAGCATCACTTTCCATGATAGGGGTAGGGACACTAAAGTTCCCATGATGCTTTACGGCATCGCTCAGGTCACAAGGTACAGCATCGTACCCATCGCAAGGCTCACAATCGCATTCCACTTCCGAAGCCTCACACTTGAATTGTGCCTTTCTAAACAACTTGTTCTGTGTTTCTCTGAAAGTATTCATCTTGTTCGCTCGGTCTTGGTAGTCACAATGAACTATCGATCTTGACCACAGCCCCCTTTTTATACTAGTCGCAATGCAGTCTCAAGCTTGTACATCTTTCCTTTTTTACGTTTTTTATGTCTTGTTCTGGAAGGTACCGTCTCTAAGGTACCGTCAACATTGTACCGTAGTGTGATGGGTGGAAAGGCCATAGAAAGGTAAGGGCAGTGCAGAGACCATCGAGTATGTTCCAGAATAGCTGAATCTTTATAGATACATAGATCCATTCGTAACTTCAGTCCGCAAGCGAAACACTGTACCTCGTATCCCAATCCTGACTCAGGTCCCAAGTAGACAAATCCTGTTCTAGCTAAAACATGCGAAGAAGGTAATCCTTCCCTATCCGTAGGCCATTTCTGAAACGTGTCCAGTCGACGGGCACAAACACAATAGTCAGGTAAGAAGACTGGAAAATGGTAGGGTTTGAACTTGGAGTTCTCATCGGGTTTCTCACTCGATTCTTGCTGTGGCGAAGTCATCTTTCTGGTAGGGTAACTATCCTCTTACAACCAATGTTTTATACCAACATGTCCATACGGTAAGGTGAAATGATTGGGAAGTCTCACTCGCTTCTGGTACACGATTTGATAGACTTTTTCTAGGGGCCGACTGACGATGTGGTGAGTGGGTAAACCTACAATCTTGTTCGGTTGATAGGTGGTCACTTTAAAGTTTGCATCCTCTCCCGATTGCAAGGCTTCTTTCAATACCCCAAAGTTGACCACTCGACTGGTACGATGATTCAGAGTCAGTCCTTTCACTTTGCACGTCGTGTGCACTTCTCCTTGTTTGTCACGGTATTCGTAGCCGTAATTTTTGGGACCGCCACTGACGAAACTTAGAATCTTGTCGTCGGGATGCTCGTCTGTCCAGGCTCCTAAACGGTCTCCTTCGATGTCAGGGTGATGTTGAATCGGGTGATGGATGTAAATGCAACTGTCCGTGTCAAAGTACAGGACGCGTTCCCCTAACAGTTCTAAAGCTTCGTACAATTTTAAGCGAGCATGGGCTGTCACGTAAGCCGCAATGATGACATTTCCAAAAGGGTCGTCTTGTACAAAGTCCAGATCTTCTTCGTAATTGACCAAGATCAAATTCTCTCGAACGACGTCCACGTGTTTCATGTATTTGGTTTTGTCGTGAATCATCTGGAAGTAACGGGAAGGTTCTGTCAAATATTCCGTCTTGGGTAAACACGGTCGTTGTGCCATTTTACCCCACAAGCAATTTAACATCACTTTGGCAAACGATCGCCTGCCTTCGTTTTTCTCGATGTGGTCTAAAGAGATGCCTTCTTGTTCATAGTATTTCTCTTTGAATTGTATTTGGTCTTCGGGAGTGTGACACCAGGAAGGATAGCCGCTGGCTTCTTGCTTCAGTTTCAAAAAGGTATCCACGTAGTCAGCGAAAATGCCTTTCTGAGTAGGGTCACCCTTGTGGTACTGTTGTGTCTTGGGAAAGTGGCAAATTTCGTACACTTCTAACAGTTGGTATCCCATGTCCAGAGCTTTGAACAATTCTACGCTGACCCAGGTTCCCGTCAAGGCCCGTTCTTCCTGGGTGTGATGACAAGGCTGATCTTGGTTGCACGTTTCGGCACAAGTACGGCACAAGGGAAACATCAGTTTGCCTTGACAATGGTGAGGTAAGACGGGATGGTATAGGTTCGTGGGAGGCAAAGCTTTACACTTGATCAAGCCTTCGTATTGTCGAATGTTTTTCAGGTCGATATGTTCCGTCAGCAATTGTGGGTGCCCTACAGGAAAGCGACAATATTTGCACACGTACGGATACAGCGAACACACGTCCAAGTATTTGATTTCTTCTCCTTTCTCTTCGTCGGCTTGGTACAGCAAACAGGTGGCATTGGTCCTTCCTCCGTACAAACTATCCCTCGGGTTCAGCGGGTCCATGAACTGGTAACTTTCCACGAGGCGTTTAAACTCGGGATCGGTTTTCATACGGTGATCGTACTCGTGTTCCCACATTTCCACCACTTGGTATCCTTGCTGTTCTAACTTTAGGCGCCGCTGACAAGTGTCCTGGTACAAGTCTTCCATGGTTCGTTGTAAAAACTGATTTTTAGTGTCACGGTCAGGGTAGCAGACGGGACAACCGTGAAATAAGCAACCGTTGAACTCGTACACGATCTTGGGGTTTTCTAAGTCCCAACCATCGACCGAATACGTTCCGATCGTCTTTTCGCCTCCTCCGTTGCGGAAATGCTGAATCCATTTATCTTCCTTGTCGCACAAGTAATGTAACCAACGTAGAGCTTTGACCGAGTATTGACGATTGACATAGTTGGTCGTTTGAGGACTGATGACAGCCACGGTGTTTTCAGGCATGAATCGTTGGCGGTACACTAAGGAACACGCTTTGGCAATGGTGCAAGCTTCTTTTCAAAGGATCGACCCCTCCGTGTTCCATGAACAGTTCTCGAAATTTTCCACAGCAACGTCGTAAAATGTCCACGTCGGAACGACAATACTTTAACATTTCTTCCTGAAAGTCGAAGGGGTCAGAGGCATGAGCCTGGTACCAAGCGTAGAAATCTTCTCGTTGTTCGGTACGCATGTTGTCGGGGTCGTAATAGTGAGCCTCAGGCAAATGGGGTAGAACGGCGTGTTGATTGGCTTCCGTATTGAAAAAGTGAGGAAAGTACCCTTTAGCCATTTCTGTCATTCCAAACGTTTTAGGCATTCGACTCAAAGGCATGGCCAAATAGCTCATCGAATCTTTAAACTGTACTTGTCCCACTTGCATGAAAATGATTTTGGCTCCGTTCAAAGTCACTTTAGGACGTTCGGTGCCTTGTTCCGTATAGTATCTCAAAAGAAACTGTCCATCGTATCCGGAGAAATTGTGAGCCGTCACCGTGGCATGACGATGACAATCTCCGTAACGTTCGATGTCCTCTTTGATCCATGTCTTGTCGATGGGATCTAAGACCCATTGGGCAAAATCGGCTAACGTGTTCGGTCCTCGAAAGATTTTTTCACGCCCTCCGGGAATTTTGCTGCAGTGTATGCAATGACTGAAGATAGGTTCTAGAATGCACTTCTCGCACGCTCGATGAGTCACGCAGAAATTAGGAATGTGAATGCCGGTCTCTTGCATGCATTCGAAATCGAAAAAGATGAAATTGCTTTTCTTCTTGTGACCGTCCTCTTTCTCTGGTGGGGGTTGGTATTTTTGCACGTAACATTGGTTTTCCAAGTCCACGATGTGGTGACAAATGTGACATTTTTTCTTTCCTCGACATACGTGTGCCTTGGCAGTATTGGTACATAGGCCTTGTCCACAGGTAGGGCACAATCTCAGCAGTTGACAAGCGCATTTCTTCTGTGAACCTTGCGTCTTCAAATGTTGTTGGTAACAGGTAGGGCTGACAAACGTGCGCAGACAAGTTGAACAAGGCACTGGTCCTTCGCTCAGACAGGGTTGAGAGGCCAAACATCCTGGGCATTTCCATCCACAAGACTTGTGTTGCTCTCGATTGTTATAACCATAATCACATTTCTCACAATAATAAACATATCACAGGAATCCAGTGATACTGGTAATGGTATCGAAATGGTCATCGTGATGATAAAGGTGAATGTATTTTCCGTCCTTAAAATCTTGGCCTCGAAACAACAGAGACCCGCGCATTTCTTGAGGGTGCACTTTCAAGGTGTAGCGTGGAGCTAGGGCATCTTGCAATTTTTGCATCTCAGGAATGCCACAGGGTGTGTCTTTGGACAGGCCAGCTTGTTGCAACAGGTGTTCTGCTTCGTTTCGTTGTTTGGCTCGGTCCGAGTGTCGAATAGTTTTCCAGGCTCTTATCCATTCTGTCGTGTCGTTCTTGTTGGCATAGGTTCGTCCCACCACGATGGCTCGAGCTAAACACATCTGGTCTTGAGGGTTGTTAATTCGGACGAGACTTGTTTTGGTGTTGGGAAGGTCGTCCACCAATAACATCTTTTTGCGTCCAGTCCCTTGAGGAGGAGAGACGTGGGCCATTTTCAGTGTGGCTTTGCCATCGGTGATGTCAAACTGATCATTAGATTGTTGTACGTGTTGAATCTTGTCCATGACTTTGGAAGGGGTTAGTTCTGCGGGTCTGCTAAACTCGATCCAAACAGGGGATTTCAAGCTGTCGTGGTGGATGGATAGTGTCAAGCGATCGTCTTCTTTGGGTTGACATTGTCGCTTGTGTGCAGTGAGCAAAGAATCCCACATTCGGTGATGAACCCTTCTGCTTTCTCCAATGGTACGTCAGCTTTGAAATCTTTAAACTTCACCGTGTAGGTGTAAGCCGTGGTTCTAAATTTTCTAGAGGAGCGCTTTTCCGTCTCTCGAATGGAATAGTATTTTTCAGGGCTGAATAAGGGTGGTGAACTTCGTGTAGAGGTTTCAAATTCTGGTTCACTCATGTCCTCTTCAAAATCACTGGCATGAATTTGTGCCAAGATTTCAGCCCTGGTTCGAGGCGATAGATCACGTTTCTGCCTCTTACTTTCTTCTTCTCCTTTCTTCTCAAATGAATAGGATCATTTCATCTTGAGTGCAAAACGTCAAATGACTCAAGTTTAAACACCATAGACTAATTTATAGTCATGGCAGACCAGCGTATATAAAAAGGGTGTGTGTCTTGTCCTTTCACTATTCATTTCACTCTCAAGCAGAGCACAACGATGGAAGAGACTAACCAAATCGAACGTTTCGTCAGAGCTTTGCGAGGGGTCATTAGAAAATTCTCTTCAGACCAGCCCACGGACTACTCTCCTTCCTTTCGAGATAAAAGTCAAGATACTTGCTATATCTGTCAGAAGAAAGGGCATTGGTCTTCAGAGTGTCCAGACCGTCAAAAAAGAAAAAAAAACAGGGGCTAAAAAAGACAAAAGTAAAGATACCTGTTATTATTGTAAAGAAAAAGGACATTGGTCTCCAGATTGCCCAAAAAAGAAACAAGAGGAATCAGAAGAAAAGAGGAATTCTTCAGAAGAAGAGAGAGATTCTTCAGAGGAAGAGAGGGATTCTTCAGAGGAAGAAGAGGAAGAAAGAAGACAATTCTATTTACAAGAGGCAAAGAAACAGGAGAAGAAAAGAAGAAGGGAAGAAAGTGAGGAGGAAGAAGAGGAAAAGATGGTAACGGTGAAAAAATTCACAAAACAGAGAGACTAAACAAGGAGACAGAAGAAGTCAATGAACTCTTAATTAAAGTGTTATGTTGTGAATTGTGAATTGGATTGTAACAATGGAGAAAAGAATAAATTAATGATATAAGGTAAGTGTCTGAGTTTTGATTTTAAAATAAGAACGTACACTCACGCACTCATACAAAAAGACACGTACTATAAGGGTAAAATGGGTGGGTTATTTTTTTGAGTTATTGGCAAAATTGAAGGGCTATCTCTTTTCGAAAAATGTGGGTGGCCCTGAAAAGGGCCTTTTTATTTCGGTGCAGGAGTGAGTTTAAGCAATCAACTTTAACTGCCTTAAGCCTTTGCCACGGCCAAGGCCTACTTCTGGACTGCGTAATGATGATGATGATTGGGTTGAAATCACTAAGGGTGGTACGGTAGGCTTAGTCACAGGGTTAACGTGTTTAGCTCGGGAAGGTCGTATTCTCTTCGGTCGTAATAAAGAAGTCTGATACATTTGTTTAAGACTTCTTAACTCCGCTAAAATGTCCAACAGTACCGTGACCGTTTGATTTTCACCCTCTTGTTTCTTTGCTGCTGCTACTTCTTCTTGCTGTTGTTGTTGTTTTTTTCTTACCTCTTCTTCTTGCTGCTGTAGGAGAAAAGCTTGTTCCGCTTCCTTTTGTCGTTGTATAAATTTCTCCAATTCTTCTTTCTGTCTCTGTCTAAAATTCTCCACTTGCGGTAATGAAGAAGGTAACGAAGGTTCCGGAACAAATTCTTGCGAGGAGAGAAAATCCACAAAATCCCAATTCACCTCTTCTGAAAGTAAGTCCGGGTTCCCTTGGGCAGTCTCCCCTGCTGGTGCACCCCAATGGATCGTTTTCTGAGTTTCCGTCATGTTGAATCACTGTCGCATAGATTGACTGTACACAAGCGCTAGCGAATCTATATAGACCACGTGACGTCACAGACTACTCTCTTCGGATTGGATGCGGACTGACTGAATTTTGTAACGCGTGTTTGGATTGGTGAATGAACTCAATCCGTTTCAATCCTTCCTCTACCTATAAATAAGCGCAGTTCACTGCATTGATTCACCTGTTCTCGTCGCTTCAAGATGTGGACCGATGTGCAATCTTCTACGTTTGTGTCTTCCATGATGTTCCGGACGGACATGCTCATGTATGTCCGATCCAAGTGGACCGTTGTCCACAGGACAAACACCAGTCTGTGGATACGTAGGATTTACGTGGAGAGGCAAGGATGCCTCAAAAGAGTCCTGTTTTACGGGCCAACAGTGAGAC
Source organism: Sinohyriopsis cumingii (assembly GCA_028554795.2). Lineage (NCBI taxonomy): Eukaryota > Metazoa > Mollusca > Bivalvia > Unionida > Unionidae > Sinohyriopsis > Sinohyriopsis cumingii. Next base: position 147,584,120 of record CM068825.1, read on the forward strand.
GCAGCCTAAGGACAAGAAGAAGACCAATGCGGTGCCCTTTATGTTAATGAATACATTAACATAAACCCAAAGGCCCTTTTCAGGGCCCCCATATTTCTCGAAAAGAGATAGCCTTTCAATTGCCTACCCCTTTTTTTAAAAAAAATTTTTTTAAAAAATTTAAAAAAAAAAATCCCATGTTCAATTTCCCTTGAGGCTAGAGTGACCCAAGACTTTTTCCCATGTTAAATTCCCCTTGAGCCTAGAGTGACCCACGATTTTTCTCCATGTTAAATTTCAATTGAGGCTAGAGTGACCCAGGGGTCTCTGTAATGATAATTCCCATGGAGGCTAGGGTGACCCTATTAACTACTTATATAGATTCGCTAGCACTTGTGTGCAGTCAATCTATGCGACAGTGATTCAACATGACGGAAACTCAGAAAACGATCCATTGGGGTGCACCAGCAGGGGAGACTGCCCAAGGGAACCCGGACTTACTTTCAGAAGAGGTGAATTGGGATTTTGTGGATTTTCTTACCTCGCAAGAATTTGTTCCGGAACCTTCGTTACCTTCTTCATTACCGCAAGTGGAGAATTTTAGACAGAGACAGAAAGAAGAATTGGAGAAATTTATACAACGACAAAAGGAAGCGGAACAAGCTTTTCTCCTACAGCAGCAAGAAGAAGAGGTAAGAAAAAAACAACAACAACAGCAAGAAGAAGTAGCAGCAGCAAAGAAACAAGAGGGTGATAATCAAACGGTCACGCTACTGTTGGACATTTTAGCGGAGTTAAGAAGTCTTAAACAAATGTATCAGACTTCTTTATTACGACCGAAGAGAATACGACCTTCCCGAGCTAAACACGTTAACCCTGTGACTAAGCCTACCGTACCACCCTTAGTGATTTCAACCCAATCATCATCATCATCAACATTACGCAGTCCAGAAGTAGGCCTTGGCCGTGGCAAAGGCTTAAGGCAGTTAAAGTTGATTGCTTAAACTCACCCCTGCACCAAAATAAAAAGGCCCTTTTCAGGGCCACCCACATTTCTCGAAAAGAGATAGCCTTTCAATTTACCAATAACTCAAAGAAAAACAAAAAAAAAAAAATAAAACAGCCCATTTTACCCCTATAGTACGTGTCTGTGTATGAGTGCGTGAGTGTAGCTTCTTATTTTAAAATCACAACTCAAAGACACTTACCTTATATCATTAATTTATTCTTTTATCCATTATTACAATCCAATTCACAATTCACATCACAACACTTTAATAAAAAGTTCATTGACTTCTTCTGTTTCCTTGTTTAGTCTCTCTGTTTTTTGAATTTCTTCACCATCACACTCCTTTCCTCTTCTTCCTCCTCACTTTCTTCCCTTCTTCTTTTCTTCTCCTGTTTCTTTTTCTTCACCTGTCTGCTTTCTTCCTCTGAAGAATCCCTCTCTTCCTCTGAAGAATCCCTCTCTTCTTCTGAAGAATCCTTCTTTTCTTCTGACTCCTCTTGTTTCTTTTTTGGGCAATCTGGAGACCAATGTCCTTTTTCTTTACAATAATAACAGGTATCTTAACTTTTGTCTTTTTTAGCCCCTGTTTTTGTTCTTTTTTGACGGTCTGGACACTCTGAAGACCAATGCCCTTTCTTCTGACAGATATAGCAACTATCTTGACTTTTATCTCGAAAGGAAGGAGAGTAGTCCGTGGGCTGGTCTGAAGAGAATTTTCTAATGACCCCTCGCAAAGCTCTGACGAAACGTTCGATTTGGTTAGTCTCTTCCATCGTTGTGCTCGGCTTGAGAGTGAAATGAATAGTGAAAGGACAAGACACACACCCTTTTATATACGCTGGTCTGCCATGACTATAAATTAGTCTATGGTGTTTACACTTGAGTCATTTGATGTTTTTCACTCATGATGAAACGATCCTATTCATTCGAGAAGAAAGAAGAAGAAGAAAGTAAGAGGCAGAAACGTGATCTATCGCCTCGTACCAGAGCTGAAATCTTGGCACAAATTCATGCCAGTGATTTTGAAGAGGACATGAGTGAACCAGAATTTGAAACCTCTAAACCAAGTTCACCACCCTTAGTCAACCCTGAAAAATACTATTCCATTCGAGAGACGGAAAAGCGCTCCTCTAGAAAATTTAGAACCACGGCTTACACCTACACGGTGAAGTTTAAAGATTTCAAGGCTGAAGTGCCGTTAGAGAAAGCAGAAGTGTTCATCACTGGGGTCTGGGATTCTTTGCTCACTTCACTCAAGCGACAATGTCAACCCAAAGAAAACGATCGCTTGAGACTTTCCATACAACACGACGGTTTGAAATCCCCTGTTTGGATCGAATTTAGCACCCCTGCAGAATTGACCGCTTCCAAAGTCATGGACAAGATTCAACACGTGCAACAATCTAATGATCAGTTTGACATCACCGATGGTAAAGCCACACTGGACATGACCCACGTCTCTCCTCCTCAAGGAACTGGACGCAAAAAGATGTTATTGGTGGACGACCTTCGCAGCACCAAAAAGAGTCTCGTCCTAATTCACAACACTCATGATCAGATGTGTTTAGCCCGTGCCATCGTGGTGGGACGAACCTATGCCAACAAGAACGACACGGTAGAACGGAAAAGAACCTGGAACACTATTCAACGTTCCCATCGAGCCAAACAACGAAACGAAGCAGAACTCCTGTTGCAACAAGCTGGCCTGTCTAAAGACGCACCCTGTGGCATTCCTGAGATGCAAAAATTGCAAGATGTCCTAGCTCCACGCTACACCTTGAAAGTGCACCCTCAAGAAATGCGCGGGCATCTGTTGTTTCGAGGCCAAGATTTTAAGGACGGAAAATACATTCATGTTTATTATCACGATGACCATTTCGATACCATTACCACCATCACTGGATTCCTGGGATACAGATATTACTGTGAGAAATGTGATTATGGTTATAACAATCGAGATCAACACAAGCATTGTGGAATGAAATGCCCAGGATGTTTGGCCTCTCCACCCTGTCTGAGCGAAGAACCAATGCCTTGTTCAACTTGTCTGCGCACGTTTGTCAGCCCTACCTGTTACCAACAACATCTGAAGACGCAAGGTTCACAGCAGAAATGTGCTTGTCAACTCCTGAGATTGTGCCCTACGTGTGGACAAGGCATACGTACCAATAGTACCAAGGTACACGTATGTCGAGGAAAGAAAAAATGTCACATTTGTCACCACATCGTGGACTTGGAACACCAATGCTACGTGCAAAAATACCAACCCAAACCAGAGAAAGAGGACGGTCACAAGAAGAAAGGCAATTTCATCTTTTTCGATTTCGAATGCATGCAAGAGACCGGCATTCACATTCCTAATTTCTGCGTGGCTCATCGAGCGTGCGAGAAGTGCATTCAAGAACCTATCTTCAGTCATTGCCCTCACTGCAGCAAGATTCCTGGAGGACGTGAAAAAATCTTTCGGGGACCGAATACGCTAGCCGATTTCGCTCGATGTGTCTTAGACTCCATCGACAAGACGTGGAGCCAAGAGGACATCGAACGTTACGGAGATTGTCATCGTCATGCCACGGTGATGGCTCACAATTTCTCCGGATACGATGGACAGTTTCTTTTGGGATACTATACGGAACAAGGCACCGAGCGTCCTAAAGTGACTTTGAACGGAGCCAAAATCATTTTAATGCAAGTGGGACAAGTACAGTTTAAAGATTCAATGAGTTACTTGGCCATGCCTTTGAGTCGAATGCCTAAAACGTTTGGAATGACAGAAATGGCTAAAGGGTACTTTCCACACTTTTTCAATACGGAAGCCAATCAACACGCCGTTCTACCCCATTTACCTGAGGCTCACTATTACGACCCCGACAACATGCGTACCGAACAACGAGAAGCTTTCTACGCTTGGTACCAGGCTCAAGCCTCGGACCCTTTCGACTTTCAGGAAGAAATGCTAAAGTATTGTCGTTCCGACGTGGACATTTTACGGCGTTGCTGTGGAAAATTTCGAGAACTGTTCATGGAACACGGAGGGGTCGATCCTTTGAAAGAAGCTTGCACCATTGCCAAAGCGTGTTCCTTAGTGTATCGACAACGATTCATGCCTGAAAACACCGTGGCTGTCATCAGCCCTCAAACGACCAACTTTGTCAAACGTCAATACTCGGTCAAAGCCCTACGTTGGTTACATTACTTGTGCGACAAGGAAGACAAATGGATTCAGCATGCCCGCAAAGGAGGGGGTGAAAAGACCATCGGAACGTATTCGGTAGATGGTTGGGACTTAGAAAACCCAAAGATCGTGTACGAGTTTAACGGTTGCTTATTTCACGGATGTCCCGTCTGTTTCCCTGATCTTAGCACTAAAAATCAGTTTTTACAACGAATAATGGAAGACTTGTACCAGGACACTTGTCAGCGGCGCCTAAAGTTGGAACAGGAAGGATACCAAGTGGTGGAAATGTGGGAACACGAGTACGATCACCGTATGAAAACCGATCCCGAGTTTAAACGCCTCGTGGAAAGTTACCAGTTCATGGACCCGCTGAACCCGAGGGATAGTTTGTATGGAGGAAGGACCAATGCCACCTGTTTGCTGTACCAAGCCGACGAAGAGAAAGGAGAAGAAATCAAATACTTGGACGTGTGTTCGCTGTATCCCTACGTGTGCAAATATTGTCACTTTCCTGTAGGGCACCCGCAATTGCTGACGGAACACATCGACCCTAAAAACATTCGACAATACGAAGGTTTCATCAAGTGTAAAGTTTTGCCTCCCACGAACCTATACCATCCCGTCTTACCTCACCATTGTCAAGGCAAACTGATGTTTCCCTTGTGCCGTACTTGTGCCGAAACGTGCAACCAAGACCAGCCTTGCCATCACACCCAGGAAGAACGTGCCTTAACAGGAACCTGGGTTAGCGTAGAATTGTTCAAAGCTCTGGACATGGGATACCAACTGTTAGAAGTGTACGAAATTTGCCACTTTCCCAAGACACAACAATACCACAAGGGTGACCCTACTCAGAAAGGCATTTTCGCTGACTACGTGGATGCCTTTTTGAAACTGAAGCAAGAAGCCAGCGGCTATCCTTCCTAGATAAACGAAGGCAGGCGATCGTTTGCCAAAGTGATGTTAAATTGCTTGTGGGGTAAAATGGCACAACGACCGTGTTTACCCAAGACGGAATATTTGACACAACCTTCCCGCTACTTCCAGATGATTCACGACAAAACCAAATACATGAAACACGTGGACGTCGTTCGAGAGAATTTGATCTTGGTCAATTACGAAGAAGATCTGGACTTTATACAAGACGACCCTTTTGGAAATGTCATCATTGCAGCTTACGTGACAGCCCATGCTCGCTTAAAATTGTATGAAGCTTTAGAACTGTTAGGGGAACGCGTCCTGTACTTTGACACGGACAGTTGCATTTACATCCATCACCCGAGTCAACATCACCCTGACATCGAAGGAGACCGTTTAGGAGCCTGGACAGACGAGCATCCCGACGACAAGATTCTAAGTTTTGTCAGTGGCGGTCCCAAAAATTACGGCTACGAATACCGTGACAAACAAGAAGTGCACACGACGTGCAAAGTGAAAGGACTGACTGAATTATCGTACCAGTCGAGTGGTCAACTTTGGGGTATTGAAAGAAGCCTTGCAATTGAGAGAGGATGGAAACTTTAAAGTGACCACCTATCAACCGAACAAGATTGTACGTTTACCCACTCACCACATCGTCAGTCGGCCCTTGGAAAAAGTCTATCAAATCGTATGCCAGAAGCGAGTGCGACTTCCCAATCATTTCACCTTACCGTATGGACACGTCGGTATTGGTCTGTATATAAAAAAGGAACCCTAGGCAAGATCGATAGTTCATTGTGACTACCAAGACCGAGCGAACAAGATGAATACTTTCAGAGAAATAGGAAACAAGTTGTTTAGAAAGGCACAATTCAAGTGTGGGGCTTCGGAAGTGGAATGCGATTGTGAGCCTTGCGATGGGTATTATGCTGTACGTTGTGACCTTAGCGATGCTGTAAAGCATCATGGGAACTTTGTTCTCACGACTCCTATCATGGAAAGTGATGCTGTGCGTGTCAAACCTGAGGGATGCGAAAGTGATGCCGCTCGTCCTCGTGGACTCTTTACTGGGTTTCATGGTGATTGTGGATGTCAACATTCACGTCTCCCACCCTATGGATGTCATACAGCCCTGAGCAAACTCCTGACCATGTAACCCAACCCTCATCGAAACGAACCTGTGAAAGACGAATATTCGTTTCCTGTGCGTTTGTCGGAATACTGCGACTTTGAAAATCGTCTTCAATCGTTCAAAGGAAAATGGCCTAAGTATCTGGGAGGACCGACCCCCGAAGAATTAGCCAGAGCCGGATTTTTCTACTTGGGCGAAGGAGATAAAGTCAAGTGCTTCAGTTGCGGTGTGTCACTTCACCACTGGGAACCGCAAGATTCGGCCTACGTTGAACATGCTCGATGGTCACCGAATTGTCATTACTTACCCTTAGTGGGACCGAGACATTGAAGTAACTTTATCATCATCTGTTCATGGATACTTTACAAGAGAACATTCGTGCTTCGCCTGTGGAGTTGAGAGAACGCATTTACCGAGAGCTGGTCAAAATACAAGTGAAACGTAAAGAACAATTGCATCCGTTACGTCACCGGTGTTTGAACCACTGGTACCTGAAGGCTATACAAGGACTGATTCAATTGAAAGTGTTCCATTGGACAGACATTGATCAACGATCCCCTAGTTTTAAAAAGGATTGGTTTGGTATGGACGATTCTATCTACTCCATCATTGTAAACTTACTGCATCGAATTCCAGAGGAAGAGTTAACGATTTACCAACATCTTGAACACAATGTCAACTTAGTGAAAGAGGAAACTTCTGAACGAATTGTAATGTGTAGATTAGTGACTAAACGATTTAAATTCGACACTGAAGTAAAACCATGTTTGTGCAAAGAGTATATTTCTTGTGTCAGACCAAAGAGGATTTAGTATGACCTATTCATGGATACTTTGCTAGAGAACATTCGTGTTTTACCTGTGGAGTTGAGAGAACGCATTTACCGAGAACTGATCAAAATACAAGTGAAACGCAAACTCAAAGTGATTGAACCGTTTTTAAATTATGCTCTGTTCCAAAGTATAAGAAGACTGATTATGAGTGGATATTACATCAGGCACAAAGGTAAACGAGGCTATTGGCCACCACCCAAGGATTCCAAAAACAGTGTATATACTTATGGATACTTTACAAGAGAACATTTTGGGCATGCCTGAGGAGTTGAGAGAAAGGATTTACCGAGAACTGGTGAAAATACAAGTGAAACGTAAAGAACAATTGCATCCGTTACGTCACCGGTGTTTGAACCACTGGTACCTGAATGGTATAAGGAAACTGATTCGTCAGAAATTGTTTCAATGGTCAGACATTGTTCAAAACTTTGAGGTCGCCAATGATGTACATGTTCATAATTTTGGTTACTTCGACATTCACTTACTGCAACCTATTGAGGAAGACTAGTTAAAGGATTACCAACATTTGTTACGTGGAATCTGCTTAGCGGAAGACGAAACTTCTAAACGAACTCTGACGTTTCGGTTACAGTATGTAACATTTAAATTCCCTACTGGAGAACGAAGATCTCTGGCTAGAAAGTACGTGTATTGCATCCGAAAAAAAGAGAATATAAAAACAGGCTGCCATGCCACGACTTATGTCACATGTCATTGAACAGATTCCGTGGAAGGAACTCAATGACCATATTCAAACCGTGGATCATTACCATCGATTATTACAAGAACTGTATCCATTCAATTTGGGTCGACAAGTGGTGTGTGTCTTAGTGACTTGTTTTCTGGGATTTCGTTTACCAGCCGATTCTTTGTGGACTCTTTACGATCAGTACTTACCATACCCCCATGGCCTTAAATGGTCACGAAAAACTCCTTTTGCTCAAAGCCTTGCGTTTTCATCTGGATACTTCTCGACCTCAACAGGAAAAAAAGATTCGTCAACTTTTAGCTACCCAAGACGTGTATGACGATGTGTGTGTAGCTTGTGACTTACATCCCCAATGGACAGATGTTCGTGCCTGGAAAGAATGGGATTTTGAGGCTTGGACCCAAGAAGTGGCCCAGTATGCACGAGAGTTGTTCAAGGAAAAAAGTTACTTTTCAACCCGTGTTAGTGACGGTACCAGAAGAACCCGTCACCCAGGACAGGACTGTCGTGGACAGACCTGAAAGACCCTTTCGGGAGGACACTTGTGTGACCTTACCCCCTACTATAGAACTGGTCAGAACTTTACCCAAAACATGTTGTTGTACAGACACTTGTGTTTATTCCACGTTAATGGTTATCATGTGCTTTTTATCCTTGTACTTAAGCCTTTGGGTTTTATGTATTTTTGTCTTTCGTATTCATGTTTGAAACATTCAATAAACGTGTTCTGAAAAAAGTATATAAACTCTCGTCTTGTTTGTTTTCGTGTCACAAGTGACATTTCTGACACTATGGCTACCTCTGCTGTCTCTGCTCCCTCTTCCTCTACTGTCAAAGTCATCGACGAACACTTAGATCGTGCCAGTTGGGAGGCTTTGTATCTTCGCCATCCCTTTAACATGCTCATTGCTGGACCTAGCGGTTCAGGCAAAACCGAATTCGTCAAACGTTTGATCGAACATAAACATCATTTGATCGATCGGTCCCATCAGCGGATCGTGTGGTGTTACAAAGAGTGGCAATCGGCGTACAGCCTCTTGCGAGAAAGTCAAGGCGATTCCATCGTGTTTGTGGAAGGCATTCCTAAAGAAGACGACGACATCGTCTCTGACTCCCGTCAAACCCATTTGGTCATTTTTGACGACATGTTAGGAGAAGACGAAGAAGAAATTAAACTGTGGTTCACGCGCAAAGGGCATCACCGTAATGCCAGTGTCGTTTACATCACCCAAAATTTGTTTCAACAAAGTAAAGCCCATCGCACCATCAGTCTCAATGCGCATTACGTGGTCTTGTTTAAAAGCCTTCGAGATAAATCGCAAGTGCAAGTCTTAGCCAAACAGTTAGGAACGCCTTGGCTGACTCAGGCGTACGACGATGCCACTCAAACGCCACACGCCTATTTACTCGTCGATTTGAAACCTACGACCCCCGAGGATTTGCGATTTCGTACCCACTTGTTTCACCACTGGTGCCAAGACGGAGGGCCTGTCCTGTACACGTCTCCGTCCTCGACTTCATTTCACTCCACATAAATAAAATCTATAAAAACCTCAGACCCTTTTCGTCTGTCTCACACACAGTGTGAACATGACGTCCCTTCAGTCGCATCTTCCCGTCAAATTGATTCGTGCCTTGTATGGCATCAGTAGAGAAAAATATCCACAAATACGAGCTCGTGTCTTAGAAGCTAGTCTCAAAGAAGTCTTACGATGGTTCACGGTGACGGCACGTCAATTACTCCAAGGAATCATTCAGATTCCTCATCAAACCAAACGCTTTTTCGATCGAAACAAAGTCGCTTTGGTCCAACTGGCCGATCCCCGCATCGACACTCAAACCAAAAAACAAATCATTTTGAAACCTGGAGGGAGTGGTACTCTAGGAGGGGTCATCATTCGCTCTCTCTTAAGATGGGATCCTAATGCCCCCAAAGTTATCCCCAAGACAAAAGTCCAACGAAGCCCCAAGAAGAAAAAGAAAAAGACCAGGTCCCCAAGAACAAAAAGAAAAACTTCTCCAGTGGCAGGACACTCCTCTGACCAGACACCACCACCACCACCCCGGAAAAAGAAAAGAAGCTCCAAGAAAAAGAAAAGTCCACAGAAGAAAACTAGTCGCAGGAGAGGCACTTCGGCCAGGACGCAACCTTACACTCGCAAACCACGATCTGCCACGGCAGTGACTGCGTCTCCGGCAGCCTCACGTTTGTCCACTTCTCCGTTGATGACACCAGGAACTGAAGAGTAGTTGGAGACGTTGATCACACCAAGAACTTCTCCGTTGATGACCCCCAAAAGAACTTCCCCAGTGGCAGGACCCTCCAATTTAGTGGCAGTGGCTGCTGCTCACAAAGTACCTTCTCCCAAAATCAAAGTCCATGAAAGATCGGGCATGTTACAAAGTTTACTGGATTTGTCCAAGCAAGAACTGGCTCGATTTAGTCCGTTGCGTACCCCTGCACGACGTGTCATGCCTGTCCTCAAACTGATACGACGTAAAGACAATCAGTGGCGACGCGTTCCAGTATAAAAAAGACCTGTGACCAAGTCGGGGGTATCAGTGTTTTTATTTTGGTGCTCCTGAAGACTCAAAGATGTCACCCTCCAGAAAACGCCAAGGAAAGAAAAGAAAAGGACTACCACCACGTTTAGTCAAACATGGGGACCTGTTATCTATCCTGTCCAAAGCTTCTCCACCTCTACGAAAAAAAAACTCATTCAATCGGCCTCCAAAGAGGTCATCGATACCGTGTGCGAATGTTGTTTGAACGTTTTGAAAGGCACGATCCCTTTGTCCAAACACCAGAAACAATTCTTAAGCAAACATCGTCACGTTCTTCGCCAAATGGTTCGAAAGAAAATTCCCATTCGTCAAAAGAAGATGTTAGTGCAGCGTGGAGGCATTTTGCCTCTCTTGTTAGGCCCCATACTGAAAGGAGTCTTGGGAACCATGTTGGGAGGACTGGTGGGAGCAAGATAAAAAGACCTTCGGAAGTCCCAAGATCTCAGAATCGACCCCTGACAACCCCATGGAAGGACGAAAACTAGCTTTAGTGCCTTACAAACGATGGATGGAATACCATCGGTGGCAAGAACAACGCACCCCGCATTTACCTCCCAATCCCCATTTGAGCGAGATGTCCCAGTTACAACACGAATTGCAATCCTTGATGGATCGCCAAGATTTGTCCGAAACAGAAAAATCGCAAAAGTACGGTCAACTCTTGCAACGACTGCAACTCTTTCACCAGAAAGCTTTAGACGAAACAGCTCTACCCACTCTGAAAGATTTTAAGACCTTCATGAAAAGTCCAGCACCATCACCAGTACCAGTACCAGTACCTTTACCACCAGTACCAGTGGTCAAGACAGAAAAAGGAAAAGAAGAAGGAGAAGAAGGGTTTCAAACTCCACCAGAAAAAGTACGCAAGTTAACAACACCACCTACCTCCAGAATTGGATGGATTAAAAAGATGATGGCCACCCCTTCTTCATCACAAGAGAAAAAGAAAGTGAAGACAGAAGTGAAACAAGAACCGATATTCCCCGCTCAGACATCCTCCTCCTCCTCTTCAACACCTATTGCCGGTCGCACACGCAAGGCATTGCAATTCAAGAAAGTATCCCAAGAGAAAAAGAGTAGCCTCTTCCAAGAGTGGGTGCCTTATTAACACACCAACCAACCAACACAAAAAATAAAAAAAAAATGGGAAAAGTCTTAGCCAGCATTTACTACTATCCCTCGCATCCTGCAGCTTACGCAGGAGTTCAAAAATTGTATCGTGCTGCCAAAACTCGACTGAAAAGTCTCCGTTTATCTCAAGTGCAACGATGGTTTCAAGAACAAGCTACCTACACTTTACACAAACCCATTCGACGCAAGTTTGCCAGAAGTCGCACCCGAGTGGAAGGCATCGATCATCAATGGCAAGCCGATTTAGCCGATGTCTCTCATTTGGCCAGCTACAATCGTGGCTACAAATATTTGTTTTGTGTCATCGACGTCTTTTCCAAATTTGCCTGGGTCGTGCCCTTGACTTCCAAATCCAGCAGCGAGTTAGTGCGAGCCCTGCAACGAGTGCTGAAACAAAGCGGTCGTCACCCTCTTCGATGGCAAACGGACAAAGGCACCGGATTTCTGAACCAAGCTTTCCAAAAAGAATTAAAGAAACGTGACATTCATTTTTTTAACACCGAGAATCCCGAAACCAAAGCCAGCATCGTGGAACGTTTTCAACGCACTTTGAAAGAACGCATGTAGAAATATTTTACACATCACCACACTCTGAAGTACATCGACATCTTACCGCACCTGGTGCAAGCGTACAACCAATCTTACCATCGAAGCATCGGACGTGCCCCGCAAGACGTGACTCCCGAGAACGAAGTGTTGGTGTTTGAGCGCCTGTTCGGTACGTCCCCGACGAGGGCTGTCCCCAAGAAAAGTGGAGAGTTGACCGTAGGAGATTGGGTGAGCATTGGCAAAACCAAACGCACTTTCGACAAAGGTTACTTACCTGACTGGACGACCGAATTGTTTCGTGTCACTGGACGAGTGCATGGCCGCCATCCTGCCGTCTATAAATTAGAAGACATGAACGGAGAAGTGCTCATAGGAACGTTTTATTTGCCCGAGTTACAACGTGTGACCAAAAAAGAAGACGACGTGTACGACATCGAAAGCATTCTCGAACGCAGAACCCGTAAAGTGGGCAAACGACGTTTCAAAGAAGTCAAAGTACGTTGGAAAGGATATCCACCCAGTTTTGATTCTTGGATCGACGCTTCGCAAGTCATCGACTATAAAAAGAAGTGACCATCATGCCCTTTCACACAGACGCAGCTACTACGTCGACCACTCCTCCTTCACCTAGTTCTTCTGTGCAAGATTTGGAAAAACAACCCTTGTGGGTGTGGTGTGGAGAACGTGTGCCTAAAACGCAAATCGTCTTTTTCTGCCAAATCTTCGTGGTGTATTGTGTCATCGGGGCAGCCATTGCCAATTTGAGTTTGCAACAAGGAGACAAACAATTGTGGACCATTTTATTGAGCAGTTGCATCGGTTACCTGCTTCCCAATCCTTCCCTGAAATTCTCCTCGAACGGGAACCTTGTGTCCAGTGCCAGTGCCAGTCACCAGTCCAACCACAACCAGAACCCCATTTTGAGCGGAGACACGCCTCTGACGTCCAGTAATAACCCCTCGGAGAGCCACAGAACTCTGGAATTATGAGTCACGAAAACCAATTTTACTTAACCTTACCCAGTGACAGTTCCATGGAGGTGTTTCCCCACAAAACGTTGTGCTGTTACACGGCCAAATTACCTCAGGCCATCCCCTTAGATCACGAAGCCCATTGGGAAGTGGCTTTAGTGGAAATCATTCACCCGACCCAAGTCCTCAATGTTCTTCCCAATCAAAATTACTTTACGGTGGAAGTTTATGACGAGCAATTGCAACAGTGGATGGATACCCATAGCAAATATGACAAGAAAACCCGTAGCCCACAAAATCCAAAGTGGACCACCTATCACTTGTTCATTCCCCCAGGCTATTATTTTAGTGGTCAACATTTGGTCAGCACCATAGCCACCAGGTTTAATGGCGTGTTTCTGAGAGCTTTGGAAAGTGTCAAAAAAGGTGTCGTCACCCTGGAATACCACAAAACATCTCGTCGCTTCCTGATGAAATTTCCTGAGGGGGGTAAAATCCTGTCTTTCTTATTTTGTTCTGAATTGTTTGCCATGTTGGGCGGAGACATGGAGATGAGGAAGAGAGTAGAACAAAATCCCGAAATACCAATCATTGACGACAACGATACTTTTATCAAGTATTTTCGTACCCCGGTAGAACTGAACCAAGGACTGAATTTGATGTTTGTGTACTCCGATGTGGTGGAGTACAACGTGGTGGGACACACCTCCGTGCCGTTACTGCGTGTCATTCCTTTCAAAGTGGATTCTGCCGCAAACGCTGACGAGGAAGGTGGAAACACTTACCACGTTCACCGCGAATTTGTCCATCCTCACTATTTGCCGGTCAGCAAGTCGTATTTGGACACGGTCAACATTACTATAAAAGGAGATTTGGGACAAAATATTCCATTCACCAAAGGAAAAGTCACGGTGAAACTCCATTTTCGAAAACGGTTCTCTCACGACTCGTAAGTAAGTCATGTATCCAGTGTACCGAGGGGCTGCTCGACAACGAGGACACGGTTTAGGAGATATGTTAAAATCGGTCTTTCGTTCGGTGGCCCCGGTGTTGAAACCGATGGTGACACGCGGATTGCACGCCTTGAAAGATGCGGCACTGACGCAAGGCAAAGAATTTCTCCAAAATTTCATCATCGACAAACAAAACCCTAAAGAAGCCTTCATGAGGGCAGGCAAAACTGTCTTGCTGCAAACGGGCAGACATTTTGGGCCGACGAGACACACCTATAAATGCCCTGCACGCTACTGAGTCAGGCATTCAGCAAGGACAAGGCAGAAAGAGACGACGAAGAAAACACCCTTTCACCAGACTTCAAGCTAGAAAGGCCAAGAAAAGAAGAACCGTTCGAGACTTAGACGTTTTCGATTATTGAGAAATAACAAAAAATGATGCACCGAGAATCTTGCGCCTGTTCCAAGACGGAACTGGATCTGTTTGCCATGCCCCCCACCATGATGACGATGCAAGAATCCCAATGGGTGGAATTTCACCCCGTCTCCTCACTGACCGATTCCGCTCCCATCGAGTTTGAAATCAAGGGACAGCCCGAAGATTACATCGATGTGAATAGCAGTTACTTGTACCTGAAAGTCAAAGTTGTAGATAAGACTGGAGGTCCTATAGACACTGAAGTAGTAGCTCCCGTCAACAATTTCATGCATTCCTTGTTTAGCGGAGTGGACTTGTACTTGAATAACAAACTAGTCAGTAGCAGCATGGATACTTACCCTTATCGTGCCTACCTGGAAAATCTCTTGACGTACGGAATAGACGCCAAGAACACTCATCTCAATGCCTGTGTGGTATGGGAAGCTGACGATGCAGGCCAGTTTGAAGAAACCGAAATTGATACAACCAAAGAACACAATGCGGGATTTGTAGAACGAAGAGACAGAATCAAAGGAGACAACAAAAGTTTAGAACTGATGGATCGTTTGCATTTGGACACGTGGTTGCAAGAAAAGTATTTGCTAAACGGAGTGAATCTCCGCCTGAGACTGAATCGGAGCAGTACCGCTTTCCATTTATTGGCTAATGCTGACGAGTACAAAACCAAAATCCAAGAAGCCAGACTCTACGTACGACGTGTGGAAGTGTTACCTAAAGTAGGTAACGACATCAGTCAGACGTTGAGCAGAACGACCGCCTAGTATCCCATACAACGTGTGGAAGTGAAAACGTTCACCATTCCCAAGGGACAGCATTCCATGATCGAAGATCATCTGTTTCAAGGACAGTTACCTAAACGTTTAATCCTTGGTATTGTCGAGAATGAAGCCTTCAACGGAGCTATCAATAAAAATCCTTTCCACTTTCAACACTTCAACGTGAAGAAAATCGAAGTCAGTCGCGATGGCAAGACCTTGTGTACCCGACCTTTCGAACCTGACTTTACCAAGAAGAATTACTTGAGGTCGTACTTGTCGCTGTACGAAGCCACTGGACAGTTAGGAACCAACACCAGTCACGGCATTACGTACGACGATTATGCAGGAGGCTATGCTTTGTGGGCTTTCGATTTCACTCCTGACCAAGGCAGCGACGAGGGACATTTCCACCCTATAAAATCCGGCCAGATTCGTGTGGAAATTCATTTTGCAGATAAACTGGACAAGACAGTGAACGTCATCCTGTATGCAGAATTCGATAATACCATAGAAATCAACAGTTTGAGAGAAGTCATTCTAGATTATTAGAAGCCATGGAAGACTGTTATCCCTCTTTACCTAGTGGAGAAACTTTGGACATGAAATGTGAGGAGACCGTGGGAAAAGAAGAAGTGATCATGATGAAGTCGAGATGGCCAGAACAAGAAGCCCATTTAGTCTCCTGTTTTGCCAAACACTTGGTCGAAAAAATAACGGAATTGATCAAGAAAAATTGCTATGGATGTCAAAACGCTCATCCCAGTCAAATTCAACACGATAAATGCCTGATGTTGAGTCAAGAAGAAAAATTGGACGAATATCTGGACGAGGCTTGGAGTCTCATCTCGGACAAAGACGTGTTACACCAGTGGTATAAAGACTTGCGTGAACATTCTTGTCCACCATTAACCACTCAAGAGATCCATCGTATCGAAGCTCTCCTGAATCAGAGTGAGGAGACGAAACGAAGAAACGGTTACTTGTCAGACATTTTCAAGCAAAAAGTCTGGATCGATTTGACAACGTATTATTACCTGTGAAGAAGAAGAAAAAAAAACACAAAACAATGGATACCTGGGAACTTTATTACCTTTTGAACCACAGTTCGTATACGGCTTCTTGGAATCCTGTCGTCTGTGCTAAAGATGAACTCCCTCATCGCAAACCTAAAGACCATCAAGCTTATGTCATCAACACGGACGACAGTCATCTCCCAGGAACCCACTGGGTAGCCGTTTACTTTCCTCAAGAAGGATGTGTGGAATATTTCGATTCGTACGGATTGCCTCCTTTGGAAGACGATATCATTGACTTTATGAGAAGAAATGCTCAGACCACCCGATTCAATAATGTGAAATTACAAGGCACAAATTCCTTGGTATGCGGACAATACTGTGTGTATTTTCTGCATCATCGCAGCCTGGGCTATTCCTTAGAACATTTAGTGACTCATTTTGATCCTCGTTATTCTTCTAGAAACGATGTGAAAGTAGATCGATGGTTTTGTGACCATTATGCTTATCTTTTGTCTCAAGCTAGGAAACGTAGTGTCCATCAATGGCCTAATGATTTCCAACAGTGGAAATCACAATTTCATTCACAACGTTGTCAGCCCTGTTTAAAGTAGATTGTCAATTGAGAAAAAAAATGTTTGTGATTTGAAACGATTGTTTGATGTTATATTGTTGGATTATTGTTAAAAATGTTAGAGTTGTTGTTTAGTGTTAAGTGATTTTTGAATAAAAAATGTTGTGTTTTGAAAAAAATGCCTTTGTCTTTTGTTTAGCTATAAGAATGTTGGATTGACGCTAAAATGATGTCTTTTTGGTGTTTGAGGTGAATATTTGGGGTTAGATTGCATTGCTTTGCGTATGTGGATAGTCGATTGAAGTGATTGATGAATTTTTTTTAGAATAGGAATGGGTAGCATACAAAGTGAGTGAGTGTTTCTTTTAGGTCCGCGCGTTGTTTTTTTTGGTCATGATCTAGGTAAGATCAATTTTATGTTCTTAGGGGGATGTTTTCCATCACGTCCGCGCTTTCAGTATAAATTGAAACTCGCTAGGCAGTCTAGCTACCCTTGTTGATTGATCAACACCACCAGAAGAATGAACACCAGAATTGAGAAACTGCTAGAACTCCAGATGCACCTGGAATATGCCAGGCGCATACTAAATGAACTGGCCGCGGAGGCCATTGTCGAAGAAGCAAAAATGAAAGAGGAGGAGGAGGAAAGAAGAAGAAAAGTAGAGGAGGAGAGAAGAAATAAAGAAGAGGAGGAGGAAAAGGAGAGAAGAAGAAGAAATTTCAGAATCCCAGAGAGCGAAAATTGAGATTCTGAAGCCACATATCCTGCCTCTGCTCTCTCCCCCCAAAAGGTAAAAAGTAACTGGGGGACAAGATGTGTATGTGGCGCCAGGCCTGGAAGGTGCCACCATTAACCAGGTGTCCATGAAGTTAAAAAAACAGCCCTTTTCAGGGTAACCCAATACTCTAGAAAAGAAATAACAATCCATTTGCCAATGTGTGTAGGTAGAGTAGTGTGAATATAAACACTAACTCTTTATTCATAGTGTAAGGGTGTGTGTTTGTGTTTGTAAGGGCTCACGTAAGTTCGTGTGAATAGCAGATTATGTTTTTTTTTAACTGTTTCTTAGCGTATGTGGAGACTATAGTTAGGGTTTTATTATATGAAATGAGAAAGTAGGGGATGTTTTCCTTCACGTCCGCGCGTTGTTCGGTCATGATCTAGGTAAGATCAATTTTAAGTTTTTAGGGGATGTTTTCCATCACGTCCGCGCTTTCAGTATAAAACTAACAGTGTTGGCCATTGGAGCCCATTCTACGGAATAAGCAAACAAGAAGATGCCAGCAGCTTCAGCTTTATACAACGATCTTATGGGAAGTTGGTATTGGATGGTGGATGGATTGAGTGTAGCAGAAAGGGTTGAACAGGAATGGAGGTATGCAGTGACAAAAGACTTCGTCTCAGGACAAGTAACCAGCCTCCACTTATCCGTAAATATCGTAAAAGAAATGATAGAGGATGAGGAGAAGAGAATCAGAGGTTTAATTAACCCACCGTATGTGAAAGTGGGTAAGTTAAAAGAAGCGATAGTTCATGTGACGAGTGCAAGGTGCTTTCTAGAAGACATTGTAGAATGGACAGATTGGTCCTTTGCGAAGTGGGGGTTAGACAAACTTAAGAAAGCGGAAGAAGTAATGAGGAATGTGCTGACCGAAGAGGTCAAGAAGATCAAAGAAAAGTGGTCAAAGGAAAGAAAAGAAGAAGAAAATAGAAAAAAAGGAAGAACTAGAAAAGCTAAACACAAACTGGATGAAAATCCAAGATAAGTTCCGGGCCATGGGCCACCCGGACTGGATGCCGGAAACAGAAAAGAAGAAGAAGAAAGGAATGATGGACAAAATAAGAGGATGGTGGAAGAAGTTAAGAAGTTAGAAGAAGAAGAAGAAAAAACCCAAAGGCCCTTTTCAGGGCCACGCATATTTCTCGAAAAGAGAATGACTTTTCAATTGCCTACCCTTTTTTAAATTTTGAAAAAAAAAATCCCATGTTCAATTCCCCTTGTACGTAAAATGACCCACAATTTATTCCCATGTTAGTTCCCCTTGTACGTAAAGTGGTATATGATTTTTCTCCATGTTAAATTTCCATTGTACGTAAAGTGGCCCAGGGTGTTTTTTAATGCTAATTCCCATTGTACGTAAAGTGGCCCCATTCACTACTTACGAACTTGAACCCTAGTACGAATCTCCACTGATATAATTTACCACACCTTCTCCCACACAGGCAAAACATTCCCGAGCCCAAGATCAAAGACAGCAACTGCAACATACAGTTACGCATGTTTCGAAGGAAACACATGCAAGTGAAGATTTACATGTATCCCCATGAACAAAACTTACCCGAGTCAAACCATTTGCACAACACACGGAAAGAACAACAAGGATGTCTAAGATATTGAGAAGTAATATAAAAAATATGCGTATCACCCATAGAGAAACAAAACATGTATCACCCACACAGGAACAACAACGTGCACACGTGCACCAACAATAAGAATTTGCCGAAGTGCCAGCGAAGAAGAAAAAACGAATAGTCTGCTAGCGGAACATATATATTCAAATGAACAACAGTAACAAATTGCTAAGAGAACAAGAAGAAACTTGCTAAGAGAACAAGAAGAAACAAACAGACTGCTAGAAGAATAAAGACACGTATATGAGGAACAGTAATAAAGATGTACTGCGCCCGCAAAGGAACAACAAAGACGTGTATCGTCTGAAATACAAGAACACCCTAAAACCAAAGATATGGCCCATCGTGCAAACGTACACCATCCATGACCGTCTGCATCAGCCAGAGCACGGGAAAAAAACCCTGAAATATTAGAAGAGTACATAAAAAATATTGAAGACATTGGTTATGTATATAACACTGATAATGAGTTTTGAGGAAATTTTCTCTCGAAATCAATGTTGGGATGCAGAGTATCTTTGTAAATGCAAACTGGAGCGTTCCATAGATTATTAAGATCTCATCAACGTCTCATCAACGCAAAATTAATTTTATGTGACTTTTTCTGTACCAATAATAGCGGGGTAATCTGTACACTCGAGCTCGCACTATCATTGTTGTGAATTTATCAGCAAGGCAAGTGTTGCAACGTTATACATTATTTGGCCCCACGTGATCTGATATCGATTACTCCCACAGAGTCCTTGAAAGCAGTGAAGGGGGATCCTTTACGGACAATGGGAACAACGATTACAAGAGCCCCTGGGATCGTTTACGGACAAGATTTATCCGGACAAAAGGATGGGATTATATACGG
Source organism: Sinohyriopsis cumingii (assembly GCA_028554795.2). NCBI lineage: Eukaryota > Metazoa > Mollusca > Bivalvia > Unionida > Unionidae > Sinohyriopsis > Sinohyriopsis cumingii. Next base: position 147,604,103 of record CM068825.1, read on the forward strand.
ACAAGGAAAAGTTGAACATAGGTTCGGTCTGTATACGGACAAGGGGAATTGAATGAATTGGGTCTGTATAGGCACAAGGGGAATTGAACATAGGGGCGTAGAGTGACAGTGGATTGGGACTGTCTAGCGACATTAATATGGGGAATACAGGACCGGCACCTTGGAGACTATGGGACTTTAACATGGGAATATTGAGCCTGTATAGGGACAAAAAAATATTAGGTTTGTATAGGGACAATAGGAATGATGACGTCACGGTACTAGACATTGGCAACAATGTCCGCCAGGCGTTATATAAAGTTATATGTCCCGCCCCGCCAACCGTTATAGCTTTTCACGGCGATTCACGGACAATGGAAATCCCAGTCAAAAAGGTCGTAGGCAACTTTGGAGACAACAGGAATTTAACATGGGGAATACAGGACCGGAACTATAGGGACAATGTGACTTTAACATGGGAATATTAGGCCTGTATAGGGACAACATATATCGGGCTTGTATATGGACAATAGGAATGATGACGTCATGGTACTAGCCACTGGCAACAATGTTGCAAGTGGCTGAATTAAATCGGGCGGAACAGTGACAGCGGAAAAAATCTATAACTCCCGGCGGGGCGGGACACATAACTTTATAGGCATAGAATCACCTACCAACCAATCCATAGTGATGAGAGTGCTAATCTAGAATAATTTTTTATACAAAACAACACACTCATACTAGCAAAATCGACGTTATTTACTATCAATCCATTGTGGAGATCAAATTTTTCATCTACGAAACACACCATTACCTAAGCAGCGGGGGGGGGGGGGGGGGGCGAATCCGACATTTTGTCCAATCGTCATTTTGCTTTATTAATACTTTCTGCACTTAGCGGATCCGGTGTCGTCAGCGCCTGGTAAAAAAAAAACGACGTCGTCGTCGGGGGGGTCGTCCAATCGTCATTTGGTTTAATTAATACTTTCTGCACTCAGCGATCCCAGTGTCGTCAGCGTCCGGCAAAAAAGCGCGACGACCGCGTCGATGTCATTTCCCCCCCTGCTGATAAGGGGTTATTTACAATGATCTTACAAACAGAGTGATTACTAACTCCTCCTCTTGTAGATCAATTAGGTTATTTAACTGATCGGTAAGTCTAAAATTAATTCTCGTTAAAAACCGATTATGGCATCGCATATAGACCGGATTAATCGGGCTCTCAACGATTAAGAATCCGGGAGGGGCTGTTGGTGAAAATGAATAAAGGATATACCCCTGTTGAGCTTGATTTGATTGCTTGGTATCTACCTGGTAACTCCCTTCGATAACATCACACACTAGATTGATTGCTATCACCGATGCGATATTTACGTTGTATGGGGCAATATGCCTACCACCATCTCCGTTATCGTGTCTGAGGATAGTTGATGGACCGAAAAAATCATTAAGAGACTTTCTTAGTTCTGGCGCGTTGTATCCTGGAAACTTGAAATCGGGTAAATCGGCTTCTGTGATATTATACTCGGTTAGGAATTTTTGTTTATTATCATCGCTGCTATCGGATATTATTTTAACGATTCGTTCATTGATATATTCCATGTCTGATATAAGTTGATTTAACACCTCAACGTGTTTTTGTGCTTTTGTTTTCCGTAGTTGTTCTAGTTGCAATCGGTAATTACGATTAATTTCGGTAAAAGCATTATCGATATCATTTAAATTAACTGTGAGTATGACGAGCGATTCAGGAGTTTCCTTATACTGAAAATACCATTCAATGGTATTCCTGTCTTGAAACATAAACTCGCTGGGTAATAACGCGTTTTTCATAATAGACAATTTATCTCGATAACTGGGAATAATTTCATGATACGATTGCGCATTCGTGTGAAATTCCCGCGGACTTTCATGAGGTGGATTCTCAGGCCAACCTAGTATGGTTCTTATTGAACTGTTATAAATATCAACCATATACCCCGGTGTGCTTATTTCAATCGTCGACGATAACGTCGGTTCATGAACCGTAATATCGATTTTTGATTCTTTTCCTGTGATCGATTTTATCCTGCGTTGAAATTCTTTATTGATTTGTTCTATTTGGTATGACCCAGTTGGTATTGTAACCTCATTCCAGTCTGGGGTCCCATTGGGTTTATTTGTCCATGCAAAAACCAGCGAGTTATTAGGTTGTTGTCCGTTAAATGCATCCGCTCGGATATTAGGCCAACTGTGATATACTCGCAATTTTGCCAGCGCTATTTCCTTCACTGGAATCGGAGAAGGGAAGTTTACACTGAATTCTGGCTTCGTTGATGTTATCGATATCATACTTGTTTGTACCGGAGTGGTGTTCTCCGCGATCCGTTGAAGTAATTGAAACCCTTCGGGGTTCAGCGACATTATTATTATTCGCTGTTTCTAGTGTTTAATTTCAACACCGAATATTAACAACCTGCTTGTTTTCAGGAGAATGTTTTAAGCCCATTGAAGTGGTTTCAGCGACGTGGTTTCCAGCTTCCAGTTGAAAATCCTCGATTTTTGACATCGCGGAGTCATACAACTGGACCATCGTGGAGAATTCAACATCGGATATAAACGAATTATCTATCGCCAACGAGATCAACCCGGATAATTTCGAGTACGCGTCGGATACTATTTGATGTTTTACTGTATACTCGTTGAGTTTTTTCTGAGAACACGATGATATCTTTCTAGTGATTGCGTTGGCGACTCCAGCAATTGTTGTCGCCGCGGAGATAGCGATTGGAACAGCGATCGGGGCCATCATGGTCACCGTGGATAAAATAACACCGGTACCGGCTACTATACCTGACACCGAGTACACGACCGCGTCGATGGTGGTTATTTTTCGACGGTATTTTTTTATTTTTACACGGTATTGTTCGGAAAGCGTTTTCAAATTCGCGGAGAATTCTTTTACGGTATTGAATCGATATTGATGTGACGTCGGTGATACCTCTGATTCAATTACCTTGGTGGTCATTTTTATTTTAAAAGAGCTAGTGTTTTTAATTACTTAGATCCGCTACAAATTCCACATACCATGTAATGTTTGCCCTGGTTAAATTTCTATCAACGGCATAAATTGTAAACGGTTCAGTTGCGTCCTTGTCTATAATTGTTGATATTGTATTGTTAAACCCGGATGAACTCGACGATAATATATTAAACTGCATCATTGAAACCAGTGTCAATCGATAAATACCCTTAACAGTTGCGGTAATATTTACTATATTCTGTGTAAGAGTCCAAGTGAAAGATCCATGCCGAATCGTGTATACTGTGTTGATGGTGTTCTCGTGAGGGATTTTTATTTTTGTCATTTCCGGTATTCTGTCTTTGATATCTGCAACATCAAGTTTGATTGTTCCTATTTCCTGTGTATGCGCGTCTATATTCCCCTTAATCGCTGCAACATTAGTTTTGATTGTTTCTATTTCCCGTGTATTCTCGGTCATACTTTTTTTGTTCGCTGCAACATCAAGTTTGATTGTTCCTATTTCATATGTATGCACGTCTATACCTTTTTTGTTCGCTGCAACATCAGTTTTGATTATTCCTATTCCCCGCCAATACGCGTCTACATTATTTTTGTTCGCTTCAATATCAGTTTTGATTATTTCTATTTCCTGTGTATGCGCGTCTACACCCCCTTTGTTCGCTTCAACATCAGCTCTGATTGTTATTATGTCCTGTGTATGCGCGTCTACATTATTTATGATCGTTGTAACATCAGTTTTGATTGTTTCTATTTTCCGTCCATGCGAGTCTACATTATTTATGATCGTTGCAACATTAGCGCCGATGATTTCTATTTCCCGTTCATGCACGTCTACACTCCTTTTGTTCGTTGCAACATCAGTTTTGATTGTTTCTATTTCCTGTCTATACGCAGTGATATCATTTATAGTTATTGTAATCTCATCCAGCTTGGTATTTTTTTTTACCAAAGAATTTATCAAAGTTGTTATCGATCCTGTTAAAATTTTTTCGTAACGTGTAAAATTGGCCCGACAGCGTTGTAAACTCCGAAATAGTATTTTTTATCCCTACAAGATTCGGTTCGGTCACCGTCGGGGTCCCAAAAAATCTAGCAGTAGTGAGTTGTATACCGGTGACAGACTTTTGTATCCCCTCGAACTGATTTGCTTGCGCGTTAAATTTATCATATAAATTTTTTAACGAATTCGACATGGTTATATAATTGTCGTCTAGTGTATTTATTTTTCCATTTATCGTCAAGATGGATTCACCTGATTTAAGTCGTCCGTCGCCGGTATATAGCGCGATAGTGTTCTCGGCGGCATTACGTTGTCGTATTAAAACGTCATCCAGCGACACATTACTGGATTTTAATTTACCCTGACGATCTTGAAATACAACTATTTCGCCCGGGTCAACACTGGTTAGATTTAACGTATCAGCGATTTCATCCTCGATTAGTTTTTTTATGTCATCGGTGGCGAGCGTTTCCGTGGATTCTTTCAGCGCCGAAACCGGTCGTCCCCAGATATCAATCATTATTATTGTAAAAAAACACAGTGTTTTTAATTAACCCGCCGGGCCTCTACGACCCCCCTAGTGTATTCGTTTACAACCACATGAGGTGGTTTCCGCGATGATGAAATCTTCGCGAGTACGTTCAATACCTCACGGCCGCATATCGGTGGGTCACTTAATTGTTGTGTTGGCAGCGTGGAATAAAAAACCGGGGCTGAACACGCCCGGATATACCGCATGAATTCGTTTGGCGGGGCTAACCCGTATGAATCAAAATAGACGATCGCACGCGGATCAATTGCGTATGCAACCCAATGAGTTCCCGCTCCGGAGGATTTATCGAGGTTAATTATACCGGTTTCAATATTCCTTGGTTTTGTCGGTAATTGATCCCTCATAAAAACACCTCTGAAGTTTTTAATCGCTAACGCGTTTGCGGCATCTATTAAATCAAAATTAGACATAGGAGTCATTGACTCTTGCGTTAATAAACGGTTCCCGGTAGTCTTAGACCCTTCCCCGAGTACCATGAATACGGGGTTCCCGGTAGTCTTAGACCCTTTCCGGCTACGGGTCGTCCTCGTTTCTTTTTTTTATAGCCTTTCCCGGTTGCCTTCTTCAATGCCATTCCCGCCGCGGTACCAACGGCTCCTAACGCCGCCGCCTTCGCCACTGCTGGGGCCGCCGCGGTAATCAACGCTGGAATCGCAGCTAACAGCGGAAATATCCCACCGGTCTTTTCCATGTTTTTAATCGCTGCGGCCGAAAAATCTATTTGAACACCCTTTTTATTCTTCATCGCATCATTGAAATGTTTTATTTGACGCGCCGTCAACGATATCTTATGATTACCACCTGCCATCTGTGACGGCTTTAACGTTATTGTGGTTCCACATTGTTTAGCCGACTTTGATCGTAATTTCTTGACTTGACCATCGGTCAACTCTACACCGACAACACTATACGACATTTTTATTGTAAACACGTTTATGTTTTCAATTACATGTTTTCCAGTGGTGCATCAACGATTCTCATTCGTCCACCAACACCTTCCAACAGCATTGATTTATCGCTGAGAATGACAGCAACCGCTCTATAATCAACACCACCCGGGGCTATACGAGCTCGGAAGTGTATATCAACGACGGACTGTCTCGTTAAATCAAGATGTTCCAACGAAAAGTAATAAATCGGATACAGGTTTTTAAAATCAAGTTGTGATATTTGCAAACCGGTGTCAACGTTTTGATCACGACCCATATATGACAGCATCCGATGGTACACGCGAGCAATATGGTTGTTATCGTAATTAAGCTGTATATCCTCGGATGGTTCCTGTTGTCCGTTTATTCTCAGCGAAACCTCCCTGACTCCTAATCGATCAAATATCATATGACTGTGTTCTTGATTATTCAATCGTCTTATATCCTGTAACGCAACAAATATATGACGCGGGGCTGAAACGCCTTGTTTTGATGCCAGGTGCCATGTAAATGTATCAGCGACATTATCCTCTTTGACATCAGTTGTTACCGCTAGCCAACTCAACAACGATTTCCCCCCCGTTCCATAAATGATAACAATCGTGCTTCCGTGGTAACTGATGGAGTTAACACCGGCATCCACAATGCTATTTTAGTTAAAACGACTTTACCGGCAGCGACACCAGCAGCACGCCATATTGCATTGTTATCATCGCCCCTTCGCGCTAGCGCAATTGTATGCTTAGCCCCATAGATAACTTTTCTGACATTTCTACAAAATCCGAATATGTGATGGAGTGGAATCGCGCATGAAAACTGTCGGCGTTGTCCTTGTAATGTTGCTACTCGTGTTGCAAACCCTAGATTAAAATTATCGTGAGTACTTTTTATAATAGTAAAATCAGCGCCTGGTCTTGCCCTGCGGTCTGGGTTGGCTGCTTCAGCTTGATTAGCAACTGAAGTATCTTGTGGTGTCAGCACGTTAGTGTACTGAATATGATCAGCGTTATTAGTGGTGTCCTTTGCGAACATCATAGATGGGCCCGCCGATCTTGTATAATCATCTGAGTATCTTGCTAGCCCAATTATCGTCGTTGCAACATCAACCTCGCGTTCTATTGATTCAATTTCTCGCCCGTCAATAAGATATCTGGCACTCTCAAATAACGCCATGATACCGTTGTTGACAAAACCAACTCGAACACGAGGGTCATTTGCGTATGGTGCATTATCGGCAGCATTTGTTACAAGTTCTCCCTCAATTTCGATAAACGCTTCACACGGCAAAAAGTATTTACTGGTATCTTGGACTTGAAGTTCAATTCGCGATCGTAGGTCGGCTTGTGGTGGTTGATAGGAATAAAATTGATAATCACGGACAGAATCATCCCTGCGCACTGGGGCGTCCATATCAAACGCGGGATCAGCGGTTCGCGCAAACATTTTATTATTTATCATGTTGATGTTTTCAATTGCAATTCATCAACGTCGTTTTCGTCGTAAATTCTTTAAGCCACTTCCCGCTATCGCGTTCATGAGCGCGTTGGTTGTTGCATCGGTGGATGACTGAGCCGCCAACGACTCTAGTTTTTCTTCCACGGCGTTATTTATTACTTTACTGACATTTGCAGGCATCACTGTCGTTGATGGCATCACCGGTGGTTTCTGTTTTCTTTTTCTCACCAACGATGCTAGTTTATCTCGTGCGGCAGAAAACGCCCTTCCGGCAACATCTCCAATAGCACTAATACCCCTATCACGAATAACATCAATAGCCTTCATTCCTAATTGTTTGGCTAACGGCGCCACTTTTGGAGCCATTCTTGTAAATAACTCCGCAATGGTGCTACCGAGACCGTCTCCGTACCACGCGCGGTATACAGGCAATCGTGAGTTTACCACGTAGACGCTGACTGGTTTATTATGGTTGTAGTGTATAATCATCTTTATTATAAAAACACCAGTGTTTTCCAATTAGTAATTGATCACCACCACCCCACCACCGAATTATAAATTTTGTCAAAAATATCGATCTTCTCTAAATGATTTCCTGGGGTTTTCATCGGCGGTAAAAATCCGCGGTTTTTGTCAATTTTTGTCAATTTTTGTCGTTTTTTGTCAGCTTTTTGTCGTTTTTTGTCGTTTTTGGTAAAAAAATATCGATTTTCTCTAAATGATTTCCTGGGGTTTTCACCCGTAAAAACTGACCAAAAACGACCAAAAACTGACAAAAAACGACCAAAAACTGACAAAAAAGACCAAAAACTGACAAAAAACGACCAAAAACTGACAAAAAACGACAATTTTATAATTTTTTTAATCATCCACTAACTCGTCAATGAGTTCTCGATATACATTTATGTCCATGATACCACCGGCAAATAACCGCCTGCAAATATCAGCGGCCTCATTGATTATTTCCGGAGAGTTATTTCCGGCTCGTTTTCCTCCGATTAGTACTTCCAGCCGTGATATATCACTGAGAACACTACCAGGACAAGTAACGCTAGCGTTGAAACCAGAAGAGTATCCTTTTCCGTGCTTTGATCCTTCACTTTTTACTTTATTGTGGAATATTATATAATTATTATCACGCGGTGGTAATACATTTTTATGTTTACTTGCCAAATACACTATTCTTGTCCAGTCCTTTAACGACCTTATATTTTTCTCGTAGCCGCTATTGATATGCTCATCTCGTGTGCCCTTAGCAAAATTTGTAACAGTAAAATTAACTAATTCTTCGTAGTTGTTGAAGGCTCTAATTTTATCTATTGCGGACTTTGTAAGTACTTTAGAGGGTATATTCTCCTTTATTTCTATTTCTTCCGGTATTTCTTCCGGTATTTCTTCTTCTGGTTTTCTTGCGGTGGCGCCTAGTTCTTCTTCATCGGCCATTGTAACATAAGGTTCTTGTTGATCCGTTATAGCGAGTGGTGGCGGCCGTGTTGTAGCAACCGCTATTTTCGCAGGAAGTGTTTTTAGAGACTCTTTCGTTTGCTCGGTCTGAGCCGCTATCTTTTCAAGCGTACCGATAATGGGCACAGTTGCACTCGTTATCGGAGCAAAGAGTTGTTCACTTCCAACAGCAAAATCAGTTTGTAGTTGTTGCCGCGTTTGAAGTTGTTTTCGGACCCTGTCTCGTAACGGTATGAACTTTTTAAGCGCTGCTAGCCGCTCTCTGGCCAGCCGAGTAGTAAGTGATTCGCCTACCATTTATTATAAATTGCTCCGTAATTTCTAATTTCCCTGTGGCAGCCGTTACCACGACCTATCGGGGGGGGGGGGGAATGTATACAACGTCCGTACGCTACATGCCAGGCTCCACGGAGTTTTCGTCTATAATCCTTCTAATGTTTTTGATCTTACTAGAAATCTCCCGCCGTCGTTCAAAAGCCTGTCCGAGTTTTTTTCGTACTGTCTCCACGGCAGTAAATAGTCCAATAAATGCATTTACGTCATTGCCATACAGGTTTTCATTGATCGTATATTGTAATCGCTTTATAAAAGAATACTCGCGTGGCAAGGTATATCGACCTTTCTTTGATTGCTCGTTAATAATTTCATAATCGGACAATATTTTTTGGTTATCAAGCTTATCAGATAATACAATTCCTTGAGTTTTTAATTTTGAAATCTCGGTTAATATATTATTGATGTCTTCGATATTCATATTCTTATAAACATCTTTATTTCTAAATAAAAAAAATTATTTTACAAAATGAACTCTGCGTATCAATCCCGAGGTGTGTTAAGTATTAAACAGACAATTCGTCATGGCGACTTCGTCACGGTGACAAGGATTTATTTATATATGAAAATCGAATTCTGTGACCCGTCTTTTTTGAGATCGCTGTTTTAGTTATATTCTCTGCAACATCTCGAACTGAGGCTCTACAAATATCGAAATATTTTCCTGCCTCATTCATCGACTGAAATATTTTTTCTTCGTGCGTTGATGTATCAAACGATTTGACACCCCTTGCTTGCTTTGAAAACTTACCAGTTTGGCCTTTTTTATTATTTTCACTCTGAGAGATGGCTTGCAGGTTTATAAGAGAATTATTTAGACAATCAGAATCAATGTGATCAATAACGAAACCATCCTCGATTGGCCCCTTAAACGCTTCATATACCACCCTGTGAACAAGATACTTCTTCTTTCCGGCACCAAACATCAAATACCCGTGATTATTTACGGTGCCAACCGGCTTCTTCAGTCTACAATTTCTAACAACGCCGTCGCGAGATGCCTCGTAATTAACAAGCACGGGATGCGGCTGAAATTCTTGGTTCATTTGTATAATAATACTACTTGTCTAATTCATTATTTGGTTTAATTATAAACCTTTCAATGTAGTCCTGAGGAGTTTTGATGATTTTGTCCTTGACGGAGTCAGCGGTGGGGTCAATGACGGCGTTTTTTATTCGCTTGTCATAATAGCGTTTTAGTTCCCTGTATCGCTTTCCGCCACAATTGATACACAACTGTGATTTTCCTCTTACACCAACGTGGCAAACCAAGCACGGGAGGGGGCCATTTGAACCATTACGAACGCTTTGTAAATGATACCCGCAGAATTCACCTCTACATGATTTATTGCACGGGGTTGTCGACCCAATCATCAACCATTTGCAGTGATTCATTATACTATATTCTTTCATTTAAATACTTGTTTTAATTATATGGAGGAGTTCGAGAGATTAGCAGCAATTAAGCCCTGGAAAAATATTAAGTTTAATCTCGATAGAGTCCTCAAGGACGCACCAAAAGCGTTAATAAACGATAGAACCCTGTTGAATAAAATACGCGATTGTATCAATGAATTCAAGCGTGATGGTGCATCTCATATTGGTCAACATTTCGAATTGATGGTGTTGTTGATGCTACCATGAACGACAACCGCGCAGCAACGATAATATCACAACTTGACGGTAAAAAGTATTTCTTCAGAGTAAAATTCATTGTCCGGGTGGAATCAGGTAATTGGATCATACGTGATAAATTTGAACCGGTTCTCAGCGACAAGAAATCAGTCATTGTTAGCCGCGACTCCAAGCCAGGGCTGTTAACCGGAATTGACAGACCATACTATGAACGAGCGTATCCTGAAACAGCAGTTGTCTATGGAATATACCCGTTAAATAAGAAACCTGATATCGGAAAACTAGCGCCGATGAAACAGTCAACGGGGATAAATTGTGTAGCAGAACGAGTAATAGAGCATTTTACAAATGCGTGTCGAGGAAATAAACTGACCGATTTACGACGTAGCAAAATAAACCAATGGGAGGAGACAGTGCGCGAGCGAGGAGCAACCATCAGCGACATAGCGAAATTAGAAACGTCGCTGAGATTTCCAATAACCGTTACAACGATAACCGGTGAAGTATTATATGAATCAAAGTATAAATCAAATGGAGCCCCAATCAAAATTATTGATCATAACGAACACGCGTGGACGCCCGCGGTCACAATATTTCCACGGGATAGAACAGTAAAGTATATCCCAGGGGAATTCCTGGGAGAGGATGGTTTTCTCGCGGAGAGGAAACTATTTGATGCTATTGCTTGTTTGTGTAAAAACGACCCTGTGTCAGTGTGGTTACTTCGCAGCGCTGAAAACGATGTGGATACCTTTGATCAGTTTGTAAGACCAAACGGTGAATTATATCGCACTGAAGCGTTTCACAACAAAATGAAAAAAACCGCCATGGAATTTGAAGAGCATGATGAACAACTGCTAACAAATTGTTTTACGATTCCATCGGTTGCGGCTCATGTTGCAGCAAGGAAAAATTCGTGGAGACCAACGCGCAAGGAATTTCTACCGGATGTACAATCCAGTTGTTTGGAATACTATCACGGTGGACTATGGAACACTGAATACAACCGCGACGCTATGATTTCCGTTGATATGGTTGCCTGTTATCCAGCGAGTTTTCTCGGATATGGATCCGCCGCTGAGTACTTTAAACGATTTGGACACCCCAGACATGAAATGACTCGTGTTGCTATTAATGGACCACTGCCTGATTTTAATTTAACCGGATTCGCTCGCATAGTATCATTTGAATTCGCAGCAGGACTTCATCGCTGTTGTTATATTTGGATCGGTAGACACATGGCTGAAAAGAGATGGCTGCCAATAGCGCTGTTACGGTATATGATTGATTGTAGCATGCTTGTATCGTTGATTGTCAGTGACGCGATTATATCATATCGGAAACAAACCAATGTGTGGTTACCAGAACCGGAACGTCTTGATAGCATAATTGACGAATCCAGAAAACACATTGATGCCGACGAGGAATATATCATCGAATGGTCCAAAAAGATATTCAACCAACGAAACCGCGAGGCAAAAGATCTCGGTAGAAGAATAATTGGTAAGTTCACACAAGGTGGAAAAAACTGCGACTACAAACGATATTGCTCACGGCTGATGATAGATGACGCAGAATATGATTTCGTAATCAAGGACGCAGTGACAAAAAATAGATACGTGAACTGCAAAACAGCTTTCTTGTCCAATGGAACAAAGTTGGGTACAGTTGTTACCTACAGCGATGGAGACAGCCCGGCATATCCACATTTGCGGGCATCTATGCTGGGTTACGCCGCTATCAATTTATTCTCGATGATAAATAGATTTCCCGACACCGCGGTTAGAGTTGCGATTGATTCATTTTACATAGACGTAAAGTATAAGGGAAACATAGCCGAGTTTACTAGTCCGGACGAGAGTTGGGGTATATGGAGAATTAAAAATGAAATACGACGCGATTATTCCCCGTCAGCAGATGTCACCGTTGAAAATAATTACTTACGCGGTGATAATCTATCAGAATGGTCTAATGCACCACCGTGTTCTGATCCAATTTGTAGACACAAAACAGTTTATTTAAGCGGTTGTGGCGGGTCGGGAAAAACGACTCGGGCAATTGAATTATTTCGAACGCGGGCAAGTATAATCGTGCTTACACCGACCCATGGACTAGCGCGAGAGATAAAACAACGAAATGTTGACGCCGTTACTTATCACAGCTTTTTTCGATACAGCGGCGGTGAGTGGACTCCTGATCGAATGGGGGAAAAATTTGTTCCTGAAGTTATCATCTGGGATGAGATATGTACTGTTTCATTAGATACTTTACAAATGTTTCTTGAGTGGTTGCTGCGCGCGAATACAGCGGTGATAATGTGCGGAGATCATGGCCAACCACCACCATTTGTCGGCGAGGGTCCACATGATTGGTTAAAGGGTTTTGTGGACTATTATGAAGAAACCGATACTGATTACCGAGCACTTGATGAACAACTGCGCGAGGTTAAAAAATTAATCAGATTATAGCCGGATAGAGTTCAATGTGAAATAATCCGCGAGGTGATTCCGGAAACGCCGTTAAATGAATTCTGGGAAACATGGAGACCAAACGATTTGATTGTAGCGAGTAGAAAGATAGTCAGAGACACACTTCAGCGGAAGTTGTTTGCGTTGCATAAGAAAAAGTTTCCAACGCGTCCAGTGCCGTTATGTTATAGACCCGCGGACACACGGCGGCAGAACATTGAAGTTGAAATCCCCGGCCCGACAGCGTCAGGGACAAAAAAACAAATTCTTGTGCTGAATGATATTGTGCTCGTTGATATCAGCGTCGTCGAGGACGCGCTACGTGCTGATAAATCCCCGTGGACGCTAGGATACGCAACGACAATACATTCCTCGCAGGGATTAACCATCACGGACACAATTGTTTGGATGGTTGATAATCGCATCGAATGGTCAAATCTAATCTATCTTGCAGTGTCCAGAGTACGGAGAATGAATCAGCTTCGAAGAATTGTTATTGACGAAGCCAGTGACAACGATGACATTATTGATGCAAGCGTCATTGATAGAAAACTCTCGGGTTACCGCCAACAGGATAAAAAAAACAGCGGCGTTTTGATATTGATGCCGAATTAATAATTGCGTTACGACAACAACAGAATAATCACTGCGCGAGTTGCAATTGTGTAATGCGCTGGCGTTATTCGGATAAAGACGCTCGCCAATTTACCGTGGACAGGATCGATAACAGTCTCGGTCATGTCAAAAACAATGTGAGGTTGACCTGTCTTGAGTGCAATAGACGCAACGGCGCTAGTTAAGGCCACGTGGGGGCAATTGAGTATCGTCAGGTATCACTTGTAGTTGCTCGCGAGTAAATCCGCGCTGAGGAGCAGTTGAATCCAGTCTATAGATCGGTGGTCTACCAGTTGATCGTGTTATCGTTGATATGTTATGTGTGGTAACACTCCAAATAGGATCAGTAGCTCTTTTTTACCGCCTTCAAGCTCTCCTGGTTCATACAGATATCTAACAGCGACATCGCCGAGAATCGGCTTGGAAACGCTATCTATTTTTGATCTTCCGGGTATATACTTTTTTTAATCGCGTCGCTGGGCTTCATGTTGATTGCTCGGGTAATCTCGTTATTTAACGCTGCAATTACGCCTGGCAACCTTTTGACCCATTCACGAGATCGTTTTTCTTGGATGAATTCCTTCGCGTATTGATACCCAAATAACCGTTCAGCAAGAGTCCGATTGAATCGTTCAACAATTGCCTGATCACGATGTAGCGCAGTAAGACCTCGTCGTATCGCGACGCTATGATGTTTCAGCGTTGATAAAACAGCGCCGCGAAATTCATTGCCAGGATCAACTTGTAATAGATTTGGCCAGCGCAGAGGACCCCTTCGGTAAATCCGCTCAAACGCATCGGCTACTTCAGTTGCTGACTTTGTTTTTAACGGCTCCGCTTGTTTGTATCGACTCGCAACATCAACTACGGTTAGTGCGTATTTGTAACCATTGTCATGCGGCAGAAATAATATGTCAGCCTGATGAACTTCATTAGGTACGCTGACATCAAAGCGCGAAAAGTTGATTTGTTTAGGCGGTGGTAGATAAATTTGCCATATAGCCTGTTTGGATAACCAATTAGCCGCAGTGGCCTTTGTTACCTTTGCAGCGCTTGCGAGTTTACCAATTGCGGCCTTCCCCTTCCAGTATCCTCTCGGAGAATAATAGATGGATTCCATGTTGTTATTATAAACGCTTGCGTTTTCAATTACCAGCGCGAGAAGCTCCGCTTCCAATCATTAATTTACCTTTCATAGCCGATTTTACCAACCATGAAGCCAACTTTTCTTTGAGGGATTTATCAGGAATAGCATTTAACGCGTGAATTAATTTTACATCCGCGATATGACGCTGTTGCAGATCGCTACTTTTGTAGTAGGCAACATCATGAGCATGACACGCCTTATCGATAGCGTTTATTGGATACTCACCGGGTTTGGGCTGATTTTGATCATCGAGTCTGATATCTAATCGTGTTCCGGGGCCACAGTAGTTATATCCTGGGAGGTGCTTTTCTCCTGGATACTTTGCCCACGGTGTTCCGGGGAGTTTTGATAACTTGACTGCAATATCACCTCCTCGCTTTTTTTTAAAGCATCCCCGGGTCTAATAGAAATAAATCTAAATTTCTTTGTACCGCATCGTGCACACTTACCAGTAAGTGCCGATCTGTTATTTCTTGTTGTAACGGTTGTCATATCATTTGTGCCAGTACGCACTCTACACTTCACACAATATAAATCCATAATTTATGTATAGAGATATGAATATAATTGATTTTTCGGCGACTAAAACAAGAGAACCAGTTAAGCATGTTGCAGCGTTACCAAACTCGATCCGGATGATTATCATCGGACCATCTGGATCCGGCAAGACGCAATTGTTACTCAATTTAATAATGAGATGGATGAAGTGGGATAAGTTGTATTTAATCGCCCCTAGCGTGGATGATCAACGATGCTACGAGGTGTTGAAAGATTTTAACGAGAATGCATCAGCGATCGCTGAAAAAAATGTTATTGAGTTTATTACAGATATCAATGATGCACCAGGTATTGATGATATTGATGGCGACGTTAACAATCTAGTTGTGTACGATGATGTTATGTTAGACAATCAAAAAAACCCAGCCAGGATATTTTCCAGAGGCAGGCATAAAAACACCGACGTGATATATGTCACTCAACGATACACTCAGATTCCAAAAGTAATCAGAGACAACTGTAATATTCTTGCTGTATTCAACGGCGTTGATACACACACGCTACGAAATATTTGGCAGACATGGTGTGGCGGTGACATGGACTTTAATGGTTTTCGAAACTTTTTTAGTCATGCTCAGTCGACCCCACATGGATTTGTAACGATAAATTTACATGATCCTCGGACACGATATCGTATCGGACTTGACCAAATATTCGGTTAGTTGTAAATAATTTTCATTGTAAATAACTTCTTAGCAGCGGGGGGGGGGGGCAATGACATCGACGCGGTCGTCGCTGTGTTTACCGGACGCTGACGACGCTGGGATCGGCGCGCACAAAGTATTAATTAAACCAAATGACGATTGGACGACCCACCGACGACGACGTCGTTTTTTTTTTACCGGGCGCTGACGACACCGGATCCGCTGAGTGCAGAAAGTATTAATAAAGCAAAATGACGATTGGACAAAACGTCGGATTCGCCCCCCCTGCTGCTACCTACAATCACCCCAGCAAAAGAGTCAGTGGTTATAGTCACACTACTCAACATTAACACAAAAACAAACACATTGAGCGGGGACAATGTTTGTTTCTTTGTTTTTGTTTTTTTTTTTGCTAAGGAAAAAACAAACACACAAATACAAATGTACTCGCGCATACAAAAAATACACACACAAACAAAATACACACAACCGATCGCGTGAATACAAAAACATATACACTCACACTTTTTTGTTAAGGGATAAGGTTTTTTAAAGAGAAAATACAAACTCACAATCACATACAAACAGCAGCAGAGAGGCTGAACAGACCACTTGCTTTAAAGTCCATTTATGAACATAAAACCTCATATGAAAAAAATGAAGAAGAAAAAAATATGTCAATAATGTCAAGCCGAAGCCCCTAACTAAAACCGAGAGTTTCTCTATTTGTTTAATATTTTACTTTATCTTTGTCGTTGGTGTTTTTCAAAATTTTGTTTACCTGTCGGGACATTCATTTGTGTTCGCACCCGCTCTGCTGCTATAAATATGTGAGTAATTAAATCATTATTATATCAATAATGGAATCTTGCACTAGTAGATTAGCTAGAGAAAGATTAGAAGCAATTAGAAAATATCTTCTCTTCGTGATGCTATCAAACAAAAACTGCAAGAACGTCAAGAAGCACAAATTGAATATGCAGAAGGTACAGAACAATTATTTAAACCAATTGTCGAACCAACCAAGAAATTTGTTACAGGAACTGAGGCAACACAAAAAGCTCTTGCCTGTTGATCTTGCTGGCCGTCTTCAAACAGCTCAACCACCCCACCCCCAGCAACCTCCTCAACCACACCCTGAAGTTCAACCTGAACCTTTGTCAAAATTCAGAACTAACATCATGGATAAGTTCACACCTGAAGGTATTGCCGATATCCAAAACCCCAAAAATACTTGATATTGCCGCGTTTGGATATCATAATAAAGATAATTTATGTAAAACCCGAATATGTTAAACTTTAAAAGCTACCGATTGGAATAGGGATGTATATCGTGTCTCTACTGGCATTCAGCAAATCAGATCTAAGGAAGATGTTAACAATTTTAACATTTTTGACCAGACAGTAAGTGAGTATATTGAACAAAAAAGACAAGAAAGGAGACAAAAAGAAGAAGAAATGAAGCAGCAACGTAAAGAAGCTAAGCAATCAAGGAAACAAAGAGAAAAAGAAATGAAGCAGAGACTTAAAGAGGTTAAACTAGAAAGAAAACAAAGAGAAGAAGCAGATTTGGAATTTGGAGAAATTTGACGAAGGAAGGAATTACGTTCTTCACCAAGTAAGTAAGAAGCAAAATGGAAATCAGTCTCAGGAAATGGGATAAGGAAGCAGATATAAAAATAAGCGAGAAAGAAGGAGCAACTGGAAGTGATTTTTCTAATCAAGGAAGTGGCCTAATTACTTGTCATAACAGTATTCTTTCTGATGTTGAACGATTAGAAATTCTGATCGAGGAAAACGAGCTGGAAATAATTCTCCAGAAATTATTAATAAAATATCTGATATTTGCCGAAGATTATTTACAGGTGGTGTTATGGACCATAATGTTTATCACTCTCTCATTAATGAACTTGTTGTTGTTGTTGTTGTTTTTGTAGGGTTTAACGCCATTTTTCAGCACACGATAGGCTATACATGGCGGCCAGTATAATGGTGGAGGAAGAACCCGGGAAAACCCCAGAAAAAACCACCGACCGGCGAGAAGCTACTGGCAAGCTTTCTCACATACCCACATTGGCTGAATGTGAGACTCGAACCCACGTAGAGAGAGGTGAGATGGCAGTGATCCGTAACGGAGAGCGCTTTAGACCACTTGTCCACTCGGGGCCCCAATGAAATTGTTGATTATTACTGAAAACAATTAATTAATCAACTTAATCATACATAATGATCAACGCGCGTCTGAAATGATCAGAGTAGTAAATTCTCGATTACCAACGTATAAAGTGATTTACGGAGATGGATTTGAAAGTATCGTTAGTAGTTTAATCATCAGAAGGATAGCTCCAAAAGCAGTACCAATTGCAAAACAATTAGGTATGAAAGCTATTGAGTTAGTTAAAGATAAAGCACCAGGTTTTATCGTTAACGTTGCTGGTAAAGCATTTCCAGAAATTACAGAAAGATTAGTACAAAAACCTCAAAACCAACAACCAGTAGAACTACCTAGCACTGAAGTTACATAAAGGACAATACATATTATTTCTGAAATAATTAAACAAGGGACAGTAAAATTACCAAGTACTAAATTTATGCCTGCAAATATTGGTCAGCTAATCAATAAAGCTGTTAAAGAAAGATTAACATACCTGGCGGATAGAAAAGAAGTTGCACCTAATAATATTACATATATTCGTGAGTTAGCTGAAAAAATGTATCCGAGAAAAGAGGTACAGAGTTAACTCCTTTAGTTACACCAAAAGAAAAAGGAAAATATATATCAGCAAGTTTAGCGGCTGGAAGTGGTCCTCCTGTTAGACGATAATAATTATAACAAAAATGTTTAAGCGTGTATCCGATTCAGCGTTTGATATGGACGCACCAGTTCTTAAAGATGAATCTATATGCGATTGTCAGTATTCGTCTGATTACGCACGTGTACCAGATCAGCGTGGTCGAATCGAATTACAAAGTCAAGATACAAGCAGATATTTTTTACCTGCTGAGGCATTTATCGAAGTAGAAGATAGACTTTTAAAAACAGATGATATAGCGTACGGACTTTTAGATCGATCTGGTTTTGTTAATAATGGTGTTACGGCATTATTAACAGTGATATATACATGACTGACAGAAAAAATATTGAATCGTGTCTCGAAAATGTTGATATTGCTACGACGATATTGGGTCTGGCAAGATACAGCGATGATCACTCGATGTCAGCTGGTCCATCAATGATGTTTGCAAAGGATACCGCTGATCACCCCAAAAGCAGCAACGCAACACTAAATGCAAATGGAACTGAAGTTGCATCGGTGAACGAAAATTTTAACTTTGGATTTGCCGCACGTAGATCAATGTTAAATGGAGAAGAAAAATTGTCATGTGTAATTCCACTATCACATATCTTTGGATATTGTAGAAATGTTAGAAAAGTTATATTTGGAGCCAAATACACTGTGGTACTTGTAATAAAAGCCACCGAAACTGATGCAATCTCGCGACCCAACACAGTTTATGCTGGTAAAGTAATACTAACAAAACTGTCACTGTGCATGCCGGTCATGACTCCATCGCTTGTTGAAAAAGAAAAACTACTTGCTTTTATGAATTCAGGTGGTAAAT
This sequence comes from Sinohyriopsis cumingii, assembly GCA_028554795.2. Classification (NCBI taxonomy): domain Eukaryota; kingdom Metazoa; phylum Mollusca; class Bivalvia; order Unionida; family Unionidae; genus Sinohyriopsis; species Sinohyriopsis cumingii. The sequence goes on from CM068825.1 coordinate 147,623,532, forward strand.
CATTGTTATCATGGTTGACAATGACCTCAGACAGCGTTCAAAGTAAGCCTGCTGGGTTATTCACATGACAGATAGCATGACAGCAGGGAGTTTCTGCACCACGACATATATTTGTTCCCTTTCAGGAAATTGCCTGAATAGATTCACAGGAATAAAATCCAATGGTATTTGACATACTTGGAGTTTCTGAAGTTGCTTTGAGGATAAACGGACATTAAGAACCTTCTGAAGAAGTTTTGTTAAATTTTTATCAAAATCATGTTGCATATACTTATCATCGGTTGATGACATTTACGGGACGTGATCAAAATGTTGACAATGGTTTGCACATATCTCAGAGGGATTTCACAACATTATATGAAATCCATTACTTTTCGCTGGAACATTTAGATTTATTCAGGCAATCTGTCGTTGCAATACATTTTCCAGCCCGTGTAGCTCAACTGCCTGCTAGTACTTACAGAGCAATCGTTGTTATTCTCTGAGACAAAACAATGCTACTTGAAGGTGTTGGTGGACGAATGAGAGTTATTGATGCTCCAGTAGAAAACATGTACTTAAATCGCTCATGATATTTATAATGTCATATCGTCATGTCAGTATCAGTCTGACTCCTGGTCAGATTAAAAAGCTTCAATCAAATTCAACAAATAACCAAGGAATGAAAAAATCACCAAAAAAGATAAGATCACAGGTGGTCAAAATAAACAGTCATTATCAGAAAGTCAACTCAGGCATTTCAATGATACCAAACAATCAAAAACAGGCGTTAAACTCAATCTTTCTGAGAGCGCCATTAAAGACTCAATTAAAGCAGGCGGTATATATCCACTTCTTGCAGCTATACCAGCTTTAATAGTCGCTGCTGCCCCAGTTATTGCAAAAGCAGCTGCACTTGGTGCAATTGAACATGGTGCTGGGATGACATTAAAGAAAGCAACAGGACAAGGATTTTAAAAAATTGGAAGGAGTCTAAGATTACCAGGAACTCCTTATCAATACGGAAAAGGTCTGAGACTGCCAAGAACACTTCGTTAATTCTTTCTATATCAAATTTCGATTTACTTGATGCTGCTAAAAATTAAATATACAAAATTTCAGAGGTGTTTTTATGCATAACCAATTATTAAAACAGCCAAACAATATTGAAACTGGTATCATTAATGTTGATAAAAGTTTAAGTACTGGTACTCATTGGATGGCATACGCAATTGATCCATGTGGAATTATTTATTTTGATTCATATGGGTTGGTTCCACCAAAAGAATTTATAAATTACGTAAACACAATAAAAACTCCAGTTTGGTATTCAACATTACCAACGCAAATAATAACCGATCCGCCAATATGTGGCTGTGAAGTAATTTCTGTACTAGACGCTGTGTCATCATCAATATTACCACCTCATAAAGTCGTGCACGATTATACAAGTAGACGCATCATTTAAAACAGACCTTAAAGTATAATGGTAGATATTTACAAAAGAGTTTCCTATAAAACAAAAACAAAAAACCGACGGAATAACTCACGAAAATATAAGTAAACAGATTAGTAATGAAATATCTCAATCATTAAATCTTGCACATTTAGATCCAAGCGAAGTTGTTGTATTTCACGATAAGCAAGGAAAATTAAAAACAAGCAAACTCTCATTGAAAGATATTATCGTTAAAATTAATGGAGTAACTGAAAATAATATAGCTGTGTTTGATAATAATGGAAAAATTGAACCTGGTGTGATTATGTCAACGATATTAGATAATATTCGTGGTCGAGTACAAAAATCCGGTGATACAATGACTGGTTCTCACAATATGTCTAATAATAAAATTACTGGTCTTGGAGAAGTAGAATCAGACAATGACGCAGTAATGAAGAAATACATACTTCCAATGGTGAACTCGTTAGTTTCAGTTGATAATGAATTAACTTCACTTAGAACTGATTATTTTAATCATGTACAATTGTTTATGAGTTTTCGTAGAAACATAAATAGATCCATAAATGAATTTTTTGTAAGTCCACCAGCCATCGATATTAAAATCTCCGACATAATCTTTTTAACGACAGTGTAATATATACAGTAGCGTCTGGACAAGCATTATGGTCACAACTTAATCAATTTATCAAACATCTCGCTGAGGTTACCGTATATACAGGCTCTCAGTATTTGGCGTTAAAACATTTACAATATCTACCACAATTTCACGACGTTATCCACTCCTGACTCAGACAAATGGATGTCCTGGATTTATGTTATTCATGTTGGAGCAAAACGACGAGGAAACCTTTACTGTGGAATCCGAATTAAAAAAACTCGGCTTGACTTACTATTGGTGTCTTGAAATAGTCGCCAAATTTCCACCTAATTAAAATATAATGAACATTCCGATCAACGTTCAACGTGCAGCGCAACATCACAGATATAATTAAGCTCGTGAATAGCAAAAAAAAAAAAAAAAACAACCTTAAAAGTGTTGTTGACTAGTAGACTAGTATACAGTAAAATTAAAAAAAAATATCGCAGACGTATAGTTGTTGTTGACATAATTGTGTATTCTGCTGCTGCTGTTATTGCTGGAATCGGAGTATTATTATCAATAAAACACCATCGCTAGGGATGGCACCGGAAGTCGTAACAATTTGTGTTTCAGCTGCAACAACAATTGCTGGCCTTCTTCATATCATTGCAAAAAAATATGTACGGTCGATAATGCAAAATTACATGATTATATCAAAACATTACACACAGCGAAGCTAGAATACTCCAAATCATCATCGTTAATATCAACAAATCTTAGTGATGGAAAAATATCAGATTTTGAATTTACACAGATGATTGGAATTTACAAGAAAGTAATGACTGTGATAGAATCCACGCCAGATTTAAATAATAATAATAATAATAATAATAATAATAATAATAATAATAATAATAATAATAATAATGTCAACGCCGAACGAATTATTCCAGTAAATCGTAATGAATATATATATATATATATATATATATATATATATATATATATATATATATATATATATATATATATATATATATATATATATATATATATATATATATATATATATATATATATATAAATTATAAAATAAACAACACCAACACGTAGAATTATATATAATTGTGATAAAAAACAACACAAACGCCAAAGTTCTGTGCAACTAGTTTCGCATTTAATGTATGCTTCTTCAGGCACGAAATGTTTTGAAAGTAACGGATGACGTCTTTTATTTTAAAACAACAATTACGTCATTACGTAACGTCATAAATGATATGCATCATTATAACAATTTTATAACAATTATATATGACAGGATCTAAAAGATACACGCGTCTCTAATGAAACTTGAATTAGTAAAATAATAAAATAAACTAGAGACAAACAGTCATACATATAATTATATTGTTATAAAGGATATACAATATATCAATGTAAATTATACAATTTTATATAGTGCATTAGCATTAAGTCCATTAGGAAACAGAGTATCCTATATATATATAAATGAATAGACTCATAAGAGAAACTTATTGGATTCATAAGTTAGATACTCTGTATCCTAATGGACTTAATGCTAATGCACTATATAAAATTGTATAATTTACATTGATATATTGTATATCCTTTATAACAATATAATTATATGTATGACTGTTTGTCTCTAGTTTATTATATATATATATATATATATATATATATATATATATATATATATATATATATATATATATATATATATATATATATATATATATATATATATATATATATATCTTCGAACTTTTCTCTTTGCAATGACACAAAATCACAAATATTTTTTTCTGGATCATGTTAAATTTTAATACCGTCATATTTTAATTTCTTAATTTCAGAAATAATAACATTAATATTTTCGTAGTTCATTATATATATATATATATATATATATATATATATATATATATATATATATATATATATATATATATAATAAAACAATATTTACAATCTTAATTTTCAGGACGGCACAACACATAATCTTAATTGTAGTAGCATATTTGCAGCATTGTATTAAGTGATTTACAGCATAGTATATACAATCTTAATTCTAGGGACGACACAACATATATCAATATGTTTACAGCTTTGTATTAAGCTTTTTACAACAATATATACAATCTTAGTTCTAAGTACGGCACAATACATATACGGGGCCATCTCAACGTTTCTGCACCACCACCAACCCAACAATCAACCTCGGGAGAGTGTAATAGAGCACCCACCACGTGGTGACATGGCGGGGAGGGTATATTTTTTTCTGTTGAAGTTCTAGCTTTGGGTAGACCTCCACTTTTTTAATAAAAAAGCGAAATATCGCCACCGTCGACAGTTGTTAGTCACGGAATTTGAATGCCGGCCCTCGAGTATGAGAATCCAACCCGCTAGCATTGCGCTATATTCCAACTTTACTCATATATGTTTCAGAAATAATCATGAAGTTACATCCTAATTCATATTCCTTGACAAAATCAACCGCCCGCTTTGTAATACAGTAGTTATTTTTAGATCTCTCTGTTATACAGAAATACATGTTGTTTTGACCTAGCTTAGTCAATGGCAGAGATATATATATATATATATATATATATATATATATATATATATATATATATATATATATATATATATATATATATATATATATATATATATATATATATATATATATATATATATATATGATTATTTTAATACGACATTTTCTGGAAAATGAAATATAAATCAACGCCGTGGTTCATTTATACACTAATCTGAACTATTACCAAATTATATTACTTCCCTGATACTAATTATCCCACAGATAGTTAAATTACTGAATATTTATATATAATTAATTACGATGACAAAAAATGCGGTCAGTTACACAGTAACAAGCGATATAACTACTTAACTGCTCTACCAGAGAGAGCTTAGCTTGACAGAGTTATCTCCCTTCAACAATAATAAATAGTTATTTTTTGTTTATATATTTCTTCGAAAAAGCAGATCTGGTAATATTTTGCCGAACGCATTGAAATATCAAAATATTTTTTAGATGTGTTCATTGATTGAAATATTATTTCTTCGCCAGCTTCGGTATTTACAGATTTAACAAGTTTTGCAGTGTTTCAATATTTAGCAGTACCAGCAACTCTGCTCTTGTTTAATGGCTCGCAAATTATCTAAATAGTCATGTAGTTTTTGTATATTAATATGATCGATCACAAGACCGTCTTCGATTAAACCCCGAAAACATTCGTAGATAAACCTATGACTGGAATACTGTTTATTCTCTTTAGTATTAATCATGATATAGCCAGTATTAGTGACATTACCAACTGGTTTTTTAGTCGACAGTTCCTGATTACACCATCTAGAGATGCTTCATAATTATTGATGTTTTACAAGTTCTTTTTGCTCCATTTATATAATAATATTGTTTAAATGATCATTTGTGTAAATGATTTATTTGAAAATCTTGCTAGATAATCTTCAGCGCTTTTTATGACTTTGTCACTATTATAAGTGTTGTTCTTTTTTCTTTTCTCATAATATCTTATCAGTTCTCAGTATTATTTGCCACCACATTGCACACACAACTGCGTTTTCCCTCTAACCCCAATACCACATTTCAAACACGGTTTAGGTCCACTCCGTACACTTTGTAAGTGAAGTCCACATAATTCATTTAAACAAGCTTGGTTACAGGGAGTTGTATTACGCTTATATCTATATATCAATATATGTTTTAATTATAATATGGATGAATTTAGGATATTATCAGTAAGCAATATTAAACCTTCTGGATATAGATTCGATCTTGATTGAAGAATCCCTGACCCACGAAGACGATCTCTGATTAATCCGACGGAAACTCTGATTAGAAGCAATCGTAATGCTTAAAAAGAATTTCGCAACGATGATGCAGCTCATGTGTAGTCAACATTTAAAATCATACGCAACACCGATGTAATTGATGCTACAATGAACGACCAACGAACGGCGACGATTATTAATTATCTCGACAATCAAAAATATTCTTTCGGAGTAAAATTTGTTAAGGAAGTAGACGATACTTGGGTTGTCAGTGACAAACGTGACCCTGTCCTTCATAATAAAAAAAATTGCCGAATTAAGTAAAAATTCTAAACCTGGAATGTTGACTGGCATTGACAGATCGTATTAGGAAATAGAGTATCCTGTAACCGCAGTTATTTATGTAATATATCCACTGAATGATAAACCAAGCGTTCATGATCTAAATCCGATGAAATTGTCAAGGCTAAATTATGTAGAAAAAACGAGTAACGGAACATTCAACAATTTGGACTCGTGGAAATGGTTTAACGGTTAAAAGACTTAAAATAATATATTATTGGGCAGAAATAGTTAAAGATACCGGAGCGTTTATCAAAGACGTCGCTAAGCTAGGAAAGAAAATGAAATTTCCAATAATGGTAAAAAAGATAAACGAAGAGATTTTGAACAAATCAAAGTATCGATCGAAAGGAGCGTCGACTAAAATTATTATCATATTGCGCATGCGTGGACTAATGCAGTAACAATATTTACACGTAATCGAATTGTTAAATTTTGCCAAGGAGATATATTCGATTTTATTAACGAAATAAGTAAGGACGATACTGTATCAGCATGGTTATTTCAGAGTTCCGATGATGAAAACCATGATCAGTTTGTACGACCTAATGGATATATTTATCGCACAGAAACTCTCTACGAAGAAATGAAAGATATTGCGTTAAAATACACACATGACGATGTCATGCATGAAAAGTAGATCAGTAACTGTTTTACCGTTCCATCAGTCGCGGCCATCTTGCTAGAGAGAAAAATTCGTGGAAGCCTACGAGGTTTGATTTTCTCAATGCTATAATATCGATTTGTGTCAATACGGACACGGCGGAATATGGAATACCAGATACAGTGATAAGGATGTCATCTTGGTTGATATGGTTGCATGTTATCTGGGAAGTTTTCTTGGTATGGGAGAGTGTTCTAAGTATTTTGAACGATTTGGACATCCATCACACGTGATGACCAGAGTATTGATAAATGGACCATTACCAGATTTTGACCTGACTGGATTCGCTTGTATCAAGTCATTAAAGTTTGCCGAAGATCTTCATTCGATTTGTTATATCTGGTTGGCAAACATTTTTCAGAAAAAATGTGGGCGCCAACAGTATTTTTACGATACATGCTCGATATAAAAATATTAATATCGTTGATTGTAAGTGAAGCAATTATATAATATAGTTCGCAGAAACAAGATTGGTTACCACAAAAATAGAAATATTCTGATGATTAAAATCCTGATATGACTGATTTTGAGAATAAAATCGCAAAAGATCTTGGCAGAAAAATAATTAGTAAATTCACCCATGGAGGATTATATGATCATAAACGACATTGTACAATATTAATTATAGATGATGCTGAACTCGATTTTATAATTGCTGATACAACGAATAGAAACACATTTATAAGTCGAAGTAATGTTAATTTAACAGACGGAACTAAATTAGGTAGAATAGTGAATTATAGTGATGGCAAATCACCGCAGTTTACTCATTTAAGATCTTCAATGCTCGCGTACGTTTCGACAAATGTATTATCGATGATAAATAGGGTTTCTGAGTTTGCTGTCAGAATCGCTACGGATTCATTTTATATCAATAAAAAAATACAGGATTGCTAGAATAACTTCATATCGGCACTTACGCATCATTTGGTGAATGGAGAATAAAACAAGAAAATATACTTAGTTATTCTGAATCCGCCGACGTTGAAATTAAGGATATTCATTACCAAAATAAATCAGATATCAAAATTGTCATCAGCGCCATCTGTATATTATCCCTTGACAAGAAATAAGACTGTTTATCTCATGGGGCCTGGATGTTGTAGTTAAACAACTCGTGTGATTGAATTATTTCGGAATTTTGATATAGAGGTATTAGCACATACACACAGATTCTCAAGAGAAATTAAAGAAAGAAATATTAAATCATGTACTTATCTTAAATTCGTTCAATGGAAGGGAGATAAATGGACTCATGTACGAATGGGCGAGAAATATACACCAAGAATTATTGTCTGGGATGAAATATGCACCGTTTCACTATAAACGTAAAAAATATTTCTTGATTGGTTTTTGACAAAAATACTGCTGAAATAATGTGTGGCCATCATGGTCAACCACCGCCTTTTGTTGGATTGTCTCCACATAAATGGTTGAAACAACTTGCGGATTCTTATGAAGAAATAACTGATGATCATAGAGCACTTGATACAGAATTAAGGGAGTTTAAGAAATTAAACAGACTACAACCGAATAAAATTCAGTTTGAAATAATGCGTGAAATAATTTCAGAAACTCCTATAAACAATTTTTGGAATTTATGGAGACCAAATGAGATAGTGGCAAGTAGAAATATAGTTCGTGATACACTTTGACAGCAATTATTTATGTTACACAAAGTAATTTTTTCAAATCTACCCGTACCATTGTGTTATAGACCAGCAGATACACGACGACAGAATATCGACGTTGATATACCAGGATCGTCAGAGAAACAAAATCTTGTATTAAATGATATTGTTTTAGTTCCTGTTAGTGTTATTGAGAGCGCGTTAACTATGGACAAAACTCCATGGACGCTAGGATACGTAATGACAATTCATTCATCACAAGGTTTAACCATCTCCGGTACAAATGTTTGGATCGTCGGTGATCGTATCGAATGGTCAAATTTAGTTTATCTCGCAGTGTCTCGAGTCAGAAGAATATATCAACTGCGGAGAATTGTCATAGACTTCACAGAAAATAATAACCAAATTCATGAGACTATTAATTATAAACAGTGTGACCAAAAAATAAACAAGCGCAACTTTGATCTCTATGCTGAATTTAGCATGACATTGAAACAACAGCAAAATAATCATTGTGCGAGCTGTAACAGTGATGGTGTAGTAGTATTCAACTAATAATCCAAGACACTTTACCGTAGATAGAATTAATAGTAGTCTTGGTCACACACGCGAAAATGTGATGCTGACCTGTCTTGAATGTAATCGACGTCGTGGTGCTAATATACAAAAGTGAATGCTCTACACCTCCAATATCCTTTTGGGCTATTTCAAATCGATTCCATTATTTTATTAAAATCTGTTGATTAATTACCGACTCCTAATACTAGTTTACCTTTCATTGCAGATCTTACAAACCAATTAGCTAATGATTCTCTGAAACATTTATTTTTTATGGAATTTAACGAATGAATCAACTTCACATTTGCAATATGTCTTTGTTGTAAATCTTTACTTTTATAAGCTACATAGTGAACGTGACATGCCTGAGCAATTGCATTTATTGTATACTCTCCAGGTGTTGGTTGATCTCGCTCGTCAAGTCGGGTATCAAGTCGGGTTCCAGGACCACAATAATTATATCCTGGAAGATGCTTTTCTCCTGGGTATTTAGCACATGGAGTTCCTGGTAATTTTTCTCATGAAGTAGCGATATCACCACCCGTTTTCATACGAGACGAAATAAATGTATATTTATTTGTGCCACATTTTACACATTTGCCTGTAAGTGCACGATTTTTATTTTTTGTTATTATTGTTGTTAATCCACTTGTAGGGGTGGATGCTCTGCATCGAACCCAATATGAATCCATATTATTTATTATATTTGTAAAACATGGACGTCATTGATTTCTCAGTGACACGAAAGCAAGAACCAGCAAAACATCATCCAGCGCTACCAAATTCTATTAAAGCAATTATCATAGGTCCATCTGAGCCTGGCAAAACACAATTATTACTTAATCTGATAATGAGATGGCTCAAATGGGATAAGTTATATTTAGTATCTCCGTTAGTTGATGATCAGAGATGCTACGAGGTAATTACAGATTTTAATGAAAATGCAAAATTGTTGGACGAGGATGGCAATGATATCATTAATTTTATCACCGATATTGATGAAGCCCTATCTGTTGATGACCTCGATGGATTCATTAATACTTTAGGAGTAAACGATGATGTAATGATGGACAAACAATCAAATCCAGCTAGAATATTTTCTCGAGGCAGGCATAAAAACACCGATTTTATATAAGTTACTCAGCAATATACACAAATACCTAAAGTGATCAGAGATGACTGCAATATTTTAGTTGTCTTTAATGGAGTCGATAAATGTACTCTGCGAAATATTCATCAGACTTGGTGTAGTCAGTCTTTGGTGTAGTGGGGATATGGACATGATTAAGTCTAATGCACTTTCGACAAAGGTTACTTACCCAGCTGGACCACCGAATAGTTTCTTGTCACTGGACGAGTGCATGGATGTCATACTGCCGTCTATACGTTGGAAGACATGAAGGGGGAAGTGTTAAAAGGAACTTTTTACTTGCCCGAGATACAACGCGAGACCAAAAAAGAAGACGAAGTGTGCGACATCGAAAGCATTCTCGATCGAAGAACACATAAAGAGGTAAAACGACGTGTCAAAGAAGTCAAAGTACGTTGGAAAGGATATCCTCCCAGCTTTGATTCTTGGATCGACGCTTCGCAAGTCATCGACTATAAAAAAGGTGACCATCATGCCCTTCCACACAGCCTCAACTACCACAGCCATGACCACTCTTTCACCGAGTTCTTCTGTGCAAGATCTACAAAAGCAACCATTGTGGGTGTGGTGTGGAGAACGCATATCGTCTTTTTCTGCCAAATCTTTGTGGTGTATTGTGTCTTCGGTGCTGCCATTGCCTATTTGACTTTGCAACAAAGAGACAAACAATTGTGGATCATTTTATTGAGCAATTGCATCGCTTACCTTCTCCCTAATCCGTCCCTGAAATTAGGGTTTCTGGTAACTGTTTAACAGTAACAGTAAAACAGCTGTTTTTCGTCCAAAATAAAAAAACAGTAAACAGCTGTTTTTTTTCTAACTGTTTTACTGTTTCTAACGGACATTGAGACATTGGATTTTGACGCTCTCAAAACGCTTCTGAAGGCAATGGAACCTGTGAAATTTGCGGTTGAGAATCTAAGTCGAGAAGACGCGACGTTGATGAGTTCTGACACAATTTTAGAATTCATGTTCAACAAGGTCTCTAACCTGAATATGACATTAGTACCAAGCTCATGGAAAATTTGAAGTGTCGCGTTGAAGAGCGATTGAACAATGATGTCATGAACCTCCTGCGCAGTCTCAAAGATCCATCTGTCGCCCCGTCAAAAACTACGCTAAATTTCGCAGGAAATCTAGCGTCTCGTCTATTTGAAGTCAACGATGTAGAAGATGTCGAACAGTCGTCAAATGATGCTGAAAGTGTGAACTTGTCTCTTCAAGAGGAATTGAATTTGTTGCTTCAAAAAGATGGATCATCAATTGCAGTCGGAGGGCAAGACAGTTTCAAATGGCTCAAGTCCGAATTCACGCTCTTCAGGAACTCTGGCCAGCGCACGGAAAATCTCCAGAAATTGTACAACGCAATTCTATCCATTAAACCGACATCAACGGACGTTGAAAGAGTTTTTTTCGGTCTGTACGAATTTCTGTACAAAATTAAGATCGCGTCTCTCAGACAAGTCGCTTAATGAACTTGTATTCTTGAAATATTATTATAAGAAGTAAAAATGTAATGATTTAGAACTTATCACGAAAGATATATAATAAAACGGTGTTCATCACAAAAAAAGGCTATTGACTGTAAAATTAGTGAAAATATGGAAAAAACAGTAAAAACAGCTGTTAACAGCTGTGTTTTGAAAAAAATTGAAAACAGTAAACAGCTGTTTTTCAAAAATGACTGTTTTTCAGAAACCCTACCTGAAATATTCAAACGGTCACAACGGGAGTCTTGCAGCCAACGTCAGTCACCCTCCCAAACAACAACCACAACAACAATCCTCTTTTGGACACTCCTCTGACCTGTAGCGACCCCTCGGACAGCAGAACTCTGTTTCCCAAATACACATTGTGCTGTTTCACGGTCAAATTACCTCAGGCCATCCAAATGGGTCACGAAGGCCATTGGGAAGTGGCTTTTGTCGAAATCATTCACCCTACACAAATCATAAACATCGTCAAAAATCAGAACCCTTTTAGGGTCGAAATTCATGACAAACAAGTTCAAGACTACTTGGGTGGAAATGTAGTATATAATAATAAAACAAAGAACCAACAAACTCAAAAGTGGACCTATAAAGTTATAATTCCACCAGGCTACTATTTTAGCGCTGAACATCTGGTGAACACAATTGCTACCAGGTTCAATGTCGTGTTTGGCAATGCCCTGGAGAGACTCAATCGAAGCGTCACCATTGAGTATCATAAAGTGGATCATCGCCTGCTAGTCAAATATACGGAGAGCAAAGTGTTGTCCTTTTTATTTTGTCCTGAATTGTTTGAGATTTTAGGTGGGACGTGGAGATGAGGAAGATAACAGAGAAAAAAGGCTCGAGTTTTGCAAAGTGGTTTCGTTACCCGGTAGAATTCAACCAAGGATTAAATTTGATCTTTGTGTAATCCGATTTGGTGGAGTACAACGTAGTGGGACACACCTCCGTACCGTTACTGCGTGTCATTCCTTTTAAAGTGGACTCTGCCACGAACGCTGACGAGGAAGGTGGAAACACATATCACGTTCACCGCGAATTTGTAAATCTTCACTATTTGCCCGACAATAAGTCGTATTTTGACTCTGTCAGCATTACTGTAAATGGAGATAGGGGACAAAATATTACACACACCAAAGGGAATGTCACAGTTAAACTCCATTTCCGAAAACGATTCTCTAACGACTTGTAAGTCATGTATCCTGTGCACACAGGAGTCGATCGACAGCGTGGACATGGTTTAGGAGATATGTTGAAACTGGCGTTTCTTTCGATGGTCCCTGTTTTGAAACCAGTGGTGACACACGGAATGCACATCTTGGAAGATGCGGCGTTGAAGTAAGGCAAAGGATTTCTCCAAAATGTCATCATCGACAAACAAAACCCCAAAGAAGCTTTCTTGAGAGCAGGCAAAAATGTCTTGCTTCAAACTGGCAAAGACAATTTGGGCCGACGAGAAACTTCTATAAATCCCCTGGACTCTGCGAGTCATGCATTCCTGCTTCCCTGACCACGCAGAAAGGACAAGGCAGAAAGAGACGATGACGAAGACACCCCTTCAGAAGCATACCCCCCACCCCGAGCTAGAAATACGATCAAGAAAAGAACTGTCCGAGACTTAGACGTTTTTGATTATAACAAAAATCAGAGAGAAAGAAAGAAAATGATGCACAGAGAGTCTTGCGCATGTTCCAAGTCGGAACTGGATCTCTTTGCCATGCCACCCATGATGATGACGATGCAAGAATTCCAAAGGGTAGAATTTCACCCCGTCTCCTCTTTTTGACGGATTCATCTCAGATCGAGTTTTAAATCAAAGGATATCTGAATAGCAGTTATTTGTACTTGAAAGTGAAAGTGATCGACACATCGACGGAAGGTCCCGATCTAAATGACGAAGATAAATTAACCCCCGTCAACAATTTCATGCATTCCTTGTTCAGCGAAGTGGATATGTATTTTAATAACAAAATAGTCTGCAGTAGCATCGATTCTTACCCTTACCGTGGGTACATAGAAAATTTCTTGACGATGGAAAAGAAGCCAAAAACCACCCATCTGGATGCTTGCGTGATATGGAAACCTGACACGCCAGTCAAGTTTGACATAATATCGGAAAAAGAAAATGTGGGATTTAAAGAGCGTAGAGAGGAAATCCCAAAAGAACTAAATCTAGAACTGATGGATCGTTTGAATTGGGACGTGGTTGCAAGAGAAGCATTTGTTGAACGGCGTGGATGGCCGCCTGAGACTGAATCGAAGTAGTGCGACGCGTGTAAGTGTTACCTAAAGTGGGAAACGACATCAGTCACACCTTGAGTAGAACGACCGCGAAGTATCCGATACGACGAGTGAAGCGAAAACTTTCTCCATTCCCGCTGGACAGCGATCTATGATCGAAGATCATCTGTTCCAATGACAGTTACCCAAGCGTTTAATCATTGCTATCGTCAGCAATGCAGCCTTCAACGGAGCCCTCAAAGAAATCCTTCCAACTTTCATCACTTGGACGTGTCCAAACTCAAAGTCAGTCGAGATGGCAAGATCTTGTGTACCAGACCTTTCGAACCTAACTTTGATGAGAATAATAACTTGAGATGGTACTTGCCCCTGCACGAAGCCACCGGACGGTTAAGGACCAACAGCAGTCACGGTATTTCGTACGATGATTATGCAGGAGGATATACTTTGTGGGTTTTGATTTCACTCCAGACCAATGCAACGACGAAGGACATTTCCACCCTTTAAAACCAGGTCAGATTCGTGTGGAACTTTAGTTTGCAAAACCTATGCCCAAAGACAGTACGGTGAACGTCATCTTGTATGCTGAATATGATAATACGATAGAAATCAACTGTTTGAGAACAGTCATTCTAGACTAATAGAAGATATGGAAGACTCTTATCCCTCTTTGAATGGTGGATACTCTTTGGAAATGGAATGGGAAGATATCGTGGAAGCATTGGAAGACCAAGGGGACATTGAGATGACTTATCTTTACCTGTGAAAAACACAACATGGATACCTGGGAAATGTTTTACCTTTTGAACAACAGTTTGTACACTGCTTCTTGGAATCTTGTCGTGTGTGCTCAAGATGAACTTCCTCATCGCAAACCTAACGACCATCAAGCTAATGCCATAACACGGACGACTGTCATCTCCCAGGAACCCACTGGGTAGCCGTCTACTTCCCTAAAGTTGGTTGTGTGGATTGCCAACTTTGGAAGAGGATATCATTGACTTTATGAGAACAAATGCCCAGACTACACGATTCAATAATGTGACATTACAAGGCACAAATTCAATGGTGTGTGGACAATATTGTGAGCATTTATTTCACCAATGCAGTCTTGGAAATCCCTTTGAACACTTAGTGATATTATCGATCGTAACTCTACTATGAACGATGAAAAAGTAGATGATGGTTTTGTGACCATTATGGATATCTCTTGTCTTTAGCTAGGAAACGTAGTGTACATCAATGGCCCTATGATTTCCATCCGAGGAAGTCTAATATAATCTCACCAGGTTGTCAACCTTGTCAAAATTAGTTTGTGTGTTTGAAAAAATTGTTGGTTATTTGTTGGTTGAATAAAAATGTTGTGTTTTGAAAAAAGCGTTGGTGGTTTGTTTTCGAAAAAACACTGTGAATATATGATCTTTGAATTCTTTCTATCCTTGGAAGTGTGAAGCGAATTTATAAGATTGTCGCGGCGACTTGAAAGTTCTTTCCCAGTTTGAAGCAACACATTTGTTTCCTGCCACATGAAGACTTATTTTAGACTATGTCAATGAGGATGTTTTGAACAAATTAATTTCCTTGTGCCATAGCGGCAGCTTTTAACGCATGCAAGCTTTGAGTCACAGCGTTTTCAAGATGGATGCTACCGTACAGAAAGTTGATTTTGATATATTTCGTAAACCAAGTCTTTGTCGAGCGACTACTTGATACACGGAATACATTGGTTACAATTTATTTTCCTTTCAATAATATAGTATTTTGTCAAAGATTTCCTTTTATAACAATGTTGACACTGTTAAATTACAATTTCCTGACAGGAAGATAATGAAGATGTACACATGCATGGTGAACGTGATGCGTGTTTCCACCTCCCTCGTATGCAATGATGAATGACGCTCGGTGATGGAATTACCGTGTTTCCCACGACACTGAACTCAACCACATCGGAGTACACAAACAATATATTCAGTGCCTCTTTTAAATCGACAGAGAAGTGAAAATAAATGTTGAATCGATCGTTGTCGTAAAAGTTTTTCTTAGAGCGAGAGCAGCCAACCCACCTGGAATCGAAAACAAAGCGGGTAAAGTAATGGACATTATTTTTGACGTCAGAATACAAATGCATTTAAGGTGAATGGGCAATTTGAAGGTAATCGATCAGTGCGCTTTTTGCAAGCTTTCTCCAAGACTTTACCAAACTGATCGCTAGAAATATATTCAATCGTTTCTACCAGATGCCGAGCATTAAATTAAAACCCAACAGGAATTTTCATGGTGTAAGTAGTTACTTACTGGCGGATGATTGTATTTTGGATTCGTATATTAGACGATAATTTTTGTCAAGCTGTTCTTTAGCTGGTTCGTCAGGATGACGAAATACAAATATTTATAACCACTGTTGTACGCTGCCAAATGAGAGACATTAGTTAAACCTGCTTGACATTGATGACCAGTGTTTGCTACTTTAGTTTGACTTCTGGAAAATTTTCGTTAAATTGTTTTTTTTTTCAATCGTGTACGTCTATTGTCCTTGTTACCGTTCTTGCATATATGTCAAACTTACACTTTTAAGTTTGGTTCTAGCAGCATGATACAGTTTTTGAACTCTTTATTAACAAGCAGCAAGTGCAGAATTGTGGTAAATGCTAGCAAAAAGTGTTTCCAGTATGAGGTCAACTGTTTTGTTTGCTGATACTCAATATGTGAACTACTTACTGTTCGATACAACTCTTGGATTCGTGTCGCATTGGTTTGGTCGAGGCTTGAAGTGTCCGTCGAGACAGGAGTAGGAGCCGCTTGTGGGGTGGTAACGTTTTTCTTGCTGTCGTTTTGCTTTTATCTTGCTTGCTTTTTTACTTCAGTCTTATCTTCTTTTTCTATCTCCTGCTGAAAAAGTTGTCGTTATCATCTTTTCAATCGAAGATTTTTGTCTTCTTGTTTTGGAAGTAGGCGATGGTATCATAAAGGAAACTGCAATCTTTCTAGGTTGTTTCTGTATCTTGTACAAAGGTACAGTTCCTTTAAAAAGGATTCAAACAATATCCATACACAGTATTGATGATTTCTTTGGGTTCTTTTGGATTATTTGTTTTCATGTCAAAAGGGTTGGATTTTGTTTACGAGAAGGGAAGCCTTTCTTTTCCCTTTCAGTGGTGAAAACGCTACTTTATGTTTTTCAAATAAAAACATTTGGTTTGGTAGGGTATATGTACGATACCCTGGAATAATTAACATGCCGTCACAGTAAACCATTGTAATACTTCTTTGAGACTGGCTTCTAACAAATGTGCACAATACTGTGCATTTTTCGCGACTGTCATACAGTGCGCGAATCAATTTGACAGGAGGATGAGATGTTATGTTGAATACGGTTTAAAAGAAGAAAAAAATTTAGGATATTTTCCTTTCTTCCTCAGATAGACGCCTGATGGGGACTTGCAAATGACAGGACCTCTTCTTGACATAAGTGGTGAAACAAACTGGTATTAATGCATTTTAACCCTTGGATGAGGCGAAAGTCAGAATTGCTGAAGCCGATTCGGAGTGCTAGGACTAAAATCAGACTTCGCCGTCTCCGGTATGACATCATTTTGGTAGGACAGCTTTGCTCATTCAAAAGAAGTTAGAATAAAAGAAAGAAAAGGGAAAGGCATGTAAATATGCTAATAATATATAATGAAGATGATAAATATTATTGTGGAATAAAGGATCAATCAACAGTGCGTCATTTCGATTTAATACGACGGAAAACAAACGGAAAACAAACAACACTTTCGCAAGAAGTACATCTTTTTAAAAATTCTGAACTAAAATTAAATTAACACAAAAGGGTATGCAACCAAATATGTAACAACATAGATTCAATGGCTGAAAGGGACTTTGTAGTTAAATTTAAAAACTACCAAAACCAGCTAAATTTTTCTTTAGTTGTTTTTTGTGATTTTGAAAGGATTACTGAGCCAGCAATTAACTCTGAACAAGACCCAAACACTTCATGGACAATAAAAAGCAATAAAACACACGCCATCAGAATTTGTCCTTTACCTTAAAAATATAAACTATAATAGTGAATTAATGGACGGGACGTCAGGACTGTTCATTGCAAGGGTTGTTTAGCACTAGGAGTTAAGCTCATGGTTTACAGACGAGAAGATTGCATAATTAGTCTCTAAGAATATTTGGAACCAGTTGCAGAAACTGTTTATCAGTGACTAAAACCAATAAACACTGCTATCATTATATTCAGTACTAAAGATAAAAACACTATTCCCATGCAAATATATTTCACTTCTGTGAGAAGACGATTAGTCCTACGACAGAGTTTATGATCCCTTGTCTGGAAAATATAGACAACTTGTACATGAAAAAGTGTAATTTAAATGATAAATATTCAAAATATATTCCACTATTTATTCATAATTTACCTGGATCAGTTACTTATTAAGGAATAAGCATAAAACGATCTGCACGAATATTTATCAATAATACCAAATGATGATGAAAGCATATACTTTGTTTAGTAAAGATTTTATAGTCGATATATTTGAAGAAAGTTATGAGGTATATTTTTGAAAAAGAATAATATTTTTTGATAATTATCGGTTTATGAACCAATCTCTATGCCAACCTGCTAAAACTCATAACAATGGTAAATTCACTGAAACAAGAAAACAGTTTAGCATATTAGAAAAACATATTTAACAAGCGCTGATTGAACCAAAACTTTAAAGATAATTTTTTTTTTAAAAAATCCTTACGAGTACATGGATTCATTTTCCAAAAATTTAACGAAACCAACAAACTGGACTATTTCTTAAAAGCTGATCGAATAAGGAATGAATAAGCAGGTTTTAAACTAGGTAAAAGATGTCATGAAATTTTTCAGATTAAATGCTGGTGATTTTCATGGCTTCTACAGTAAGAACGATACTTTATTTTGTACTACATTTTTAAAGAATTTAATTAATGAATAATTACACGCTGTCGTTTTGTTTTTCTTGGTAGAAGAATGTACATAGTTCTGTAAAATGATGATCTAATATATACTCCTGTGAATGAAGCATGTTAACTGACCCTTCCACTGGTATCAATAGTTTTCTCATTGCTAGATTGAAATGCTTGCCAGGATCGGTATCTTTGTCCCTTTGAGAGAATATCAAGACTCCTATTAGACTCATTCTGTATGCATGAATGTTTAATTTTCTGCACTTCTGTTGATGTATTCCTTGTTGAACATTTGATAATATGTGCCCTGTTCCATGCAAAGTATATAATATTACGTATGCTTCTATAATCCAACCATAAACAACGTTCATCAGTATTAAAATTGCTTACACTAATATGACTGTCTTTTTGCTGTTCATCACTGAAATATTGGCATGCTTCTGCAAATTGCTGATCCCCTGTGAATACAATGTTAGGTGATCATTCCGATGTAATCATTATTTTTGTTTCTATTGCTAGATTGAATTGTTCCCAGTATCAGTTTCTTGGTCCGTTTTGCAAAGTGTCAAAACTCCCTTTGGACTAATTCTAAGTGAATATATTATTACCATTGTTAATGTTGTATTAGCAGCTATAGCAATAATTGTTTCTTGTGTTATAATCATAAAAGAAAACTATTCCATTTCTGTTCTTATCTAATAAAGAATTATCCAATAGCTTAGAAGTATTTATTTTATAAAGCAGGCAGATATTTTCCAATTCATCAATAATGAAGGATACAGTTGGCAATGCTCTATTAGTAATTGAAAATCGAGTGGTATTCTGAATGTATTGGATTATTAAAAAATCTGAATAGTTTCTTTACCAATGCCATTTGCTGTTTCTGACCTTAATTGGCTCAGTTTTTCATTCATTACACCAAGCTCTATTTCATTTGTTCTCAGAGACGTTAGTAACCATAAATCTCTTTACGTTATGAAAATGTTACTTTTATTCAGCTCAAAAATATTATCACTGACATAAGAAAAGCATATGTCGTTAATCAGCATTCTCCAAAGATTGTTTACAGCTAAGTACTCCTTTAACATTTGCACAGACAGGTAAAATACAAAGCATCATTTAAAGACTTTGTCCTGGGTATTACAAGAAGTAAGTGTTGTCAAGGTTCTTTTACTGGGTATTACAAGATGTAAGTGTTGTCAAGGTTCTTTTATTGGGTATTACAAGATGTAAGTGTTGTCAAGGTTCTTTTACTGGGTATTACAACAAATAAGTGTTGTCAAGGTTCTTTTACCGGATATCACAACATGTGAGTGTTGTCAAGGTTCTTTTACTGGGTATTACAAGATGTGAGTGTTGTCAAGGTTCTTTTACTGGATATTACAACAATTGAGTGTTGTCAAGGTTCTTTCACTGGGTATTACAACAAGTATTACAACAAGTGTTGTCAAGGTTCTTTTACTGGGTATTAAAAGATGTAAGCGTTGTCAAGGTTCTTTTACTGGATATTACAACATGTGAGTGTAGTCAAGGTTCTTTTACTGGATATTACAACATGTAAGTGTTGTCAAGGTTCTTTTACTGGGTATTACAACATGTAAGTGTTGTCAATGTTCTTTTACTGGGTATTACAACTTGTAAGTGTTGTGAAGGTTCTTTTACTGGGTATTACAACAAGTAAGTGTTGTCAAGGTTCTTTTACTAGGTATTACAACATGTAAGTGTTGTGAAGGTTCTTTCACTGGATATTACAACTTGTAAGTGTTGTCAATGTTCTTTTACTGGGTATTACAACATGTGAGTGTTGTCAAGGTTCTTTTACTGGGTGTTACAAGAATTAAGTGTTGTCAAGGTTCTTTTACTGGGTATTACAACATGTAAGTGTTGTCAATGTTCTTTTACTGGGTATTAGAACATGTAAGTGTTGTCAAGGTTCTTTTACTGGGTATTGCAAGATGTAAGTGTTGTCAAGGTTCTTTTAATGGGTATTGCAACATGTAAGTGTTGTGAAGGTTCTTTTACTGGGTATTACAAGATGTAAGTGTTGTGAAGGTTCTTTTACTGGGTATTACAACAAGCAAGTGTTGTCATGGTTCTTTTTCTGGGTATTACAAGATGTAAGTGTTGTCAAGGTTCTTTTGCTGGGTATTACAACTTGTAAGTGTTGTAAAGGTTCTTTTACTGGGTATTACAACAAGTAAGTGTTGTCAAGGTTCTTTTACTGGGTATTACAAAATGTAAGTGTTGTCAAGGTTCTTTTACTGGGTATTACAACATGTAAGTGTTGTCAAGGTTATTTTACTGCTTGTGGTGTGTGTATCTTAGTTATGTGTTGGATGAGGATGCTTTATTCTTTGTGGTGTTTTCTTTATTGTTTGTGAGGAATTACATATTGCATTTAGTGACATCTAACCTCAATATTTATCTAGTTTACATTTGTTTTCACACACTCATTTGTCAAAGAATGTACAAAAGTTATGTCTCTACCAGAAAGTTGGTATGTTTAGGTATAGTAGGTTTAAAGTGTATGTAGCACTAGGATTTATAAAGGGATAAGACTTGACCCAGATTTTTTAAATGCTTTATACCCAAACTTTGCTATCTTAATCTTTGTTTCATGTAATGGAGTGAATTTTCAGTATTTAATGTACTCACCTTTTTTCTTTCTGCATTGTCTCAGTTCAGATCTATTTCTTTCTGAATTTTCTCAGTTGAATTATGAGATCTTTTTTTTCTGTATCAGATCCATCAGAATAAAATAATTTAAAAGATAATTTACATCCAATGAACGCTCAATCATTATCAATTGCTCAACCAATTACTGTTGCCATTTATTGATAGAAAATTGTTATAATGTCCCCAATTTCTAAACACCAACTGCTTTAACTGTAGAATTTTAAATACTGTTTTCTTCTAAATAATGTTTTCACTCTTTTTACTATCTATTCAAAATATCTTATATGTAATTATTTTGTAATCAAGAGTTTGATTATTTACCAATAACTCAAAATAAAATTTGAATCAACATAATAATAGATCAAATATGTTTAAATTTAAATCCCTATTTGTCCATAAACGTGATTTTTCAAATTTTAATAATACACATTTGTATCATGGCAGTGGTACTGTGTGATATCTTCAACAAAATGTGATGAAACATAGACAAAGTCATAACTAGTCATGTTTGTGGTCATGTGAAAACATAGAATATATCAAAGAAATTGTACAAGTTTATAGGATCACCAGATCTTATATATATGAATGTAGGTATAGCTGGATATGGATTTTAATAACCTGGGTATACTTAGACATGGATTTTAATAACACAGGTATCCTTAGACATTGATTTTAGTAACATGGGTATACTTGGACATGGATTTTAATAACTTGGTTATACTTGGGTATGGATTTTAATAACATGGGTATACTTAGACATGGATTTTAATAACTTGGTTATACTTGGGTATGGATTTTAATAACATGGATATACTTAGACATGGATTTTAATAACTTTGTTATACTTGGGTATGGATTTTAATAACATGGGTATACTTAGACATGGATTTTAATAACTTGGTTATACTTGGATATGGATTTTAATAACTTGGGTATACATAGACATGGATTTTAATAATTTGGGTATACATAGACATGGATTTTAATAACTTGGGTATACTTGGACATGAATTTGTAATAACTTGTGCATATTTGGACATGAATTTTAATAACATGGGTTTACTTGGACATGGATTTTAATAACTTGGGTATACTTAGACATGGATTTTAAAAACATGGGTATACATGGACATGGATTTTAGTAACTTGGGTATACTTAGACATGGATTTGAATAACATGGGTATACTTGGATACTAATTTTAATAACTTCGATATAATTTGATATGGGTTTTAATAACTTGGTTATACTTGTGCATAACTTCGGTATAATTGGATCATGTAACTACTAGTAAGGTATTTTGCAGTCTGATATTGCCATCGAAACTACCCATTTTAATTGATATTGTCATTCAAACTGTCCATTTTAATTTATATTTCCATGGAAACTGTCCATTTTAATTGATTTTTCCATTGAAACTGCCCATTTTAATTATTTTCATTGAAACTGCCCATTTTAATTGATATTGCCATTCAAACTGTCCATTTTCATTGATATTTCCACTGAAACTGCCCATTTTAATTATTTTCATTGAAACTGCCCATTTTAATTGATTTTTCCATTGAAACTGCCCATTTTAATTATGTTCATTGAAACTGCCCATTTTAATTGATATTGCCATTCAAACTGTCCATTTTAATTGATATTTCCATCAAAACTGCCCATTTTAATTGACTGCCATTCAAACTTCCTTTTCTAACTGATATTGCCATTCAAACTGTCCATTTTAATTGATATTTCCATCAAAACTGCCCATTTTAATTGATATTCCATCGAAACTGCCCATTTTAATTGATATAGGCCATTCAAACTGTCCATTTTAATTGATATTGCTATTCAAACTGTCCATTTTAATTGATATTTACATCAAAACTGCCCATTTCAATTGATATTTCTATCAAAACTCCCCATTTTAATTGATATCTCCATAAAAACTCCATTTTAATTGATTGCCATTCAAACTTCACTTTTTAACTGACATTGCCATTCAAACTGTCCATTTTAATTGATATTTCCATCAAAACTGCCCATTTTAATTGATATTTCTATCAAAACTGCCCATTTTAATTGATATTTTCATTGAAACTGCCCATTTTAATTGATATTTTCATTGAAACTGTCCATTTTAATTGATATTTTCATTGAAACTGTCCATTTTAATTTATATTGCCATTCAAACTGTCCATTATAATTGATACTGCCATTCAAACTGTCCATTTTAATTGATATTTTCATTGAAACTGTCCATTTTAATTGATATTGCCATTCAAACTGTCCATTATAATTGATATTGCTATTCAAACTGTCCATTTTAATTGATTTTGCCAAAATACCTAACTCTGCTCTATATCTCTTCAAGGAATAATCATTATCCAATTTTAAACTATGTCAAGAATATCTAATAGTTCGTATTAAAAATTGTCCTCTTTCGTGTAGTGTAGCTTTGTATTTTTTTAATTCAGCTCTGTTCATTAATCAACTGGTGCATCAAACACAGCTGCTGGACAAATTAAAGTGTACTATTTGATAAATGTTTTAATCTTAGTCTAAGATTGATTTATATGCAATTTGGGGGTATGCACTATTTTTTTTCTTTTTCTGTTTCTGTTGCTAGTGAGGCTTGTAGCTCTAAGAAAGTGCTTCAGATTGCTTAATTTGGGAATGGTGGTGGCCTAGAGTTTAGGGTCAAAGTTCAGCCATTGACCCAAAAATTAGAAAATTTTGTGAAAATATTTTTAGGAATATTTTTTTTAAAAAGATCAAACAAACTGGCAAAGAAAAATCCAAAGGCTGGCCGTCGTATCCATGTAGCAAGTCAGAATGCCACCATTTTTATTTAGGGCAATCTAAATGTTGTATAAGTATTTAAGTGAAAACCTCACATCAGTACGACCATTGATGAGTAGCAGTAACAAGGTTTTCAAGCTGTTTAAGGGGTTTGTTTTTAAAACCTCACATCAGTACGACCATTGATGAGTAGCAGTAACAAGGTTTTCAAGCTGTTTAAGGGGTTTGTTTTTAAAACCTCACATCAGTACGACCATTGATGAGTAGCAGTAACAAGGTTTTCAAGCTGTTTAAGGGGCAGGTTTGTTTTTAAAACCTCACATCAGTATGACCATTGATGAGTAGCAGTAACAAGGTTTTCAAGCTGTTTAAGGGGCAGGTTTGTTTTTAAAACCTCACATCAGTATGACCATTGATGAGTAGCAGTAACAAGTTTTTCAAGCTGTTTAAGGGGCAGGTTTGTTTTTAAAACCAACCAGACCAAACTGCATAACAAGTTTCATTGCTTTACTCAAAGTAGTCTTTGGAGGAATATCAATAATAAACAATTGCTGATGGAGGACAGACAGATGAAGGCCCATCACGTGACCATCTTTTCTGGAGGAATAGCAATAATAAATAATTGCTGATGGAGGACAGATAGATCAAGGCCTATCACATGACCATCTGTTCTGGAGAAATAGCAGTAATAAACAACTGCTGACTAAGGACAGGCAGATGAAGGCCTATCACATGACCATCTGTTCTGGAGAAATAGCAGTAATAAACAACTGCTGACTAAGGACAGGCAGATCAAGGTCCATCATATGACTATCTGTTCAGAAGCTATTGTGGTGTCAAGATTTTCAAGATGGTGTCAAAATCAGCATGATTTTTGCACTGAACTTAAGCTATGATTTCTTCATTACCCCATGTGCAAGCCATCCACATAGTTTCATAACTGCAGATGGTGGACATCTAAAGTATGCTGCAGAAACAAAACTGTTAACAGATGGATGGACAGACATGTAATGGATGGACTGACAGACAATATCATAACACAATATTTTATTATGGCATTATGTCTGGTATTTAAAAAAAAATAAACAAACCAGCACAGCAGCAGGGAGGGTGAACAGACCAGGTTTTTTTCGCCAAATAAAAGCTCCTACGGAATAATTCTCCGTAGAAACTTCCATTTTAAAAATAAAAAGCTTCTACAGGGTGTTATTTTTGGTCCTGCTAATTCCATGACTATCGCATAGGTTCACAATATATACTGCCCATAATTGAAAAAAATCTTAAAATATTTGGTCAAGACCGATCCAATATCGTGCTTGTGGATCATGTAAATTTATCGTTATAAATCCGTGTGGAGTTAGCTGAGCATGACTAAAAAGATTTTTAAATTTGACTATGTCCATGTCGCCATTACACCACGTCTGATGAATATTTCTTAACGTGTGTGTGTCAACACCATTAAATACTGCTAAAATGTTGCAATTATCTCTAATTACCTTTGGTATTTGTGTATATCGCTGAGTTACATAAAAAACATCTGTGTTTTTATGTCGTCAACGTGAAAATATCCTGGATGGATTTGCTTGCTTATCTAGCATAACGTCGTCATATACAACTAAATTGTTAATTCCACCATCAAGATCATTGACGGATGGCGCATCATTGATATCGGTGATAAATTCAATAACGTCGTTATTTATCAATGACGCGTTTTCGTTAAAATCCTTCAGTACCTCATAACATCACTGATCGTCGACAGATGGTGCAACTAAATACAATTTGTCCCATTTTAGCCATCTCATTATCAAATTTAACAACAACTACATTTTACCAGATCCTGATGGGCCTATTATTATCATTCTAATCGAATTTGGTAGCGCCGCGTGATGTTTAACTGGTTCACGTTTTTTTGTGGCAGAAAAATCAATTACATTCATGATATAATTATCATGGATCTATATTGTGTAAAATGTCGTTCACGCACAAGTACAATTGGGTTATCTACGGTAATAACGCGCAATAACAGATCAGCCGAGACAGGCATGTGTGAAGCATGTGGAACAAAAAAATTTAGATTTATCCCTGGGCAAACAAAACCAGCTAAAAAAAAAAAAAGAAACATGGCGGTGACACCGCTGCAGGATTAATGAAATTACCTGGCGCTCCCTGGGCGAAATATCCTAGAGAAAAACACCTTCCCGGATATAATTATTGTGGACCAGGAACTCGACTTGATCTTAGGCTCGACAATGATATGCCAAAATCTGGCGAAGAACCAATAAACGCCATCGATGATGCATGTCTCATTCATGATATTGCTTACCGAAGCGGTGATATTCAACAAAGACATCTCGCTGACGTAAATTTAATTCACGCATTAAATTCTATACCTAATAAATCTATCAGAGAACAATTAGCTACTTTGATAATTAAAGGTGCAATGAAAGGCAAATTAGTATTCGGCGCTGGTTAATTATATGGAGTCGATTTATTATTCTCCAGCTGGATTTTGGCATGGTAAAACAGCAATTGCCAAACTCACCAAAGCAGCTAAAGTAAAAATTTCCATTGCAGCATCATGGTTATCTAAGCAGGCTGTCTGGCAGATTTATCTTCCTCCGCCAAAACGAATCGAGCACGCACATTTCGACGTTAGTGTACCTAATGAGGTTCATCAGGCCGATATTATGTTTCTTCCACATGATACCGTTAATGGTAGTACTTACAAATACGTGTTAACCGTCGTTGACATCGTTAGCAGATATAAAGAAGCAGAGCCGTTAGCAACTAAAACAGCTACTGAAGTTGCAAACGCATTTAACAGAATTTATCAATAAGGACCTTTAAAGTGGCCGAATTTGCTTCAGGTTGACACTGGCAGGGAATTTCTTGGCGCTGTTTCATTATCAATGAAAAAAATAACACAAATATACGGCGCGGACACGTTGGAATTCATCGAGATTAAGCGATTGTTGAGCGATTTAATAAAACACTCGCCGAGTGATTATTTGGATATCAGTATGCGAGGGAATTTATTTCTGATGAGCGATCTCAAGAATGGGTTCAGAGATTACCTCATGTAATTAACGCGATAAATAACGAACCAACGCGAACAATAAAAATGAAACCAGCGATGGCAATTACAAAGACAATTATACCGATAGTGAGGCGTGATTTTTCAACTCGGCCGGTTTTAAGTAGTATTATTGTGCGTTATTTATATAAACACGGCGAGGCTGAAGGTGGCCGAAAAAGAGCGACTGATCCGGTCTGGAGTGTTACATCACATAAAATATCTACCGTGACAAGGTCATCAGGAAGGCCGGCAATTTATATTCTTGATTCTCTAGCTCCTCAACGCGGATTTACTCGCGGAGAACTACAAATAATTTCCGCACATACTCAATTACCACCTAAATCGCTTAGGAGTAGTGAAGGGGGATACCCTACGTACAATGGGAATTAGCATTACAGAACCCCTTGGGACACTCTACGTACAATGGAAATTTAACATGGCGAAAAATCGTGGGACACTCTACGTACAAGGGGAATTAACATGGGAATAAATCGTGGGACAATCTACGTACAAGGGGAATTAACATGGGAATAAATCGTGGGACAATCTACGTACAAGGGGAATTTAACATGGGAATAAATCGTGGGTCACTTTACGTACAAGGGAAATTTAACATGGGGAATAGATCGTGGGACTGTCTAGGGACAATGGGAAATTTAACATTACGGAAACCCCTGGGGGATATAGTCTCAAGGGAATTTAACATATGGAAATTGAACATGGTGGATCTGTATAGCGTCAAGGGGAATTGAACATGGTGGGACTATCTAGGGACAATGATGGTAGAGGGTCAAACACAACAGAGACAGAAACATACATACACTAGTACAAGCGTGGGATTTATATATAAAGCATTACCAAGACCTGAAATCTTGCTGGGGTGTTCAAAAATTTGCATAATTGTAATGATGCTATAAATAGCTATAATCAAGGAAATGCTCAACGACAAAATGGATGTGACTAAAAGTAACGTTAAAATGACGAAATTGTCCCAGAATTTAAAGGAAAATAAACATATCCCCGAAAATTAAGTTACAATGGTTTAGACTAAAATGGATAAAATTAGTAACTACTTACAATATCAACTTCTGTGACGATCGTGGATAAATACCTATGTATCTATAATCAGCTGAAATTCCTATGAAATCCCACTATCTATTTATAGCTCCAACTTGTGGGTTTTTCCTTTGGAAAATCCCACTATCTTTTTATAGCCTCAGCTTGAGTGACGTTCCTGTTTATGAATTCTAGTATATATGTATAGCTACAAAATGTGGAAATCCCCAAGTCGATATTTATAGTCTCAAAATTTCCACAAAATGTGGAAATCCCCAAGTCGATATTTATAGTCTCAAAATTTCCAGCGTCAGTGACGTCACTGTACTGAACACTAGGGGTTAATGGCACCAGTGTTGCAAGTGGCTGACCTGAATACGCGCTACTGTAGGTAGGTAGGTAGAGTGTATCTGATAGGGATAAAGTGAGTTTTATAGGGACAAACAGAGACCAATACACACACGCACACACACACACACACACAACATACGCGCAGACACACTCACACACACACACACGCGCACACACACACACACACAACATACGCGCAGACACACTCACACACACACACACACACACACATACAACATACGCGCAGACACACTCACACACACACACACGCACACACACACACACACACACAACATACGCGCAGACACACTCACACACACACACACACACACACACGCGCGCGCACACCACAGAGGGAAGAAGAAGAAAACCATTATACACTATCCACACGGAGTGAAGAAATAACCCTTTATATATACTATCAACAGAGAGTGAAGAAAATAACCCATTATATTCCATCAACACAGAGTGAAGAAGAAAAAGTTTTTTGAAAGCACCTAAGCCCTCACCTGCAATGACCAACTCTGCCAAACACCTACACCCCACCCCACCCCCACTCCCAACACTACAAAACCCATTTAACCCGTTATTTTATGGCATCAGTGTGTGCTTTAGGAAACATCAAGACACAAAAATGATGGATGAATAGACTGACTATTGTTTACGGACTTGCATGCCTAAAGAGCGTGCGTGAAGGAAAACATCCTTCCATTTCAATTCTAACTAAAACATGATCCAGAGGGATAGAGAGAGGTGAAAGAGCACAATTTCATAAAGTGTGAGTAAAAACAAAACACGCCATCCTTATTATACAATGTCAAGACCAAGAGACACTTACGTTTTCTTTCTAGTCTATTCTCTTTTAGAAGGTAGTATGAAATTTCACATCAGGGCCAACGCATCGGCTCACATTGTCAATTTTTCCATTTCCATGTCTTTACTGGTACAAGTTCTTCATCATCTTCAATTTCTTCTTCTTCTTCTGAATCCCTCTTCTCTGTTTCGTCTTGTATTTTGTTTATTCTCTTTTCTCGTAGGGCACTCTGAATTCCAGTGTCCTTTCTCCTGACAACGATATTAGGTATCTTGACTTTTGTCTCTCTTTCTTAGACGAAGCAGGTATTTTGGAGACAAATACCCATTTACCTTTGCAGATATAGCAAACTTCATTAGCACTTACACACTTTCGTATGACTCTCATCAAATCAACGACCAAAAGAGTAAGTTTTGTCGCCACTTTCGCATGTGAATTATGCTTTCGTATGACTTTTAGCAAATATTTGACCAGCAGGTCGATCTATGCTGACTCTTCCATCTTTGATCGTTTGAGAGCGGAATGAATACTCTGACGCTAAGACACTCTCCTTATATACAGAGACCTGCTGCGTATGAAACCTAGTCAAATGTAATTTTGCAATAAGATGAAACGATTTCATTGAGGAAGTAAAAGGCAATGATGTACCGTATCGCCTCACACAAAACCTGAAGTGTTAGTTCAAATCCGTGTCAGCGATTTCGAAGACGACATAACTGGGCTTTAATCAATGCTCTCCATTCTGCCACAAAACCACGAGTCCTGATTCATGCCAAAAGAAATTTCGTTCGGTCCATACAAAATAGTATCACATCTGATAAACGCAAAAACGAACTTCCAGAAAACTGAGAACGACGGCTTACACCTACAACGTAAATGTATGAGTTCAAGTAGTGCGTAAAACTTAGTCAAATTAAATTTTTATAGTCAAGACGAAACGATCTCTTTTCGAAGAAGAAAGGAGACACCAAACGACAATGGCGATCCGTGTCACACAACACTTTTCAAAATGTGTATTATCAGAGGTTTGTTTAGCGATCTGCACGGTTAAATTAAATGTTGATGTATTTTGCAATAAGACGGACACAATTTCCATGGGATCGCCCATGGTACGATTGTCCGTGCATTAGTTTAATTTTTAAAGATATTTTTTTATATAAATCGCCTATAGGATAGACCCAGTAAAGCATGGCCATTCTCGTCACTGTGTGAATAGCTACTCAAGTCAATTCGAAGCGAACGCGGTAAGAAAATAAGTATAGCCAATGAAATGGCTTACAAAGGGTGATGCATTGTTTTGTTCTAGGACTGTGTGGCATAATAATCCCTATGTTCTTGCGTTGTTACCATTACAGTGCAGACACTGAAATGTGAACTTACAAGCCCTCTTTGTGTGTGTGTGTTGTACCATTTCCTCTTACCACATCAAAATACTGAGCGTCACAGTATTGGTTCGCGTTTTCAAGCTGACCATTTTTTTATATCTCACTTAAACATTTCGACATAAACACTCACACTCACATCGGTAGAATCAGAACAAACGTGTTACAGTATTGAGGGGCATGTTATCTTTTTTTTCAAACTAATAAATTTGGGGTTTGTATGAAGTAAATAACCGAAAGTACAGTGAAACTCAAGGATGATGACCCAATCTGTCTGTCTATTGATGCGTGTATTTACTTAAGAAGAAATATGACCTCTAAAACACAAAGAGATACGGCAAGCATGATTAGATTAAACACAACGATGTTTTTCCTTCACGCCTGTGTAATTTAGAGTTTCAATCGTCTTTGAAGACAAACTTGGTCTCCTTTTGTAGGGCTTGAAATAATAAAAAAAGCTGAAAAATCTTAAGCACTTTGCTATAGATAATTTCATCAACAGACTAAACAACATAAATACCGTTACAACAATAGAAAGCCTTAAATCTTCTATCAAAAAGAAATGCATGAAAAAAATTAAAGATTAACGATAACTAACCAATGAAACCGAATTTAACAAAGGCAATGACATGTGAAGAAATGCCTCTCACTTTGGAAAGGTAGGCGAATGTACTCTGTCATGCACCATCAACTTGAAAAAAATTATAAACAGAGAGAAACCTGAATTCAAAATTCAGTTGTTTTTTTTTTTTCTTCAAAATTATTTCGTTTCTTTTTTCTTTTTGTTTTGGAACAAATCTAAGCACTAATATAGAGTGGAAAAGGGAAAATGCACATACAAGCTTTGATATTTCTGAAAAAATGAGGGGATATTCCTAATGTTCATAACCACCTATATATGCTTGGACTTGTCTGTGACTTATCCACAAAACAAGATGTACATATTTCTGGTCAAGCTGCAAGTGTGTGCGTGTTTTTGAAAATGGTAAAAACTTGGATATACAATTTTCTCGTGACACTTATAAAGTGAAGAGTCTGTGCAAGTGTCAAAAGCCAAAGTCATATAAGTTTTGTATTTTGTACGGCTTGTAAAGATTTCCACTTTAGGAAATGTGAAGTATCACAAGTTATTATCACAAACAGAAGTGGAACATAGGGGCTTGCAAGAAAGAAAATAACCCAGACAGTTGGTGTCATCAAAAGTGCTAGAGACGGTACCCGAACTTGCTTGCTTGCTTACTTGAATTAAAGTGATTTTCGCTCTAATGGAGCATGTATCACTGGTTCAATAACGCACCGCGTGATTTTTAATTACTCCTGGGGAAGGAAAGAGAGCCTCATCCCCCAGGCTTTTATGTACTCACAGACTATTTTTAAATTTAGCCACTCAGGTGTAGGACTAACTAGTCCTTAACAACCTGACTGAAAGGCTTTACACATGAGTGGGAATTGTCTCACCACACACTCATTTTTCTGTCCGAGCGTGGTAAAGGAGGAAAAAGGTGCTCAGCAAGACAGCCATGGATGTTAAGTACTCACCAAAACGCTAGCCCGTACTTATTTCAAATCAAGTCGTGTCACCAAAAAAAAGACGACGTGTACGACATCAAAGGCATTGTCAAACGCAGAATGCCTCATTGCTAACTGGCTAGGTCTGCATTTCTTGCTCCCGCTGCTGTTGCGTATGTTTCTTCCCTCCACACCGAGTTCTGGGCCTAATTCTTTTAATTTCGTTGTACCCGAACTTACATTATCCATATTATCACCAACAAAAAAAAACAAAACAAAAACGCACAGACCTAAAAGAAACACTCACTCACTTTTTTACAGAACATTACTATTTTTAAAATTTTGATAAGCGACGGAAACGAACAACTTAGAGTCACACTTTCTAACCAAGATAAAGAAATCATGTGCTGATCGACTCACTTCTGTATTTTTTCTTCTAACTGACTAACATATCATAGGCAATGCAATGTTATTTCTTTTCGAGAGTATGGGGTAGCCCTGAAATGTTTTTGGGAACTTGAAGCTATGGCGATCGCTTAGGTTATAAGATGGCGGCCTCCTCTGACGACAGGCTTTCTCACAGGATAAGATCTGCTTCTTCGGAAAAGAGAAGAAGAACTCTTTGGTGTCGATACGACAATCGACAAAGCCTTTGTCAGGTTCATGCTGCTGCTGTTGCTGCTCTCTCTCTGCCGTTTATGAAGTCTGTACTTCTCCATCCATTCTTCTTTCTCCTTCTTGAATTCCTCCTTGAAGAGCTCTTCTTTCAGGTCTTCAGTGACTTTCAACATTATGATATTGTCTATCTCTTCAGGTCTCGGTATCAGACTTGTCATGACCCTATGCAAATTCACATAGGCTTCGTTCAGCTTGGCTAATCTTGAGCACATCTACGTAGGAAGATAAGTTAACAATGGATGGGCAGACTGGAGACTTCCCCGTTTTTATTGTCAAAGCGCGGACGTGAAGGAAAATATTGCTACACGGTTTTCGAGCCGGAACGTTCAAATAGTGTTATGGGAGGGATAGAAAGAAGTCAAAGAGCATGAATCAAGATTCCTATAGCCAAACAAACCACAAAGGCATTTTTTTCTTCAAAACACAACATTTTTTTATTCATACTAACAAACAACTCTAACATTTTTTTAACAATAATCTAACACTATAACATCAAACATTTTTTTCAAATACCAAACATTTTTTTTCAATTCACACTCTACTTTAAACAGGGCTGACAACGTTGTGAATGAAATTGTGATTTCCACTGTTGGAAGTCATCAGGCCATTGATTGACACTACGTTTCCTAGCTTGAGACAAAAGATAAGCATAATGGTCACAAAACCATTGATCTACTTTCACATCATTTCTAGAAGAAGAACGAGGATCAAAATGAGTCACTAAATGTTCTAAGGAATAGCCCAGGCTGCGATGATGCAGAAAATACACACAATATTGTCCACACACCAAGGAATCTGTGCCTTGTAATTTCACATTATTGAATCGGGTGGTTTGAGCATTTCTTCTCATAAAGTCGATGATATCGTCTTCCAAAGGGGGCAATCCGTACGAATCGAAATATTCCACACATCCTTCTTGAGGAAAGTAAACGGCTACCCAGTGGGTTCCTGGGAGATGACTGTCGTCCGTGTTGATCACGTAAGCTAGATGGTCTTGAGGTTTGCGATGAGGGAGTTCATCTTTAGCACAGACGACGGGATTCCAAGAAGACGTATACGAACTGTGGTTCAAAAGGTAATAAAGTTCCCAGGTATCCATGTTTTGTGCGCTTTTTTCTTCTTCTTCACAGGTAATAACAGGTCATCAATTCGATCCTGACTTTTTGCTTGAAAATGTCTGACAAATAACAGTTTCTTCGTTTCGTTTCCTCACTCTGATTCAGGAGAGCTTCGATACGATCGATCTCTTGAGTGTTTAATGGTGGACAAGAATGTTCACGCAAGTCTTTATACCACTGATGCAACACGACTTCGTCCGAGATGAGACTCCAAGCTTCGTCCAGATATTCGTCCAATTTTTCTTCTTGACTCAGCATTAGGCATTTATCGTGTTGAATTTGACTGGGATGATCGTTATGACATCCATAGCAATCTTTCTTGATCAATTCCTTAATTTTTTTTCTGTCAAGACTATAGCATAACAGGAAACTATATGTGATTCTTGTTCTGGCCATCTAGACTTCATCATGATGACTTCTTCGTCTTTGTCTTGGGGTTCTCCTTCCTCAGGATCTTCACATTCCATGTCCAAAGAATCCCTACTATACAAACATTGATAAAAGTCTTCCATGACTTCTAATAGTGTAGAATGACTTCTCTCAAACTGTTGGTTTATATCGTATTGTCCAATTCAGCATACAGGAGGACGTTCACCGTATTATCTGCGCGTAGATTTTCTGCAAACTGAAATTCCACACGCATCTGGCCGGACTTTATAGGGTGAAAATGTCCCTCTTCGCTGTCTTGACTTACAATTCGTTAGAGAACCGTTTTCGAAAATGGAGTTTCACTGTAACTTTCCCTTTGGAGAAGGGAATATTTTGTCCCAGATCTCCTTTTATAGCAATGTTGACAGTGTCTAAATACGACTTACTGACGGGTAAATAGTGAGGATGTACAAATTCACGGTGTACGTGATAGGTGTTTGCACCTTCCTGGTCATTGTTTGTGGTACTATCCACTTTGAAAGGAATGACACGCAGTAACGGAACAGAGGTGTGTCCCACCACGTTGTACTCCACCACATCGGAATACACAAAGATCAAATTAAGCCCTTGGTTCAGTTCTACCGGGTTTCCAAAAGCTCTGTAAAAATCCATATTACTTTTGATCTTGGGGCTCATATTGTTTGCGACCATTTCTGCATGTCCACCCAAAATTTCAAACAAACTACCATTGAACCTGAGGGACAATGTGTCCGTATCTGGAAATTTGATCACGAGACGATGAGCCACTTTATGGTACTCAATCTTCACACTTTTTTTGGCTCTGTTCAGTGCTTTGCCAAAGGCTAAGTTGAACCTGTCCGCAATAGTGTCCACCAAATGTTCACCACTAAAATAATAACCTGAAGGAATTTTCAAGGTGTAGATAATGAAGGCTGGATTGCTGGCTGGTCTTGTGTCCCCTAAAAACCCGATTTTGTTGATTTCTTCCTCCAATTGGGCATTCAGGATTTCCACCTCGAAAGTGTTTTGCTTTTCGGTGATGTTTTTGATTTGTGATGGGTGAATGATTTCCACTAAAGCCACTTCCCAATGGGCTTCGTGATCTAACTGGATGGTCTGAGGTAATTTGACCGTGTAACAGCACAACGTGTTGTTGGGAAACACCTCCATGGAACTGTCACTGGGTAAGGTTAAGTAAAATTGGCTGTTATTGCTCATAATTCCAGAGTTTTGTGGCTCTCCGAGGCGATACTGGAAGTCAAAGGAGTGTCTCCGCCCAAAATGGAGTTGTTGTTGGAGTGGTGGCTGGCACTGACACTGGACACAAGGTTCCCGTGGTTCCCGTTCGAGGAGAATTTCAGGGAGGGATTGGGAAGCAGGTAACCGATGTAACTGCTCAATACAATGGTCCAGAATTGTTTGTCTCCTTGTTGCAAACTCAAATTGGCGATGGCTGCCCCGATGACACAATACACCACGAAGATTTGGCAGAAAAAGACGATTTGCGTTTTAGGCACACGTTCTCTATACCTCACCCACAAGGGTTGTTTTTGTAAATCTTGCAGAGAAGAATTGGGTGAAGGAGTGATCGCAGTAGCTGAATCTGTGTGAAAGGGCATGATGGTCACTTCTTTTTATAGTCGATGACGTGCGAAGCGTCGATCCAAGAATGATAACTGGTCGGATATCCTTTCCAACGTACTTTAACTTCTTTGACGTCGTTTGCCCACTTTACGGTTTCTGCTAGTTAGCACTCCACCCACCTCGAGAACACAAATAACATCTAGTCAACAGCCGACTATACCTAACAAACAACCCGTCCCGGAAAGAGTGGTGGCAAAACAAAGGTCCAATTATGTTAGACAAACGGTATGGCAAACTCAAATGTAATTATCGGTGGCACTACGTTCTTTTCTCACTCCGATACTACAAGCAATCTCAGCTGAAATAACAACCACAACAACAATAACAGCGACAGACACCATAGCGGCGGATTTGAAACTATCTACCTCAACTGAAGAATTAGTATCAGAACCAGAAAAAGAAATTGAGGCGGTTGAGGAGGAGGAGGGGGACGCTGACCCTCGTTGAAAAGTACACCGAAATGGGGCTAGATCAAGCATTGTATGACGTCAACATAGCAGGGCAGTTTATTAGAGCCATACAATACGTTGCCTACAGATCTCTAGACACCTTTAAACCAAGACCTTCTCAATGGGGATTAGGGGTCAGAGTTCTTCCCCAATTCTACAGACAAACCTACACTGGATACCCCCTCAGTCAACTGGTAGAAGCCGCTGCTTACATTATCGCCCATCATGGCTACGCATTTCCTGATATCAAGACTCATGAGACTAGGAGTGCGGGAAAGAACGTGAAAGCAAAAGAGAGACGTGTTACCTTCGAACAGAAAAAACAGACTTTTTTTAGGGCTCCAAAAGATTTCTTTTTATTAAATAGGGAACCATATTTGGCTTGGTATCCCTCCTTGACTAAACTATTCTCGAAACAAACTTGACCCATTGGAACACTGCAACAAACTTAACTTTTTAAACCTAACAGTGACCAAACTGGTATATGTCGCTTAGACATAATAATTTAAATAAGATCAGTATGGCTATTTTTATGTACACTAAGTACTAACATTAGATAGATATGTTAGGAAATTTAACAGACTCGTTAGATTTGAACTAATTGCACAGGTGGTTAACACATTATTGGTACTTATTATTGTCGATTAGCAAAAAACGGGACTTGATTTGAAATAAGTACGGGCTAGCGTTTTGGTGAGTACTTAACATCCATGGCTGTCTTGCTGAGCACCTTTTTCCTCCTTTACCACGCTCGGACAGAAAAATGAGTGTGTGGTGAGACAATTCCCACTCATGTGTAAAGCCTTTCAGTCAGGTTGTTAAGGACTAGTTAGTCCTACACCTGAGTGGCTAAATTTAAAAATAGTCTGTGAGTACATAAAAGCCTGGGGGATGAGGCTCTCTTTCCTTCCCCAGGAGTAATTAAAAATCACGCGGTGCGTTATTGAACCAGTGATACATGCTCCATTAGAGCGAAAATCACTTTAATTCAAGTAAGCAAGCAAGCAAGTTCGGGTACCGTCTCTAGCACTTTTGATGACACCAACTGTCTGGGTTATTTTCTTTCTTGCAAGCCCCTATGTTCCACTTCTGTTTGTGATAATAACTTGTGATACTTCACATTTCCTAAAGTGGAAATCTTTACAAGCCGTACAAAATACAAAACTTATATGACTTTGGCTTTTGACACTTGCACAGACTCTTCACTTTATAAGTG